>CANIUD010000068.1:660000-1006030 GCA_947470075.1 Closterium sp. Yama58-4 | reverse complement strand
GAGGGATGAGGGATGAGGGATGAGGGATGAGGGATGAGGGATGAGGGATGAGGGATGAGGGATGAGGGATGAGGGATGAGGGATGAGGGATGAGGGATGAGGGATGAGGGATGGGGATGAGGGATTGGGATGAGGGATGAGGGATGAGGGATGAGGGATGAGGGATGAGGGATGAGGGATGAGGGATGAGGGATGAGGGATGAGGGATGAGGGATGAGGGATGAGGGATGAGGGATGAGGGATGAGGGATGAGGGATGAGGGATGAGGGATGAGGGATGAGGGATGAGGGATGAGGGATGAGGGATGAGGGATGAGGGATGAGGGATGAGGGATGAGGGATGAGGGATGAGGGATGAGGGATGAGGGATGAGGGATGAGGGATGAGGGATGAGGGATGAGGGATGAGGGATGAGGGATGAGGGATGAGGGATGAGGGATGAGGGATGAGGGATGAGGGATGAGGGATGAGGGATGAGGGATGAGGGATGAGGGATGAGGGATGAGGGATGAGGGATGAGGGATGAGGGATGAGGGATGAGGGATGAGGGATGAGGGATGAGGGATGAGGGATGAGGGATGAGGGATGAGGGATGAGGGATGAGGGATGAGGGATGAGGGATGAGGGATGAGGGATGAGGGATGAGGGATGAGGGATGAGGGATGAGGGATGAGGGATGAGGGATGAGGGATGAGGGATGAGGGATGAGGGATGAGGGATGAGGGATGAGGGATGAGGGATGAGGGATGAGGGATGAGGGATGAGGGATGAGGGATGAGGGATGAGGGATGAGGGATGAGGGATGAGGGATGAGGGATGAGGGATGAGGGATGAGGGATGAGGGATGAGGGATGAGGGATGAGGGATGAGGGATGAGGGATGAGGGATGAGGGATGAGGGATGAGGGATGAGGGATGAGGGATGAGGGATGAGGGATGAGGGATGAGGGATGAGGGATGAGGGATGAGGGATGAGGGATGAGGGATGAGGGATGAGGGATGAGGGATGAGGGATGAGGGATGAGGGATGAGGGATGAGGGATGAGGGATGAGGGATGAGGGATGAGGGATGAGGGATGGGATGCGGGATGAGGGATGAGGGATGAGGGATGAGGGATGAGGGATGAGGGATGAGGGATGAGGGATGAGGGATGAGGGATGAGGGATGAGGGATGAGGGATGAGGGATGAGGGATGAGGGATGAGGGATGAGGGATGAGGGATGAGGGATGAGGGATGAGGGATGAGGGATGAGGGATGAGGGATGAGGGATGAGGGATGAGGGATGAGGGATGAGGGATGAGGGATGAGGGATGAGGGATGAGGGATGAGGGATGAGGGATGAGGGATGAGGGATGAGGGATGAGGGATGAGGGATGAGGGATGAGGGATGAGGGATGAGGGATGAGGGATGAGGGATGAGGGATGAGGGATGAGGGATGAGGGATGAGGGATGAGGGATGAGGGATGAGGGATGAGGGATGAGGGATGAGGGATGAGGGATGAGGGATGAGGGATGAGGGATGAGGGATGAGGGATGAGGGATGAGGGATGAGGGATGAGGGATGAGGGATGAGGGATGAGGGATGAGGGATGAGGGATGAGGGATGAGGGATGAGGGATGAGGGATGAGGGATGAGGGATGAGGGATGAGGGATGAGGGATGAGGGATGAGGGATGAGGGATGAGGGATGAGGGATGAGGGATGAGGGATGAGGGATGAGGGATGAGGGATGAGGGATGAGGGATGAGGGATGAGGGATGAGGGATGAGGGATGAGGGATGAGGGATGAGGGATGAGGGATGAGGGATGAGGGATGAGGGATGAGGGATGAGGGATGAGGGATGAGGGATGAGGGATGAGGGATGAGGGATGAGGGATGAGGGATGAGGGATGAGGGATGAGGGATGAGGGATGAGGGATGAGGGATGAGGGATGAGGGATGAGGGATGAGGGATGAGGGATGAGGGATGAGGGATGAGGGATGAGGGATGAGGGATGAGGGATGAGGGATGAGGGATGAGGGATGAGGGATGAGGGATGAGGGATGAGGGATGAGGGATGAGGGATGAGGGATGAGGGATGAGGGATGAGGGATGAGGGATGAGGGATGAGGGATGAGGGATGAGGGATGAGGGATGAGGGATGAGGGATGAGGGATGAGGGATGAGGGATGAGGGATGAGGGATGAGGGATGAGGGATGAGGGATGAGGGATGAGGGATGAGGGATGAGGGATGAGGGATGAGGGATGAGGGATGAGGGATGAGGGATGAGGGATGAGGGATGAGGGATGAGGGATGAGGGATGAGGGATGAGGGATGAGGGATGAGGGATGAGGGATGAGGGATGAGGGATGAGGGATGAGGGATGAGGGATGAGGGATGAGGGATGAGGGATGAGGGATGAGGGATGAGGGATGAGGGATGAGGGATGAGGGATGAGGGATGAGGGATGAGGGATGAGGGATGAGGGATGAGGGATGAGGGATGAGGGATGAGGGATGAGGGATGAGGGATGAGGGATGAGGGATGAGGGATGAGGGATGAGGGATGAGGGATGAGGGATGAGGGATGAGGGATGAGGGATGAGGGATGAGGGATGAGGGATGAGGGATGAGGGATGAGGGATGAGGGATGAGGGATGAGGGATGAGGGATGAGGGATGAGGGATGAGGGATGAGGGATGAGGGATGAGGGATGAGGGATGAGGGATGAGGGATGAGGGATGAGGGATGAGGGATGAGGGATGAGGGATGAGGGATGAGGGATGAGGGATGAGGGATGAGGGATGAGGGATGAGGGATGAGGGATGAGGGATGAGGGATGAGGGATGAGGGATGAGGGATGAGGGATGAGGGATGAGGGATGAGGGATGAGGGATGAGGGATGAGGGATGAGGGATGAGGGATGAGGGATGAGGGATGAGGGATGAGGGATGAGGGATGAGGGATGAGGGATGAGGGATGAGGGATGAGGGATGAGGGATGAGGGATGAGGGATGAGGGATGAGGGATGAGGGATGAGGGATGAGGGATGAGGGATGAGGGATGAGGGATGAGGGATGAGGGATGAGGGATGAGGGATGAGGGATGAGGGATGAGGGATGAGGGATGAGGGATGAGGATGATGGGATGAGGGATGAGGGATGAGGGATGAGGGATGAGGGATGAGGGATGAGGGATGAGGGATGAGGGATGAGGGATGAGGGATGAGGGATGAGGGATGAGGGATGAGGGATGAGGGATGAGGGATGAGGGATGAGGGATGAGGGATGAGGGATGAGGGATGAGGGATGAGGGATGAGGGATGAGGGATGAGGGATGAGGGATGAGGGATGAGGGATGAGGGATGAGGGATGAGGGATGAGGGATGAGGGATGAGGGATGAGGGATGAGGGATGAGGGATGAGGGATGAGGGATGAGGGATGAGGGATGAGGGATGAGGGATGAGGGATGAGGGATGAGGGATGAGGGATGAGGGATGAGGGATGAGGGATGAGGGATGAGGGATGAGGGATGAGGGATGAGGGATGAGGGATGAGGGATGAGGGATGAGGGATGAGGGATGAGGGATGAGGGATGAGGGATGAGGGATGAGGGATGAGGGATGAGGGATGAGGGATGAGGGATGAGGGATGAGGGATGAGGGATGAGGGATGAGGGATGAGGGATGAGGGATGAGGGATGAGGGATGAGGGATGAGGGATGAGGGATGAGGGATGAGGGATGAGGGATGAGGGATGAGGGGACAGGAGAGAGTGAGGTTGGTTGGAAGGAAGTGGGTGGCGCTTGGCGGGGGCGTTGGTCTAATAGGAACTCCGCGTTCACCCACGCATGGTACTTGTCTGCTTGGGGGGGTGGGGGGGAAAGGAGGAGGGGGTAGTGTGGAGAGGCACCTACCGTGTGTAGTGATGTTTCGACCTTTGTTATTGGGCTAGAAGAGCCAACAACAGCCCCTGAGAGTGATTATACTGAGAGACTCTGACAAGATAGGCAGAAAGCGAGGAAAGATGAGGCTACGAGCACAGAGGCAATAATTTCTTTGTAAGAGTTGGGAAGAGAGGCAAAGAGTTACTGAATGCCAGGAGCTGAAGAGGACGAGTGGGTGGGTGGTGGTAAAGTGAGCGTACTGAAGAGCGCTGTGCAGTCCTTGCCTGCGCCCTTCATTAGCATCTCCTTCCCTGCAGTCACACCACGAGAAGAAGGGGGCGAGGGGAGAGGATGGAAAAGGGGGAGAGGGGAGGGAAATTCACACATGAAGATAGAGGTGGTGGAATAGTCAATCAAGGTATAAGAACAAACAAGGGGGGACAGAGAGATGGCAGCATCGACTCACCTCCGGTGTGAAAGTCGGAGTAGGGCGTGATGATGTAGACTCTGCCTCGCACCACAGCAGCGAGACAGCTGCGGAAAGAAATGCGAAACTTAACACAACCAGCAGTGACTCACCTCCCGGGTGGAAGTCGAGGTAGGGCGTGATGTTGTAGACCCTGCCTCGCACCACGGTCCAGGCATCGTCCTCCCTCTTGTGCCGCCTCACCTCTGCCATCCTTATAGCCCCTTGGTGCTGCATGCGGTAGCCTGGGGGGGAAAGTAGAAGAGAGAAAAAAGCGAACACATTGTTGAGCTACACACGTCGTCCTCCCTCTTGTGCAGCCTCACCTCTGCCATGCGTATAGCCCCCTGGTGCTGCATGCGGTAGCCTGGGAGACGGGAGAGAAAGAGAGCAGTGCTGCTGAGCTAAACACACGTGGTATCAGAGCGCACTCGGCCTCGCACCAGGGTCCATCCAGGCGTCTTCCTCCCTCCTCTGCACCCTCGCCTCTGACATGCGTATAGCCCCTTGGTTCTGCATGCGGTACCCTGGGAGACGGGAGAGAGCAAGAAGGCGAATGGGAGGGAGTGATTGAAGGGAGAATGGGAGGAAACGCGATCGGTGCTAAGCTGCAGACACGTGGTAAGAGAGAGCCTCACCCTCACACCCTCGCACCCACCCTCACCCACACGCACCCACCCTCACCTCTAGTACCCACCGTCACACACTTGCACCAACCCTCACCCACTCGCCCCCTCACCCACTCGAACCACCATTACACACTCGCACCCACCCTCACCCACTCAAACCCACCCTCGCACGTACGAGCTATATCATTGGCAGCGACAGCGGTGGCCTTGCGCCAGCTCATCTGACTCATGCCCTGCTCTGGAATAAACTTCTTCCGCGGCTGTTTTTGCACCCATCCTTACCCACTTGCACCCACCATCACCCAATTGCACCCACCCTCACCCACTTGCACCGACCCCCACCCACTTGCACCCCACCATCACACACGTACGAGCTATATCGTTGGCAGCAGCAGCACTGGCCTTGCGCCAGCTCATCTGACTCATGCCCTGCTCCGGAATAAACTTCTTCCGCGGCTGCCTCTTTGCACCAGCAGCTGCCGCCGCTGCTGATGTTGCCGTTGCTGCTGTAGCGCTGTTGACAGCAGCACCTGCTGCTCCCCCAGTGCTTGCGACACCTGCGTCTGTCTCTCTGCTTCTTTCCAAAGGCACGGACGCAACAGCTACCATGGGAGGGGAGGGAAGAGGTGACGTGGAGGTGTTTGGTTGGCTCTTCCCAGGCGGTCGAAAAGGGTGCGAAGTTGTGGTCGGTGGAGAGGTGTTGGATGCGGTGCCATTGAGTTTCGTGGCGGGAGGTTGTTTGGGGGTGGAGAAGGCGGCGAATGGGTGGAGTGAGGCGGCAGTAGGTTCAGTAACCCTGGTGCTGGTTGCGGTGGCGGTGCTGCTGGCTCCTCCCTGAAAGGGCATCAAGCGGCAGAACGACAAAAACTCGTCAGACCGGTGAATTATAAGAAAACGTAACGCTCCAAAGTCCCTTCTACTCTTAGAATATCTTAGAATCGAAAGGCCGATACGTGTTGATTAAGATAAGTCACACTAGGACCTCGGAGGACAGTCCACGTGGCCTTACAAAGAAGGAGAAGCCGCCATCGTCTGGTCCGAGCATGGTGACCGTTACCGCCGATGCCTGAAAGCTGGCGACGCTCGTGGTGGGGGCCGAATTCACACAAGAAGCAAAGACTCCCGAATAAACGCTTAAGACGTGTTGTACGCGTAGACGCGTAGACTTGGGAAGCGCTACCGGCAGCCACGTTGCGAAACCTTTCGGAATAGAATCACGCAAGCTAAGCTTTCGGTAGCAAGGGAAGGCAAGCAGGCAATTTGTTGAATCGCCGCTGCTTGCTCTCCCCTTTCTTCCGTCTAGCTAACAGCAATGAACGTATATTGTTGGGAATGGTTGGCGGAAAGGGTTCGCGAAGAACAGACTACCAGCCACACCAACAACAGTTCGCTAAAAATGTTGCGAACGTCGTGAAACAGAATGAACGGTTATTATCGTTACGTTTGACCTTTAGCGCACTGCATCGTAATTTTTCTCGCTGCACCGCGCATAAACGTGTTCAACCTCTCAGAACATTTCGTGAACAAGATTTGCACAACCTAAATATAACAGCAAGCACTGACCCCCATAGCAGTCAGAAATAGTATTCTGGCAAAGTGCCATGAAGTTATCGACCTTGACAGAACCATCAGTCAGCAGCCTACGACGGAATCGTGAATTCCACGACGATCCGTCCCCTGCCGACGCATTTTCCGTACATGTGTCGTCGCATCGGTCCCTGACCATCTGTACATCTACTTTGTTACATCTGTTTGAAGGGGTAACTCAAATAAATCCCAGAATATAGCAACTGCGGACATTCGAGCCCAGCATCGAGACCGCCTCGCGAAAATCCGTGTAGTCGTTGTAACAAACCGGCTCTGTTGCGTATAGCCGCACTTCGCGAACGTTCAGGACAAGAGTTGGAATAGTCCCAATGGCAGCTTTCTCCCTCCGCAAGCCACGTTTCGTAGCGGAATCTCAGCTCGCAGAACTCGAGGCGCTGTAGGTATACCCTCAATCCAACGGATGCTGAGGCCCTCGAATGCTCATAGTGTCAGGTGCGCATACTACGGATGCCCATAACCTCGGGTTTCCTAGAATCACTTTCGTACAGTATCTCCAATGGCCGCTTGGTCCCTCCGCAAGTCGCGCGGACTAGCGGAATCGCATCTTCTAGAAGGCCAGACACTGGAGGGGGAGCTGTGGAAGCTAAGCGATCAGCTGCGGCAATGGCGGCGCCGGTGGTTCATTCTCCATCGAGGCGCGCCACGGCTGCTGTATAAGATCAAGGAAGGAGATTCGCGACTACGTGGCACGATCCCGTTGGTGGACGCGAGTGTGGGCGTGCTGAGGTGCGAGATTCGGCATTTTCCTAACCGCTTCTGTGTTGTCGCTTCGCCTCCCCTGTAGCTCTCAGGTTGATCCGATAATCACCTAGTTTTATTTTTACCTTCTTTTTGGAATTTAATTGCTTGAAAAGCAGTTCCTCTTTCCGACTTCCCCGTCATTCTCCGCCCTCCCTCCCTCGTCCTTCTCCCACTATCTCTTTCCTTCTCCCCTGTCATGAACATGCAGCTCGCCAGCCAACCACCCCACATGGTCCTGCTTCTGTGAGTCACCTTCCCAGCCTGTCTTTCCTCCCTTTCAGTCTTGATTTCCCTCCTCCTCGTGCGAAACTTCCTTCCCTTTTCTCTTTGACTCTGACTGACTCAGTAGCCGTCTCTCTTCCATTCGCTTGCCCTCCATCCCATCCCCGTCTCTTAAGATTTCCCCTTTTTTCAACCGAATCCGTCTTCCTCTGTCCCCCCCCAGACATCCGCGGGCCAATGGGATCGCACCATCTGGCGGCGGAGAGCAAGCAAGCAGCTGAAAGGTGGATGGAGCTGCTGTCCGTGACTGCTGCTGCTGCATCCCTGCAGGTAAGAAACTGGGGTTGATTTGACTTTGAGGAGTGTGAGGCGTATTAAAGCTGGATGGAGCTGCTGTGTGTGACTGCCGCAGCCGCATCCCTGCAAGTAAGGAGTCGAGGGAGTGTGCAGGTTCTTTTGAGTTGATACAGACAGGGTTTGACTTGACTTGGAGGTTTTGTGCATTTTCCTTTGAAACGTTTCAAAGCTGGATAGAGCTGCTGTCTGTCACTGCTGCTGCCGCATCCCTGCAGGCAAGGAGGGAAAGGGAGTGTGGTGGAGGGCGGGGGCAGGGCGGGTGGAGGGCCCTAGCTGCCTCAGGTGCTGCCAAGCTGTTTTTTTAAAAGCCGACTCTCCCCTCTGCTCCCTGCCCTGCCTCACCGAGTAGAGTGCTTCTGTGTGCGTGCTGGCTTGTCAGAGTAGCACCACACCTGTCAGGTGCCACTCTAACAGCACCTCTGAGTCCGAAGAACCACACCTGACTGCGAGCACTATCCCTGTCCCCTTTCCCGCCGTGCCAGGTGGAATGCCTGTGCGTGCGCGCTGGCTCGGTGCAGCCTGCATGTTCCGATGCTAACGTGCGGCTCTCCTCCTCCCTTGCCTCCTCTTCCACCTCCGCTTCTCTCCAACAGTCACGCATGATTCAACAAGGCCATGCCGCGTCAACGTATCCTCCACGCTTCCCACCATCCCACATCGAATCCGATCCTCCTTCCCTCCCACCATCACACCCACCATCCCATCTACCATCCCATCTATCGTCAAACGGGATACACTCTACCCCCTCGACTTCGCACCATCAGCACCCAGTTTCGTCTCCCCCTGTCCGCCCTGCACATCATCCCCTCACCGCCACCACCAACGCCACCACCAACGCCACCATCCCTGCTGTCAGCTCCCCTGCTTCATTTGAAAGCGTGGCTGAATCCGGATCAGTCCAGCACCACTCGCAGGATCGGCAGCGGCAGCAGCAGCAGGGGCAGCAGGGGCAGCAGGGGCAGGGGCAGAAACAGCAGCAGGCGTGGCGGCAGCAGTTACAGAAGTCACAGTCTCCCCGTGTGGAGCAATGGGTCATGGAGGGCGCACAGCTAGCAGGTGGAGCTGCTGCTGCTGCTGCTACTCCCTCTTCTGTGATACCACCTGATACCTCACCTGATACCTCACCTGATAGTGCTTCCATTGCAATGGCACCTGATACCTCACCTGCTAGTTCCGCTGTTGGTGCACCTAGCAGTGCAGCAATCGCTGCTGCTGGCTCTGCCCGTGCTCTCAGTCTCAGAGGGACAGCTGAGCTGGCGCGCTGTGATTCGCTGTCCGACGACGACGCTGCGTTTGACTCGCCGCGATCTGACTCGTTCCTATCCCTCTGCTCGGACAACGACTGGGGCACGCCGGGTTCTGCGTTCGCCACGCCCATGCTAGCGGCATCCACCCCTTTGTTCTCAGCAGGCACCACTCCCGTTATAGCGGGCTCTACCCCCACGTATAGAGGCAGACCCCCCTCTGTTGCTTCCATTGCCGCTCGACTAGCCAGGCTGTCTTCTTCCTCACATGCTGATGAGATGCCAGGTGCTGCTGCTGATGTAAGCACGGTTGCAGAGGGATCACCCGTGGTTATGGTAGCTGTGGTTACAGCAGCTACTGCTGTTGGTACAGATGGCAGGCACATGGCAGCAGCAGGTGGTGGCTCAGGGGATACAGGAGGGCCTGCTACCTGTAGCAGCAGCAGCGGTGTCATGAGCAACAGCTGTGGTAGCAGCAGAAGCGAAGTGGCTGGGAGGAATGGTGTGGTGTGGCATGGAGAGGCTGCATGTGAACCACCTGAACAATCACCTGAAGTGGCACCTGAAGGCGCAGTGTGTGTTACAGCATGTGAGCACCACCCCCTAGAAATTGGATCAAGCATGCAGGCATCATCCTCAACAGGAGGACGATCAGCAGTAGCAGCAGAAGCAGCAACAGCAGCACCATCACCACCATCACCAGCAACAGCAGCTGCGGGAGTTGGCCTGAATAGCACTACAGGCCCAGCTCGTTGCTTGGAAGGCCGAATGTGCACACAAGACAATGCCGTACAAAGAAGCGTTGGCACGGAGCAGTGTACAGAAGGAGCTGAACTGTTCTCCTCAGATGCTTCTGACTTTGAGCCGTCGTTGCTGGCAGTGCTTGCAGAGTCACGAGGCTTGGGGCATGCCTCTGCGTTCGCTAACGTGGTGGGATTCTTTGAAGACGGGGGATTTGACGAGGAGGAAGAGGAGGAGGACGGGAGGATGGGAGGAAGGGGTTATGAAGTTAGGGAGGATGCTGTTTTAGATGATTCTGGAAGGAGTGGGCAACGGGAGGGTGACAGAGATGTGGAGAGAGAGGCAGTGGGGAGAGAGGGAGAGAGAAGGATTGGATCCTCCTCTGCTGAGGTAGATGCTAAGGCAGCAGGGGGTGCAGGTTCAGGGGACGATGGGTGTAGAGGCAAGCTGCCATCCGCCATGCACCAGCAGGAACAGGGCAGTGGTTCTTCGCAGGGCAGATTGCTTCCGGATGCATTATCAAGAGTGTCTGCTCCAGCAGCAGCTGAAAATCTGCTGGTAGGAGATGCTGCAACTGAACCAGCGGCAGCAAGATCAGGCTTGGCGACTGCGTGCCTATCTGCAGCAGCTGCTGTGTCTCCCACAGTAAAGCATCCTGTCAGATGTTCATCCCTTCCATCCTCTCCTCCCCATACAGTCACACCCCCCATGCTCACATGGAGCGAGCTCTCTCCATCCCCAGGCATGTCAGGGAGAGAATCTCTTGCTGCGCCTTCCAGAGGCTTGGGGTTGCCTGCTGAGCGATCTGGTGAGCGATCTGGTGAGCGATCTGGTGAGCGATCTGTGGAGGGTAGAACGATTGAAGGAGATGCAGAGAGGAGGAGAGGGGGAAGAGGAGGAGAAGGGGGGGAGGACGGAAGTGGGAGATGCCAATTTGAGCAGGAGCTTGAGAGGAGGTGCAGACGTGAAGGTGAGAACGCAGTTGTTGACAGGTTAGGGATGGATGGGCACAGATTTGGGGAGGCATGGAGGCAGCAAGTGGCGGGAACAGGATGGGACGCAGAGAGACTGAACAGCAAGAATGGGAGTTTCAGAGGGGAATCAACAATGCAAGAGTCGAGCGCAAGGGGTGATGGTGGGAGAAATGGAACGAGGGGGCAGAGGTCGGGGGCACAGGAGGACATATGGAGTGGTTTCCGGTGGGGTTGGGGTGCGAGTGGTTCAGCTTCAAGAGGGCAATCGTCATCTCATGAGCTGCGAGCGCTGCTGCGGCTTCAGCTGCGGTTCGAGCGAGCCATGACCCTGCTGTACGGTGTTGCCTCTTGTTCCCTCATGTTCCCTCTTACCGTTTCCCTCTTGCTTTTCTTGGTGCATAGATTTCCCGTCATGTGTGCTTGTTACTGCTCGGTGTGCATTCAGTCAATCTGTTCTGCGCTCGCTTGTCTTGCCTTGCCCCACAAAATTGCAGAATGAATTGTCAGTCAGAGCTGCAGGCTAAAGACCAGAGGATCACTTCATTGGAGGCTCAAGTATCTGCTCTCAAAGATCAAGTTGCATTCTTGGAAACTGACAATCGTAGGCTTAGGCAGACGGTGTCCAAACAGTGAGAGGCAGCGTGTTGTGTACATACAGTACCGTAAGTACAATGCACACTGTCTTGCTTTATCCTGCTGATAATTGCAAACTCATTGGCCAGTCTGAGCTCTATACCAAGGACCAGAGTTGAACATCATGCTCCATGCTTGGGAAGTGACCGTCACGGCCTCAAGAGTTTGGTAAACATCAGAGAAAACATCAAAACATGGATTGCAACAAAGGTGTTGACAAACAACCAACCAATCAAAAGTGCATCACACCACGGATGAAAGTGCGTCACACCACGGCAATGAAAGCGCTGCAAATTCCCTCCAGCCATTTCTTCCTGTCCTCAAACTCATACGCCTCAGCCACCGATGTCCGGTCGAGCCACTCGATCGTCATCTGCACAGCATCCTCGATCTTATACCTGTCTCCCGCATCGAGATCGCACGTGATCGTGTCGTCCCTCATCATCCTGTTGCGAATCTCGTAGGTGTATGTCATAAGCGAGTCCTTCGCCTTCACCTTCCTCTTATCGCGTACGTCCTCCTCCCTGTACCTCTCCGCGTCCTGAGCCATCTTCTCAATCTCAGCCTGGCTAAGCCGGCCCTTGTCAATCACAATCTTATTTTTCTGCCCAGTAGTCTTGTCCTCGACACTAACATTCAAGATACCGTCGGCGTCAATGTCGAACGAGACGGTGATCTGAGGAGCAGGGGGGACGTCGGACAGCCCGAATTTTCCGAGCAGGCGGTTATCAAGGGTCTCCGGGTATTCACCCTCGAACAGCTGGATAAACGCACCAGGCTGGCTGACGGTAAACACCTGCTCCTTGGTCGTGGGAATCGCGGTGTTCCTGGGAACGACAACGGTCATGAGATCGTCGGCAGACTCGAGACCCAGGGACAGAGGCGTGACATCACGCAGCAGCACATCCTGCACCTTCTCGCCGCTGAGAATGGCCGCTTGCACGGCCGCGCCGTACACGACGGCCTCGTCGGGGTTGATGCTCTTGCAGAGCTCCTTGCCGTTGAAGAAGTCCTGCAGGAGCTGCTGCACCTTGGGGATACGCGTGGATCCGCCGACGAGCACCACGTCGTGGATCTGATGCTTGCTCAACCCCGAGTCCCTGATGCACTTCTCCACCAGCTCCATGCACTGTAGAAACAAAAGTTAAAAAAAAAAGAGACATTAGCTTCTCTTTCGCAAAAAGTCAGAACCACAGATTCAGACCAGGGGAGATTTTGAGACTTAGCTTCCCGAAAGGATGCAGTTAATATTTCTAAAGTGGAAGGGAGAAGTAAAGCGACTTGGAACCAACCTTGTGGAAATTGTCCATGTTGAGCTCCTCGAATCTCAGCCGTGAGATGATGCTGTCGAAGTCCACACCATCGTGCAGAGAGTCAAGCTGAATCCTCGTCTGCGTTGAGTCCGAGAGGGTTCTCTTGGCACGCTCGCAGGCAGTGCGGAGACGGCGAAGCGCCTTCTGGTTACTGCTCATGTCCTTCCTGTGCTTTTTCTTGAACTCCTCAACGCAGAAATTCACCAGACGGGTGTCGAAGTCCTCACCGCCCAAGTGAGTGTCACCAGCAGTCGCCTTAACCTCAGAAGTCCCCTCCTTGATCGTCAGAACCGACACATCCAAGGTACCTCCGCCCAGATCGAAGATGAGAACATTCTTCTCGTCGGAATCGGTCGCCTTCTTGTCGAGACCGTACGCGATAGCAGCAGCAGTAGGCTCGTTGATGATACGGAGGACCTTCAGGCCCGCGATTGCGCCAGCGTCCTTAGTGGCTTGTCGTTGCGAGTCGCTGAAGTTGGCAGGAACGGTGATGACCGCATTCTTAACGGTGCTTCCGAGGTGCGCCTCGGCGATCTCCTTCATCTTGGTGAGCACCATGGAGGAGATTTCCTCGGCAGCGAAAATCTTGGTCTCTTCCTTGAATTCGACCTTGATCATGGGCTTCTCGCCTGGGCCTTTGGTGACCTGGAATGGCCACAGCTTCTTGTCGCTTTGGACGGACGCATCGGAAAAGCGACGGCCAATCAAGCGCTTGACATCTGCATTGTGGAAAGGAGCACGGCGCATTAGTTCAATGTTCGCTCCCTGTGAACATCACCACTTCAAGTAAGAAACACATAATGCCAAGATCATCAAATTGCGTCTACTACTCACTGAAGACGGTGTTAGTTGGGTTGATTTCAACTTGATTCTTCGCAGCATCGCCAATGAGACGCTCCGTGTCGGTGAAGGCGACATAGGAAGGGGTGGTGCGGTTACCCTGGTCGTTGGCAATAATCTCCACGCGATCGTGCTGCCACACAGCGGCACGGCTGTAGGAAGTACCGAGATCGATACCAATAGCAGCCATTCTGCTGGAAGTATAAGCAGGTGTGAGGAGGTCCGGATGCGTCTACGACTAGTGTAGGTATGAAAGAGCTGGGGAGTAAGCAGGGGAGTAAACATCTGTAGAAACAGCTGGAAGTTTATATCATTATAAGCTGGAGATGTCTGCTGGTGCGAGCCAGGAAGCGAATTTAGTCCGTCAACGGTCCTTTGCCACTTTGTCAGTCCTGTGAAGGCCTCTCCTGCCCGTCGATCACGACTGGATTCTTCAAACAGATCGCGGCGCCGCGGCTGGCCATCGAAACTTGACTTTGAAGGACGCGTAATCTTCGGCGAAGGGAGTGGAACGGGAGGAGGAGGGGAGGATTTATGGGGGGACGACTGTGGTAAGCATCCATAGGTAGGCCGCGCAGTTTCCGTTACAGGTAGGCTGTATACTAGAGTGCGGACTGAGGCTAGATAGCGACGGAAATTCCGGCAAGACGTAGTCGGCTCGGGACTATGGGATCGGAGCAAGGTTGGCCCAACCAGTGAAGAAGTGTTCCCACTGGCCTGACTGATGAGGACATGAATCAAGACCTGTCTGCTGATTCAACGTTACACCTATCCGCATTACAAGCTAGCACAGTACACTTCACACACAAAAGTGCTACCTATTTAAGACGGGACAACTCTTTCCTTCACTCAAATTTGGTGAAATACACATCTTTGCATCACATTTGACATGAAAGGGGTGGGGGAGAGTCCTCCTTTCACAAAGGATGTTAGCGCTACTGAGACTTGTAGGTGCAAGCAAAAATGTAAGAGTGACTCAAAACTTCAAAATTTTGAATGCAATACAAGGTTTATCAAAACTATCAACTAAGTTTCTCAAATTAGTCGACCTCCTCAATCTTGGGCCCAGCAGAGCCACCACCGCCAGAAGCACCACCGCCAAATCCGGCACCACCATCCATGTCAGCCTCAGGAGGAGCACCACCCGCGCCCTGGTACATCCTGGCGATGATGGGGTTGCAGATGCCCTCCAGCTCCTTCATCTTGTCTTCGAACTCATCAACCTCAGCCAGCTGGTTCTGGTCGAGCCAGTCAATGGTTGACTGCACGGCATCCTCAATCTTCTTCCTGTCGCCAGCGTCAAGCTTGCTGGCGATCTTGTCGTCCTTGATGGTGTTGCGCATGTTGTAGGCGTAGTTCTCAAGGGAGTTCTTCGCCTCAACCTTCTTCTTGTGCTGCTCGTCGTCCTCCTTGTACCTCTCCGCGTCCTGAACCATCTTCTCAATCTCGTCCTTGCTGAGACGGCCCTTATCGTTGGTGATCGTGATCTTGTTCTTCTGACCGGTGGTCTTGTCCTCAGCGCTGACGTTCAGGATACCGTTAGCGTCAATGTCGAAGCAGACGGTAATCTGGGGGACACCGCGAGGAGCAGGGGGGATGCCGGACAGCTCGAACTTGCCGAGCAGATGGTTGTCCCGGGTCTTGGCGCGCTCACCCTCGAACACCTGGATCAGCACACCAGGCTGGTTGTCGGAGAAGGTGGAGAACACCTGCTCCTTCTTCGTGGGAATCGTGGTGTTCCTAGGAATGATAACGGTCATAACACCGCCAGCGGTCTCCAGACCCAGAGACAGGGGCGTAACATCGAGCAGCAGCAGGTCCTGCACCTTCTCGTTGCCCTCGCCGCTGAGGATAGCGGCCTGCACGGCCGCGCCGTACGCGACGGCCTCGTCGGGGTTGATGCTCTTGCAGAGCTCCTTGCCGTTGAAGAAGTCCTGCAGGAGCTGCTGCACCTTGGGGATACGTGTGGACCCGCCGACGAGCACCACGTCGTGGATGGCACCCTTGTCCATCTTGGCGTCCTTGAGGCACTTCTCGACTGGCTCCATGCACTGAAACCAAAAAAAGGGCAAAATCAAAGAGAATTAGAAATGATAAAAAAAAAGTAGAAGCAAAAAACCTTAGGAAAACAAGTGGGAGATCAAATAAAACCAGTAGAAGCAACCGACCTTAGATTTGGACATCAAAATGTAAGCAACAAAAGGAAAAGGACTGACGAAAGGGAAGGAGGAGCAACTAACCTTGCGGAACATGTCCATGTTGAGCTCCTCAAATCTGGCACGGGTGATGGTGGAGTAGAAGTCAATACCCTCATACAGAGAGTCGATCTCAATGGTCGTCTGCGCCGTGGACGAGAGAGTTCTCTTGGCACGCTCGCAGGCGGTACGGAGACGGCGGAGAGCCCTGGGGTTGTTGGTGATGTCCTTCTTGTACTTCCTCTTGAACTCCTGGACGAAGTGGTTCACCAGACGGTTGTCGAAGTCCTCACCGCCCAAGTGAGTGTCACCAGCAGTCGACTTGACCTCGAAAATACCCTCCTCGATCGTCAGCAGGGACACATCGAAGGTACCTCCGCCGAGATCGAAGATGAGAACGTTCTTCTCGCCGGAGCTGGAGGCCTTCTTGTCGAGACCGTACGCGATAGCAGCGGCGGTGGGCTCGTTGATGATACGGAGCACGTTCAGGCCGGCGATAACGCCAGCATCCTTCGTGGCTTGTCGTTGAGAGTCGTTGAAGTAAGCAGGGACGGTGACCACAGCGTTCTTGATGGTGGTTCCAAGGTACGCCTCGGCGATTTCCTTCATCTTGGTGAGCACCATGGAGGAAATCTCCTCAGCAGCGAAGGACTTGGTCTCGCCCTTGTACTGGACCTCGATCATGGGCTTCTCGCCGGGGCCTGCGGTGACCTTGAACGGCCACAGCTTGATGTCGCTCTGGACGGGAGCATCGGAGAAGCGACGGCCGATCAGACGCTTGGCATCTGCGCAATTAAAAAATTGTATCAATGGTTAGCTGAATGCTCGTTTGCTAACATCATCAAATTGGCGTAAGCTCATGTATGCAGATACAAGAATTTTTATAAATAAAGGACAAACTCACCAAAGACGGTGTTGATGGGGTTCATGGCGACTTGATTCTTCGCAGCATCGCCAATGAGACGCTCCGTGTCGGTGAAGGCGACATAGGAGGGGGTGGTGCGGTTACCCTGGTCGTTGGCGATAATCTCCACGCGATCGTGCTGCCACACACCGACGCAGCTGTAGGTGGTACCGAGATCGATACCGATTGCGGGACCTTCTCCCTTGGCGGCCATTGTGTCTAAATCGTAAGCAGGAGTTTCTAAGTGCGCTGAAAGAGAGCTTTGAAAAGGAAGCTGGGGAATAGGCAAATTTCTCAGCTAGAACTGAGATCTGAAAACGCAGTCGCAAGCTTAGCGATTTGTAGATTTGAGATGTCTGCTGGTGTGAAGGGGTGAGGAGCCTGGGGAAAGTCTCCCCCATCTGTCCATCACGAAACTTTCTAGATGCTTCCAGCAGATTCTGGCGCCGCAAGCAGCAGCTGGCCGTCGAAAGTTCACACTAGAGGCTACGAGAGGCTTCATGGGCTTTCCACCGTCCGATTCAAATGTCAAAATAGCGAGAGGCTTCCACATAAGCGCGGGGATATCTAGAATTGTGGGAGATTCTGGGTCTAGGAAACGCGGGAAATTACTAGGGGGTAGGAAACATACAATGTACACTCAATTGGTGTTTCGCATAGCACATGAAGATGTAAATCAAACTAGTGACAACAAGTGTCTACATTGAATGCTGCTTGCCATCTAGCAACAATTGGTGGTGTTATTATTGGCACACCAACCTGCTCCACAGCTATGCTCCCGAAGAACGAGCCCATCTGCACTGCCTCCTCTAATGTTCGATTTAAGCACAGGCCTGTAATGAAGCCTGCCATAAACGAATCACCTGCACCTGTGGAATCCACTTCCACTGCAGGAAATGAGGGGACCACGAACTCTCTATCTCTGCAATACGAAGGAGAAACGGAATCGGTCACACAACAATGGTCTGGGTAAACAGAACCAGAGACAGACATTGAAATGGCACGTTGCTGCCATTGTGTAACGTGGCATCGAAGGTATGTTCCTACCTTGTGATGACAGTACACCCCTTTTCAGCCTGAGTCAGCAGCACAGCTCCTCCAATCATATCATCTCCACTGCCATTGCATCGCTCCACCGCATTCCTAGCCTGGGCTGTGCCAAGCAGCCGAGCACACTTCTTAATATCCAGAAAATCAGCTTCATGACTGGCAACCTGAAGACATGCAGGGCGTGGGAAACAGAAAAAGAATCTACGCATGGGTGGTAGAATCAGAAGGATATGCAGAAAACACTGATTTAGCTTGCACTAATGTAGATGGAGCGAAAAAGGGGTATGGGCACAGAACAGAGAAGCACCTTAAGATATGATATCCGTGGAAGGAAAGCCATAAAAGAGGTTTTCTCAAGATGCAGCAATTCAACAGTCCCTGTCACAGGGTCAATGTCACGCACCATTGACTGCATGGGCAGGGGTGAAGGGCGAGAAATAGATGAGTGAACATGTGAAGTGCAATCCATGGGATCAAAATGGTGAAGACACAGTAACATGTCAGGATTTTTTTATGTCCCACAATCGGTTATCATGATATAGCACCTGTAGATCCGCCACTGTGTGGCGTGAGATTTCTGCAATGTGTCGCACTGTTGATGGCGGAACCTCCCCAGCCACACCAGCAGCCACTCCCACATCAAACATCGGCACATGAGAGCAGCTCTCTGAACTCTGATTACCAACTGGTCGTCTTGAGTCACATCTCTTATAGCCACAGTCCTCCCCAGCGAAAGTGAGAGCAGCATCAGGTGGAGTGGAATGATCAGGATGGGAATTCGCCAATGGATTCGCATCTTGGCATCCGCACAGGCAAGGACATGGGCATGAGAGGCTGGGGAGGTCTGCTGGTTCTATGGCTTCGCACACGTGACCGGCTGTAAGCACGCGGTCAGAGCCTGAATGTTCAGTTAGGGGTTGTTAGGGAGGAATCAGGACAGGCGGTGAAGGGAAAAATAAGGGGTTACGGACGGAAATGGAATGGGGACCAGGTACGTCGTAAGAAATTGACGCAGCATGTGGGAGATCAGAACGGCATATTAGGATGGGGAATAAGCCACTGCGACCTATCACCTGCGAAATCCGCGAAGAATTCGGTCGTCTTTGCTGCTGCTGACACTGCAGAACCGTTTAAACACCTTCTCTCCGACTCGGCCCCACCCACCACTACCGGCCGGCAACTCGGGCCCAGCGCGTCCCAGTACTTAAAATCCGAGCCGACTTTCGCGACGGATCGCGACGACACGCCGACTGCGTCGAGCACGCGCGAGATGTACGCGACCGAGCCGCCTAACGCCTCGACCGTTTTCCCGGATTTCAGCGTGATGACGTCATGACAAAGATTCCCGACGAGAAGCACCCGAGGGGGGCGTGGAGAGACCGAAGGTGTGTCGAACTCAGCACGATGAGTGGGTCGTGAATGGTGAGACATATTTTTCGAGGATTGCTGATGGCGATAGTACGGTTCGATGGTTTGGCAGGTGAACACGGACACCGTAACGTTTGAGCGTTTAAATATCCGGAGCAAGCAGAACTGACCGCTGGGGCGTGGTCTTGGCTGTCAGGTCTCAGAACGCGAGTAATGTGCGAGCGACTGATAATTTCAGTGTGTGAGGAGGATGGAGATGAAGATGGTGAGACCGTGAGCGTGGAATGTCGTCGCAGAATGGCCTGCGCTGTCAGACAAACAGCAGCCAGTTCGCTTTGCGAAACGGGCGAACTGTGTAGTGCAATGCGGGAACAGACTGCGAAGAATGAATTTGCGGACTGCGCAATAATTTGTTTGAAATATTATCACGTTGAACCTCCAAATCATTCTGTAACGAGTATTTGCTCCAAGACCAGAAGCAGCACCACCCCAGCAACATCTGCGTCTGCTTTATCCTCCGCCATGTCCCGCATTCCATGGTCGCTAATCGTCGACTCGACACTGATCATAAACGATTGTAACAGTTTCTGCTTCTAAAGTGAGAGTTTAAAGAACCCCTAGACGGTTACTACTGACCCCATTTTGCAATGCGCGACGCGTAGCGTATCAGGACCTTGATCAGCCGCTGTTCTCCTTTCACTCATTTTTTCATACTGGTCACTTGAACCTAAAATCTGACCGCATCGTTCATCCAGCAACCCTAACGTCAGTCTGCTATAACGCAATCAGCATGGCTTTCAATCATATCCCCGCGTCGCGGACGGTGCTCAACCCGCAGCTCGCGCCGCGACTGACGGAGTACCTGTCACTGCTCGAGCCCGCCGCGGTGGACGCGGAGATTAAGAGGCTTGCGAAAATGCAGCGCGGGTGGCGGAAGCTGCGCTCAGCCTGGCGAGGACGGCAGGATGGCGGGGAACGGGCGCGGAAGCGGCGGAAGCAGAGCGGAGCGGAGGATGAAGGGGGAATGAGGGGGAAGGGGGTGGTTAAGGCAGAGGAGGGAGAGGAGGGAGAGGCAGAAGGGGAGGAGGGGGAGAGAAGGAAAGTGAGTCGGCAGAGGCCAAGAGACGGAAAGGTGAAGGCGGAGGGGGTAATGAGAATACTGGGGAGAGGTACAGGGGAAGCGGGGCGCGAAGGGGAAGGGGAAGGGCAGCGCGGATGGATGCTGCGGAGATTTTTGAAATGGGCAACGAGGTGAGCCGTGGTGGTGCCTTTGGGGATGGCTGGTTGCTGGTTTTTCCACTTCCTCAATGACCGAGGGTACTTTATTGCAGCCTCCATGCTTGGTGACTTCGGGGGTGAAACTATTTCAAACAATTCCTGAGAAGGTGGCTGATTGGTGTATTGCTCTTATGAAGATTTTGCCGTGATTAACCACTTGCGTGCAGTAGCGCAACATGCGGCATGCGTGTGTCCGTCCAGTAGTGAGACAGTACATTGCCATGCCACTTCGTGTGTCACTGTGTGTACAATATTGCCGACTTTCCTCAATACGTTTCTCGCATTTTCCAGGTGCAACGGGCAGCGTTGGCTGTCTTCTTCCTGCGCCGGTGCACTGTGAGATTTTTTGTCCACATGCGTGAAAGCCGGGCGGTGGCACGAGGGGCAGGAGGAGCGGAGGGGGAGGAGGAAGAGGAGTGGGAGAAGCTGAGGTTGAAGAGGCGTAGCAGGGAAGGGAAGAGAAAGAGAGGAGTGAGGAGGCCGAAGGCTGAGAGGGATGTGTGGGGGAGAGGAGGATTGGGGGAGTGGGGCCTGGGAGGTCTTGAGGGGGAATTGATGGGTGCTGCTGCCTTGCGAATGGTTAGAGAGCGGTGCAGAGGGGTGGAGGGAGAGGAGGAGGAGGAGGAGGAGGAGGAGGAGGAGGAGGAGGAGGAGGAGGAGGAGGAGGAGGAGGAGGAGGAGGAGGAGGAGGAGGAGGAGGAGGAGGAGGAGAGGAGGAGGAGAGCAGGAGAGGAGACTATTTGATGATTCCGTGTTCATCCCAGAGCTGCTCTGCCTGCTGCCAGCACTGGCGCTCAAGTGCCCCTCGCTCCTGCCACCAGGTGAGTCACACCACACGTCACCCACACCAGTGTCTGTGTGTATTGAATCATCTCAGAACACACCTGGAGAGGAGGCTATGTGACAATCCTGTGTTTGTCCCCGAGCTCCTCTGCCTGCTGCCAGCACTGGCAATCAAGTGCCCCTCGCTCCTGCCACCAGGTGAGTCACACCACACGTCACCCACACCAGTGTCTGTGTGTATTGAATCATCTCAGAACACACCTGGAGAGGAGGCTATGTGACAATCCTGTGTTTGTCCCCGAGCTCCTCTGCCTGCTGCCAGCACTGGCAATCAAGTGCCCCTCGCTCCTTCCGCCAGGTCAGCCAAAGTTGCCGCACATAACACACAGACGGCTCTTCAACGCAAATCTTACAGTTCCTGAAGCTCTCCCTCCCTTCATTGTTCCAAGTTTCTTTGCCCGCAAACCCCTTTCCAGCATTCCCCAAGGATTCATTCAAACCCTCTCTCACCCCTGCTGGTCCCTCACCCCTCTGCTGTCCCTACAGGTCTGGCTGTTCTCGGACTGCTGGCTTCAAGGCTCGGTCCGAGCCTGATTGCAGGCCTGGTTCTCCAAACCTCTCCGCTGTTCCGAACCTCCGCAATCAATCTCCTCGCTCGAGTTTTGGGCCAGACCTCTCCATACACTCCTTCGTCCATTCCCCACTCTCAACCATCACCTCCGTTGTCTCAACCGGAATCGCAATCTGACCCCACACGGTGGGGCGCTGCTGCTGCTGCGCCTGGGGATTTTAGAACGCCCATGGCAGCAGGCAGGCAAGGTGCTGCTGCTGCTGCCACTTCTGGCGCTGCCGCTGCCACTGCTGCCGGCGCTACTGCAGGTGCTGCTGCCGGCAGTGCTGCACCTGGTGCCTTCAGTGCTGCTGCTGGTGCAAAGCAGACCCCCCGTCCAAAGAGGCCTCATGCATTTGTCTTTCCTGGAAGCTTCTCCTCTAAGCCGCCTCCTCTGAAGGAGCTGCAGCATAGGCGGGCTGAGGGGTTGCTGCCTGGCGTGGGTCCCAGTCACATGAATGCACATCACAAGCACGCATCCCACCACCACCACCACCACCACCTTCCTGCGCCATCCACACTGCCCCCTCCTCCTCCCTCGGCTGCTCACTCTTGCAAGACCGGCACTACTGCCCTCCCCACTGCTCGCACTGCCACGAACTGGGCCTCATGCATATTCCGTGCAGCTTCCCTCGCCATGGTCCGCGTCTGCCAGCTGTCCGCTGCTACAGCTGCCACGTCAGCAGGCAGATCTACGGCTAAATCCGTAGGTCCCGTGCTGCTGGAGGACCTGCTTGCGGTTCCCAAGGCGTGCCGGGCGGCGTTCCTGAGTCAGCGCGTGCTTGCTGAGCTGGCGGTGCAGATCACGGTGGATCTGATTGGCGATGAGCTGGAGTTCTTCCTCTCTGCCCTGCCTCCTCCGTCCAATTCTCTCTCCGATCCCCTATTGGCCAAAAACAGTTGCTGGAAGTTTCTTATAGCTCCTTACAGGATGCCAGGCGGGGAAATAGGAGAAGAGGAAGGGGGGTGGAGAGGTGAAAGAGAGGGGAGAGGCGGTAAAGAGGAAGGGGATGCAGTGAGGAGACATGCAGAGCAGCGGGAGAGGGAGAAAGTGGGGGAGAAGGAGAAGGAAAGGGCGGGGGGGAGGGAGGGAGAGGCAGAAGAGTTATTTCCTTTCCCAAGAAGAAGCGTCCCTGCTCAGTCCTTTCCTTGCCTCAGTGCATTCAATCCACATGAGTTCTTCTCTGCAAGGGAGACCTGGGGCCCGTTAGTGTCACATGGCCTAGGAGGAGCGGTCAAGGAGCAAAGGGAGACAACAGCTGCTGCAGCAGCGAAATTAATGCCGCTGGCTGATGTCGCTGAGAGCCAATCAGGGTGCGCCATGTGGCGCGCCAGGGCGGCTTTGCTGCGAGGAGCAGAGGCAGAGGCGGGGAGAGTGGGCCTGAACGTGAAGCTGAGTCACAGTGGGGGGCGTGTGGAGGGCGGGGAGGTTCAGGGTGAGGGTGAGGTTACAGGGAAGGAGGAGGAGGAAAAGGGTGGTGGTGGCGTGGCAGGGAGAACAGGAGCAAAGCCACATGAGCGTCTGGAGGAGGGCGGCGGGCTGGTGGGAAGATGGTCGGCAGAACTGTCGCGGCACCTGCGGGTGTTTTGTCTGTTGTGCGGGTGCGGTGTGGTGAGGCTGGAAGATGCGCCGGGTGACAGCCTGGCAGCCAAAGAGGTGGGTGGGTGGGGGGATG
Source organism: Closterium sp. Yama58-4 (assembly GCA_947470075.1). Taxonomy (NCBI): domain Eukaryota; kingdom Viridiplantae; phylum Streptophyta; class Zygnematophyceae; order Desmidiales; family Closteriaceae; genus Closterium; species Closterium sp. Yama58-4. The sequence goes on along the minus strand of CANIUD010000068.1, from coordinate 982,529 downwards.
GGGGGAAGGGTGGACGATGATGTGAGGGTGAGCTTGAATCGCGTGGCAGCCTGGCAGCCAGAGAGGTAAGTGGACTGATAGTAACCACCCACCGATTTACATGGGATGGTAGGTGGATTGATGGCTGGTTGGGTGCATGTGTGGGCTGCATGTGTGGGCTGGTAGGGTGGGAAAGTGGGGGATGGCCAGGGATATCGTGCATGTGAGCACCATTGAGAGATGGCATATTTCTTTTTAGAATACTCGGCTCTTACCGTGTGCGTGGCTGTCCTCACCCCGCTTGCTGCCGCTTGCAGGTGTCGTTTTGGTTGTCAGCAGTCGTGCAAGGCACAGCAGGAAACCCCACCAACACTTCCCAGCATTGCCAGCAGCAGCGGCACCATCAGCACCAGCACCAGCATCACCACCGCCACCATCACCACCACCACCAGCACCATCAGCACCAGCAGCACAGCAGGAAAGGGTCTGCAGGAGTAACACCCTCCCCCCTCTCTGAAGAGCTCATGCTCCTTGCCCTCTCCCTCCTCTCCCTCATCCCCCCCTCCCTCGCCTCCTCACCTCTCCTCCACCCCCTCTACCTGCAAGTAGCACGCTCCATTTTCTCAGCCCCTCTCTCAATCAACACATCTCGCAATCCCGCGCCTTCCTCCTCGAAGCAACCGCGAAACAAAGCCGCCGATGGGAGTGGTGGGGCAGACGGATGGGGAAGAGGAGGCAATGATGTTCTGGTGGTGTGGGTGCTGGTGCAGCTGATGCTCAAGAGACATGAATCTCTGGTAGAGGTGCGTGTTAAAAAAACACTCTTTGATTATGAGAATGCTTCTAGCGTGAGCTTGCTGTGTGTGCCCACTCCCACTAAACGATACATGCGCACGTGTCCATGTGCACATGCGTGCATGTGCCAGCTTGCCATCTCCAGTCCCTGAAATCACATCTTCACTCTCCCCTTCCCTTTCTCCCACTCCTCCCTTTCATGTTCCTACCCCATCCACAGCTCATTCGGCAAACCCTAGGCTTCCCTGTGTTAGTGACTACTGCCTCTCTCACCCACCTCGCGGACACTGCAGTAGGGGGAGGAAGTGCCAACGGGAATGCAAACAGCACTGCTGCTGCCGCTGCTGCTGCACCTCCTGCCTCTGCCACTCGGGACCATGCCGCTGCTGCTGGCAGTGACAATGCTGCCACCGCCGGCGCTGCTCCTGCGTTATTCTCTGCAGCAGCGGTGCTCAGAGGAGTGGCATCGCTGCACCCACTGTCTTGTTTGCCGTGCCAAGAGCAACTCTTGCCGAGCCAAGCCCAAAGAACGGTCCGAGATTGCAGCGATCCAGGGGAAGGGGGCAAACCAGCAGGAGCAGTGCGAGCATCGGCAGCAGCGCAGACAGCAGCAGTGCGGGCAGCAGCAGTGCGGGCAGCAGAGTGTGTGCATCTACTGCTAGAAGCAGGCCTCTTCGACCTCCACCACATCAACCCCACCCCAGCTGTCTTCCGCTGTCTCTACGCCGCTTCCCTCCCCATCCACCCTGTATTCCCCTCCCTCCTCTCCTCCTTCGTCTCTGCCCTTGCTTCCGCATCCCTCCCCGTTCCTCCACCCACCCCCTCCCGCACGCCAGTTTCCCATCCCCCCGCGGCCCACCCTCCGGCACACCCGCATTATTCTCTCCCTTCCTCGCACCCCTCCCCATCTCGCGCATCCCCCTCTCACGTCTCCCGCTCCCACCCCTCCCCGTCTCGCATCTCCCCGTCTCACCCCTCCTCTGCCCACTCGTCCCCATCGCACCCCTCTCGTTCCCCCCTCCACCCCACCTCGTCCCCCACAATTTCAAACACCACACCTACTCTCTCTCACTCCACCACCACAACCCCTCCCACCCCTGCCATCCAACCCTTGTCTCGCTCCGCCCTCCTTCGTCTCATTTGGCCCGCCTGTCTCCGCACAACCTCAGGCACCCCCCCGACTGTTCTGCTCTCCCCCCTTCTCCCCACGCAACTTCCACACCAACTTGCATCCTTGGAACCCGAATCAGGGACAAGAGGTGGGGTGATGGGTGGAGATGGAGACAAGAGTGGTATTATGCGATTGGAGGAGATGTGCTGGGGTGAGGAGGAGAGGGTGTTGGCACGGGGGGCGTTGGGGTCTCTGTATGTGCTTCTGTGGGAGCAAGAGATGCAGAGGAAGCGATGGGTGCAGGGGAGTGGAGAGCAGAGAGGGGAAACGAGAGGGGCGCAGGAAGCGGGGGAGAGGAGAGGGGGGCAGGGCGCGCAGGGCAAGAAAGTAATTGCTGGGGCTGAATTCGTGTTGCCAGAAGTGGGAGAGGAGTGGGAGGACGAGGACGAGGGAGAAGCGGGAGCAGAGGGAGAAGAGGGGAAAGTAGAATCGAAGGCAGAGTCGGAACAGGAGGGAGAGGAGGGAAAGAAGAGTGGGAGTCTTCATGAGACAGGAATGGAGAGAGGGGAGGGCAGCAGGGGGGGTGAGAGTTCAGGGAATGCAAGGACAGCAATGGCAGGGAGCAGAGGAGCGGTGCAGGCGTGCCGTGCAGAGGTGGTTCAGGCCCTGCCGGTGCAGCAGTGGTGGCACCTGCTGCTGCGCGCCCTGCCCTGGCACACCCTGCTGGCTGCCATGGAAAAGAGGTTCCTTGACTTCGCCCCTCTCATGCCCACTGTGAGTGCTGTGCTGCCCAGTTGACTCTCTAATGCCCACTCTGTATCGCTCCATTTGCTGGAATTCCTTCTGACTTTTCTAAAACTTTTTCTGCAACCCCATCTCTCCTGTGAATCGTGTCTTGTGCTTGCAGTGGCAGTCTCTGGCGTTTTCTCTGCTGCCAGAATTTCCCGGGCAGCCACCTCGACTGCCCCTACCAACAAACCTCGACACCTTCAACTCATCTTCCCTCACAAGCCCTCGCCCTCCCCTTCCTCCTCTCCACACACTCGCCCGCCCCAAAGCCCTCCTCACCTTCCCCTATCTCAACCTCCTCCTCCCTCCCTCCACGTCAGCACATTCCAACGCCACATCATCCCCCACATTATCCACCTCAGCACGCTTGAGTGCAACTCCAGCAAACGAAACAGCAGCAGAAGGCAGCACGTCACATCAGCACACTCTAGGCACTCTCTACTCTCTCCTGCAAGTCCTCCTATCCCCCAGCATTTCCATCACGCCCAACACTCCCAGCACCCCTATCACCTCCACCTCAAGGCCTGAGCACGAGCGTCCTGATCACCTGCTGCAAGCACTTGAGTGGAGCTTGGCCTATGGCCTCCATGCCTCACACTCCCAAATTACCACCCACCACCAGCAGCGGCAGCAACAGCAGGCAGAGCATGAGATGTTTTGCATTCTTCTCTGCGCTCTTCTCGATTCCTGGCAATTCCCTCTCTCCCTATCCCTCTCGCTCTCCCTCTCTTTCTCCCAAGCTGCTATTAAAGGTATCACAGGCACGCAAAGAGACAGGGGAAAAACCTCCAGTGCCTCCCTGACTGACGCAGGGTTTGCCATCGGGGACTGGGCAGCAGAGCTTGTCATTATCAACAGCCTGCTTCCTTCTCTCTTGCAGTCACACTCGCTGCAAGCACACTCAATCCTGGACCTGAGGGCTATCCAGGTGGCATTCTCTCATTGGTGGAGCCGAATCCCTCCCATGGGATATCTTGCTCTCATGCCAGCTGTCGTCGGAGCTATTCAAGCTCAGAACTTCCCTCCTCCCTCCTCTCCATCCCCCTTCTCCCTCTCGCCCTCGCCCCCCCTCCCTCTCTCCACACACTCCCCACCACCTCCACCTTCCCTCTCACCTCTTCCCTTCTCTCTTCCAGTATTTTCTCCCTCCCCACCTCCTTCGCCCCTCCCTGTCCGCCCCCCACACCCTCTTGATGCCCTCACTCTCCCCCTCCGCCTGCTCTCCTCCCACCCGCTCCTCTTCCGATCCCCTCCCCTCCTCTCCGGCCTCCTCCTGCCAATCCTGACGCGCCAGCTGGACGACTTCCGCAGGGCGTGCGTTGCTGAGCTGGCAGAGGGAGCAGGTGGGGAAAACAGTGGGGGAGGTACAAATGGTGATGGAGAGAAGGGCGGGAACGGTGGGGGCAGCACCGCAGCTGGTGCTTCTGGTGCGGCTAGAGTGGGAGCAGGAGCAGCGGAGAAAGGGGAGAGAGGAGGGGGGGGTGCAGGGAAAGTGGGGGTAAAAGCAGGGTCAGAGGAGGAAGGAAAAGGTTTCAATCAGACTGGTCCTGGTGTTGGCATGGGTTCTGGTTTGGGTGTTAGCTTGGGGTTGAGCAAAGGGGTGGTGGCGAAGCTGGGGAAGAGGATGAGTGGAGAGGAGGTGGAGAATGGCGTGGTGGCGATGGTGGGGGTGGTGGCTCAGATGGTGCTGGAGGTGTGTGGGGAGCTGCAGGAGGAGGGCGAGGAGGAGTGGGAGAGGGTTGAAGAGATTGCTGAGAGGTTGGAAGAGGTGGAGGGAGAGGAAGAGAAGGGAGATGAGGTGCGTGAGGAGGAGGGCGAGCAGGAGGAAGGGAATGAGGGGGAGGAGGAGGAAGGGGGGCTATGGAGGAAGAAGCGTGAGCAACAGAGGCACGAGCTACAGAAGCAGCGGTGGCAGGCGGGGCAGCAGGGCAGGGACGTGCGAGCATGCCAGGCCATGCTCCTCTCCTTCCTTGATCAGCTCATCGCCCAACACCCACTGCTGCTCCGCCTCCTCACCTTCCAGGTACCACATCTGAGTCGCGCTTGAGAGAATTCTCAAGGGCAGCAGGGCAGTGATGTGTGGGTGTGTCAGATCATCTCCCTCACCTTCCAGGTATGCTTCTGAGCGATCTCATAGGCAGGTGGGGCAGCAGGGTAGTGAAGTGCGAGCATGCCAGGCCATGCTCTTGGCCTTCCTGGATTGTCTCATCGCCCAACACCCGCTGCTGCTCCGCCTCCTCACCTTCCAGGTACCTTCCTGCCGCCGAGTTGATGTTTGATGGAAGCCGTCCCCCCATCACATGCAAGGCGTCCTTGGTAATGTGCCACATGCCCTTCTTCCCCGATTAATGATCTCATTCTGTCCCTCCGCATCTCTGTATTTCGTTCCCTCCGTCCCTTTGTCCTCTTCTGCAGGGCTTTTCGCTCACATGTGTACCTCCCCTGGTTGCAGCCTCCCCAGCCACGCGCTCCCTTCTCCCAGCGCTCGCACGGGAGCTGCTGCAGCAGCCAATCATGTCGCGCCAGCTCATGGCCGTGGCTCTGGTGGCCGAGTATGCTGTGTGCTGCAGTGCTGCACCCGACGCTCTGCCCCTCGCCTCCCATGTGAGTCCAACTACGATGCACCACCTTCGTCCCCTCCATCCATCATGGGGTTGGCTCTGGTGGCTGGGTATGCTGTGTGCTGCACCGATGCACCTGACGCCCTGCCGCTCGCCTTTCATGTGAGTCCAGCTTCCCTGCACCACCCCCCCCTCGCAAGCCCTCACGTCCACTGTTAAGCCGTCTTCTTCTCCCATCAGGCCGTCGTTACTCTCACTCGTTACTGCTGTGGCGGTCCCTGGCACTGCTGCCTTCCAACCCTCTCGCAAGCCCTCACCTCAGCTGTCAAGCCGCCTTCCTCTCCCATCAATCCCACCCGTTTTCCAACTACCGCATTCATCTTCATCTCTCTCTCCTCTTCCTATTCATCCCCTTTTTCACCCCCTCCCCCCACCCTGCCACCCCACCACACCACCTCCCACCCATCCACACCAGGTGCTGCATCTGCTCGCCCACACTCACCCGCACGGCCGCTTCCATCGACTTCCTCTCCTTGTCTGTGCCCCCCACGTTCCCCTCCCCTCTGCCCCCCAATCCACACCAGGTGCTGCATCTGCTCGCGAACACCCTCACCCACACGGCCGCTTCCACCGACTTCCTCTCCTTGTCTGTGCCCCCCGCGTTCCCCTCCCCTCTGCCCCCCAATCCACGCCAGGTGCTTCATCTGCTCGCCCACACGCTCACCCACACGGCCGCTGCAACCGACTTCCTCTCCTCCACCCTCCCCTCTGCTGTCAGATGTGCTGTCGCCCTCCCCGCCCTCACCCCCGCTACAGTCACGCTCCTGCGTGACTGTATCAGGGTGGCGGGACCCCTTCTGCCCCACCTCCCACCACAAGTCCCTGTGCTCTTTGCAGCAGCGGAGGCAGCTTGGGGAGTGCTGGTCAGGAGCTTGACTCGCACAGCCTCCATTTCCCTCCGTTTTCTGCAATTGTCCTAACATATCTCTTACAGGTATACGAGTAGGACACAGACAGCCAGACTGCAGAGAAAACTTGTGTTTCTTGCTTTGCACTTGTACAAACAAGTATCGGTCATTAGAACAATCCAACTATCTTTGGCTAGAAGCAAATGCTTTGAAATCAATGAAGTCTAGAGTCTCACACAGAAAGTGCGGCCCTGCTCGAGTATCTTGTTATGGCATACGGTAACAATGGATTATGGTGACTGTACCTGACCTTGCCCTACAAAACAACATCTCGCCTTGGCGTCGTCCGTGTCTTCAGCGGGCCCCACGTAACTCCCGTCGAAGTAATGAAAGATTTGGCCGTTCTGCAGCAGAAGCTCCAGCTCGAAGCTCCAGGTATAGAAGTCTCTGTCGTCAAAGCACACACTTGTCTTTATTTTTGATATGCTGAGAAACCTTGATTGCGCGGAGAGAATTGCCTCTTCGCTGGGACGGGGAGTCTTGGGGGTTAAGCCATTCGTGTCGAGGGAGAAGGTGTATGGGGTGGCGATCTGGCCGTTTGAGGCCGGTTGAGAGGGTTGCAAGGAAGTTCCCGCGTCGTCAGCCCGCAATGTTTGGAGTCCTTGCTCCAGGCTGGTGAATCGCTGAAGCGATTGTGCGAGGACGGCAGTCCCAATCGTCGTCGTTTCCTCGCTTGTCGCATCCGGGTTTTGCTGCGCTTCAGCCGTCAGATTCGTCTGACCACCAGATCCTCCGGCCATTCTCACACGCGAGCGTGTGCCGGACACCACTTTCCGTCATCGAAAATTTAGGAGTTAGCAGTGCGAAGGATTCCCGAGTCGCTCTGATACCATGTTGCGATCAGAAATGGATCGACCCTAGGATCACCTCGGGAAGGTTCGACGTAGCTAGGTAGTAGTGGTGGGCCCTTGACCTCAATAGCAGAGTGAATGTAAAATGCTTGAGATGAATTAAAACATGCAAATACAACGATATAAATATGAGTACAGGGGAATTCGAATCGACCTAGCTAGCCATGTACTCTAAGGGGTACATTCCCTTATTCAAATTCATTCCCAACCGTGCGGCGCGTACAGTTACGAAACTGTTCCCGCCAAATTCCTCTTGCCTGCAGCTGCCCGATGCCGTCTGCTCCGATGGTCCAGATCCATCCTAACCGTGTGTCGCTTCGAGTCAACTCTGACTCCTCGCATTCATTCTCCATATTGCGTACTTCCCTTAGCTGCGGTTAGGAGTGCACAGTTTCATTCATTACTATCGTAACACGTATAAAGGTATAAAAGTATAAAAGTATGGAAAGTATAAAAGTACAAAAGTATGGAAAGTATAAAAGTACAAAAGTATGAAAAGTATAAAAGTAAAAAAACTAAAACGAACACGATCGAGTGCGAAAATCCCCAGCTGATTCGCAATCTACTATACTCGGTACCGTTTTCGCGAAAATACGCATAAAAATGCCATAGAGGGCCTTATTTCAAGGGGTGGGGAAGGCGCGCTCGTGCACGTTGTCAGAATATTATGCTCTAGCCTGTAGTGGGGTGCTCAATAGTGAGTACAACCCCTTAGGGTTTCCTATATGTATCCTGCTGCTTGCTAGTTCACATCATCATTCCCATTCTCACTTCTCCAATTCTCCTTCGTATACCACAAACCCTAGTCCTAGGGCACAACCTACTACCTCCTACTGTGGCCTAGGCTACTAAGCCTAGGCCACGCTCCTATTCTTCCTGACATGGTAACAGAGCGGTTACGCTCCTGTCCTGTGGGCCCACCACTTCACTGCTTCCGCTGCTACTGCTACTCCCTGTCCGCCGCGCGCCTCGTGGTACGCGGCGTTGAAATTAGGGTTTTCAGCCCGCCGTGCGCCCCGAGGCGCGCGGCGGTTTTCTGCCCGCCGTGCGCCCCGAGGCGCGCGGCGGTTCTCTGCCCGCCGTGCGCCCCGAGGCGCGCGGCGGGTTTCTGCCCCGTCACACCGCGCGTTGCTCCCGGGAGGCGCTGCGACGGGCGACGGGGACCCGCGCGTCGCCCCCCGTCGCCCGTCGTGGCCTGCGCGCGGCCCGTACAGCCGGCGCGCGGCCCGTACGGGCTGCGCCAGGCCCGCGTGCGGCCCGTACGGGCTGCGCCAGGCCCGCGCGCGGCTCGGGCCGCCTGCGCGCGGTTCGGGAGGCTGTGCCAGACCCGTGGGCGGCCCGTTCTTCGCTGCCCCTGTCCTCCCCGCTGTCCCCCGTGCTTCTGAAGGCGCCCCACCCCTCCTTCTGCCCGTACTCCTGGATTAGGGTTTGGGGGTGGGGGGTATGGGGGTGCAGCTTCTGTGTGCCGTTCCCTGCTCCTCCTCCTCCTCCGTCTCCCTGTGCTGCAGCTGCCGCTGAGGGGGGTGGACCTGTTGGAGCCGTCGGAGTGGTACTAGGGGGGTGAAGGGGGAGTGGAGCTAGCGGTGTAGCAGCGGGTGTGTGTCAGGGGGAGTGGGATAGTTTGGGGAGGTTGAAGGGGGTGGCCGCCGTGAAGCCAGCAGCTCCAGTCGCCCGTGAGACCGTTGCGCCAGTCGCCCGTGAGCCCGTTGCGCCAGTCGCCCGTGAGCCCGTTGCTCCAGTCGCCCGTGAGTCCGTTGCTCGTCTGCCGCTACTTTCAGCCGCGGAGCCAGTTACTCCAGTAGCCCGTGTGCCAGTTGCTCCAGTTGCCAGTGTGCCAGTTGCTCCAGTTGCCCGTGTGCCAGTTGCTCCAGTTGCGCCGTGTGCCAGCAGCTTCAGCTGCCGCCCACTACCTCCTCTCCTCTCATAGTCTCTTTCCTCCTCCTCACTTGCCCGTTGTGACTACCACTGGCTTTGCTCATAATTGTGAACTTTAAACTATTGCTTCTTGAACTTGTGCTCAGAATGTGTGGTGACATTGTGATCCACCCTGAGCTTGTACTGTTTTGCTTGCTCTGCTGATTACACCCCACTTTGGCTATGGGGGTGTGTCAGAATATTATGCTCTAGCCTGTAGTGGGGTGCTCAATAGTGAGTACAACCCCTTAGGGTTTCCTATATGTATCCTGCTGCTTGCTAGTTCACATCATCATTCCCATTCTCACTTCTCCAATTCTCCTTCGTATACCACAAACCCTAGTCCTAGGGCACAACCTACTACCTCCTACTGTGGCCTAGGCTACTAAGCCTAGGCCACGCTCCTATTCTTCCTGACACACGTTTGCAGCGAGTCTGACATTCAAGGTCTGGGGGGGTACAACGAATACGATCGAGTGCAAAAATTCCCGGCTGATTCGCAATCTCCTATACTTGGTACCGTTTTCGCGAAGATATGCCTAAAATCGCCCTAGAGGGGCCTATTTCAAGGGGCGGGGAAGGCGCGCTCGTGCACGTTTGCAGCCAAGACTGACATGCAAGATCTGGGGGGGTACAACGAACACGATCAAGTTCGAAAATTCCCAGCTGATTCGCAATCTCCTGTACTCGATACCGTTTTCGCGAAAATATGCCTAAAAACGCCCTGGAGGGGCTTATATCAAGGGGTGGGGAAGGCGCGTTCGTGCACATTTGCAGCCGAGACTGACATGCAAGGTCAAGGGGGGTACAACGAACACCATCGAGTGCAAAAATCCGTGGGTGATTCGCAATCTCCCATACTCGGTACCGTTTTCGCAAAAATATGCCTAAAAGCGCCCTGGAGGGGCTTATTTCAAGGGGTGGGGAAGGCGCGCTCGTGCACATTTGCAGTCGAGACCGACATGCAAGGTCTGGGGGGTTCAACGAACACGATCGAGTGCAAAAATCCCCGGCTGATTTGCAATCTCCTATACCGGTGCGGGTTCGGTACCGTTTTCGCAAAAATACGCGTTAAAATGCCCTGCAGAACCTTATTTAAAGAGGTGGGGAAGGAGCGCTCGTTCGGCGCCTACGATTTCGGCCGTTTTTGCCGCCAAGTGCCTAGAAAGCGCGTAAATCCCTGTGGGCATAGGGGAAAGCATCGAACAACCTGAATGTTGTTGCATATTCGAGTGGCCCATGTTCAAATACACATACTAGAGCCTTTTCGGCCTGGTTCTTGCGCGAAAAAAAGTTCGGCGCCTACGATTTCGGCCGTTTTTGCTGCCAAGTGCCTAGAAAGCGCGTGAATCCCTATAGGCGTAGGGAAAAGCATTCAACAACCTGAATTTTATTGCATATTCGAGTGGCCCATATTAAAATACACATACTAGGGTCTTTTCGGCTTGGTTCTTGCGCGAAAAAAAGTTCGGCGCCTACGATTTCGGCCGTTTTTGCCGCCAAGTGCCTAGAAAGCGCGTGAATCCCTATAGGCGTAGGGAAAAGCATTGAACAACCTGAATTTTATTGCATATTCGAGTGGCCCATGTTCAAATACACATACTAGAGCCTTTTCGGCCTGGTTCTCGCGCGAAGAAAAGTTCGGCGCCTACGATTTTGGCCGTTTTTGCCGCCAAGTGCCTAGAAAGCGCGTGAATCCCTATAGACGTAGGGAAAAGCATTCAACAACCTAAATTTTATTGCATATTCGAGTGGCCCATGTTCAAATACACATACAAGAACCTTTTCGGCCTGGTTATTGCGCGAAGAAAAGTTCGGCGCCTACGATTTCCGCCGTTTTTGCTGCCAAGTGCCTAGAAAGCGCGTGAATCCTTATAGGCGTAGGGAAAAGTATTCAACAACCTGAATTTTATTGCATATTCGAGTGGCCCATGTTCAAATACACATAATAGAGCCTTTTCGGCCTGGTTCTTGCGCGAAGAAAAGTTCGGCGCCTACGATTTCGGCCGTTTTTTCCGCCAAGTGCCTAGAAAGCGCGTAAATCCCTATAGGCGTAGGGAAAAGCATTTAACAACCTGAATTTTATTGCTTATTTGAGTGGCCCATCTTCAAATACACATACTACAACCTTTTCAGCCTGGTTCTTGCGCGAAAAAAAGTTCGGCGCCTACGATTTCGGCCGTTTTTTGCCGCCAAGTGCCTAGAAAGCGCGTGAATCTCTATAGGCGTAGGGAAAAGCATTCAACAACCTGAATTTTATTGCATATTCAAGTGGCCCATGTTCAAATACACATACTAGAGCCTTTTCGGCCTGGTTCTTGCGCGAAGAAAAGTTCGGCGCCTACGATTTCGGCCGTTTTTGCCGCCAAGTGCCTAGAAAGCGCGTGGATCCCTATAGGCGTAGGGAAAAGCATTCAACAACCTGAATTGTATTGCATATTCGAGTGGCCCATGTTCAAATAAAGATACTAGAGCCTTTTCGGCCTAATTCTAGCGCGAAGAAAAGTTCGGCGCCTACGATTTCGGCCGTTTTTGCCGCCAAGTGCCTAGAAAGCGCGTGAATCCCTATAGGTGTAGGGAAAAGCATTCAACAACCTGAATTTCATTGCATATTCGAGTGGCCCATGTTCAAATACACATACTAGAGCCTTTTTGGCTTGGTTCTTGCGTGAAGAAAAGTTCGGCGCCTACGATTTCGGCCGTTTTTGCCGCCAAGTGCCTAGAAAGCGCGTGAATCCCTATAGGCGTAGAGAAAAGCATTCAACAACCTGAATTGTATTGCATATTCGAGTGGCCCATGTTCAAATACACATACTAGAGCCTTTTCGGCCTGGTTCTTGCGCGAAGAAAAGTTTGGCGCCTACGATTTCGGCCGTTTTTGCCGCCAAGTGCCTAGAAAGCACGTGAATCCCTATAGGCGTAGGGAAAAGCATTCAACAACCTGAATTTTATTGCATATTCGAGTGGCCCATGTTCAAATACACATACTAGAGCCTTTTCGGCTTGGTTCTTGCGCGAAAAAAAGTTCGGCGCCTACGATTTCGGCCGTTTTTGCCGCCAAGTGCCTAGAAAGCGCGTGGATCCCTATAGGTGTAGGGAAAAGCATTCAACAACCTGAATTTTATTGCATATTCGAGTGGCCCATGTTCAAATACAGATACTAGAGCTTTTTCGGGCGAATTCTTGCGTGAAGAAAAGTTCGGCGCCTACGATTTCGGCCGTTTTTGCCGCCAAGTGCCTAGAAAGCGCGTGAATCCCTATAGGCGTAGGGAAAAGCATTCAACAACCTGAATTTTATTGCATATTCGAGTGGCCCATGTTCAAATACAAATAGTAGAGCCTTTTCGGCCTGGTTCTTGCGCGAAGAAAAGTTCGGCGCCTACGATTTCGGCCGTTTTTGCCGCCATGTGCCTAGAAAACGCGTGGATCCCTAAAGGTGTGGAAAAGCATTCAACAACCTGAATTTTATTGCATATTCGAGTGGCCCATGTTCAAATACAGATACTAGAGCCTTTTCGGCCTAATTCTAGCGTGAAGAAAAGTTCGGCGCCTACGATTTCGGCCGTTTTTGCCGCCAAGTGCCTAGAAAGCGCGTGAATCCCTATAGGCATAGGGAAAAGCATTCAACAACCTGAATTGTATTGCATATTCGAGTGGCCCATGTTCAAATACACATAGTAGTGCCTTTTTTGTCGGAATCAACAGACAGGAATGACTGTACTAGCACAAAGTTGGATACAAGTAGGAAACCCTAATCTAGTGTACCCCCTAAGGTGTAACCCACTACAGCCTACAATCATATAAACATATAATGTTTGACACACCCCCATAGGCGCAGTGGGAGACAACCACAGGGTCACGAGACCAGTCAAAGCAAAGAAAGGCAAGCTCAGGGTGGATCTCAAGGATTCCACATAAATTCCGAGCGCAAGCAAGCGGTCACAAGACCAGTCCACATGCAGGTTTATAATAGAGCAAGAGATACAATGATCACAACCTAGCAAGAGTGAACATGCAGGTATACATATAGATATAGTGATCACAGTACAAGCAAGGTCAAGAAGTAAGCAAATGAGGTCCAGTAGGCACAAGGCCGAGCAGAGTGCAGAAGCGCTAATGGTCACAAGGCTGAAGCGCCTTGGTGAACACATCAGCAGTGTTGGCCTCAGTGGCCACGTAACGAATACAAAGCTGACCACGCTGCTGCAGCTCTCGAGCAAGGAAGTACCGCAGGGCGATGTGCTTCGTTCTGTGCTCCAGTCTGTGCTCCTCACACAAGGCAATGGCAGCCTTGTTGTCGACGTACAGCACTGGAGGAGAACGAGGCGGCTCTCCGAGGTCGGTCAGCAGGTAGGTCAGCCAGCGTAGCTCCTGGGCAGCCATGGCTGTAGCGTAGATCTCAGCCTCGCAACTGGAGCCGAGAACAGAAGAAGAGCGTGTAGAGCGCCAAGAAACTGAGCCAGAGCCAAGGCTGAAGGTGTAACCCTGAGACGACCGCTGAGTGGCCTGGTCATCTGCCCAAGAAGCGTCTGAGTGCCCTGTGAGAACAACTCGGTCTCGCCCTCCAAGCACAAGCCCCATGCCCGACGTACTGCACAAGTAGCGCAACACCCTCTTAGCGGCATCCATGTGCTCCTTCCTGTGACGGCCAGGAGCGACATAGCGTGCAAGGATGCTAAGAGGGTATGCCAGGTCAGGTCGAGTGCAGGTCATCAGGTACATGAGACAGCCCACAAGCTCTGGATACGGGCCACTCGGCTCTACGGACTCATCCGAAGGCAGAGTTGAGAGCGAGTGACCGGTAGGCAGAGGAGTGGACTGGGGCGAGGAGTACGTGAAGCGGAAGCGCTGAAGGATCTGCTGCACCATGTGTGACTGAGTCAAGGTGATGGTGCGCCGTGCTCTGTCCCGGGTGATCCGCAAGCCAAGATAGCTCGTCAGTTCCCCCAGGTCTGTGCACGTGTGTCTCCTCTGCAGCTCCGACTTCACGTGGGCGAGCGCCGCGGTGTCAGCAGTGGCAAAGACCAGGTCGTCGACGTACACGAGGATGTAGAACGGCGGCAGCGAGGTGTCTGTGCATAGAAACAGTGACGGGTCAGCAGTAGAGGGAGCGAACCCTAGAGCCGCAAGTGTCGTCCTCAGTGTGTCGTGCCACTCACGCGGTGCCTAGCGGAGACCGTAGACCGGCCGCTGGAGCCTCCACTGGGTACCAGGAGGAACCGACCCAGTGAAACCAGGAGGGCGACGCAGCCAGATCTCCTCGTGTAGGCTGCCCTGTAAGAAGGCAGTGCTGAAGTCAAGTGAGTGAAGCTCGTAGTCGCGCTGAGCGGCTATGTGCAGCAGCACCCGAAGAGTGGTCATCTTCGGGGTGGGGGAGAAGGTCTGAAAGAAGTCAACTCCCTCTCGCTGGCTGAAGCCTCGAGCAACGTAGCGCGCCTTGAAGACAGGAGGAGAACCCGGCGGCCGCTTCACCCTGAAAATCCACATGCCACTGACGATGTTCGCCCCAGGAGGGGGAACCTCGTCGACGTAGGTGCGTGTGGACTTCCAGGAAGCCATCTCTGCGTCCATGGCTGTCTGCCACTGAGAGGAGTATTGACCCGCCATCGCCTCAGCGTAAGTGCGCGGGGTCGGGATGTCAGGAGCATCCGGGTCTCCCTCAGGGGCAACTAGCAAGGACACGAGACGGGGCAAAACAGCAGCAAGGCACTGGAACTCCTCCTGTCTGTCCTCAAGGACGTCCGTGCCAAGAGCACACTCACCCCCGACGGACGAAGGACAGACAGACTCAGACTCAGACTCAGCGACAAGGCTAGCAGCGTAGTCTAGACGACACCGGGCAGCAAAGTCAACCAGCTCAGCGACCAGCGCAGACGCAGCAGAGGACTCAAAGGTAGGGTCGGTGACAACAGTAGCGAGGAGGCGCGTGACAGTGGGACTGGCAGCACGACGGGAGTCAGACTCCGGGTCAGGAAGAGTAGGAAGAGAGGAAGCGGGAGGAGACGGTAGCGGGACACGCTGAGGAGCAGTGGAGGGACGCAGAGTCATGTAGTGAGTGCCAGGGACAGGAGGAGGACGCTCACGTGGGACACGACGACCAGTGCGAGCAGTACGAACAGGCGACGCAGGACGAGACTCAGGCTCACGACGCTCTGTAAGACCTCCCGTGGGACCAGTGTAAGGAGAGGGAGCAGGGAGAGGCGAGGCAGGCGGTAACTGTGACTGCGGCGGGACAGGCGGAGGACACTCTACGGAGGGAGGAGGACAAGGAGGAGGAGTCTGACCAAGAACCTGCTGAAGGAGCGGTACGAAGTACGGTCGCGGCCGCGCAGCGTCTCCAGAACGAGCAGAGACACCAGCAGCAGGGTCCTCAGTACCCGCAGTAGCTCCAACGTCCGGGTCCTCAGCACCAGCAGCAGCTCCACCGCCCGGGTCCTCAGCACCAGGAGCAGCTCCAACGCTCGGGTCCTCAGCACCAGCAGCAGCTCCACCGCCCGGGTCCTCAGCACCAGCAGCAGTGCCACCGCCCGGGTCCTCAGCACCAGCAGCAGCTCCAACGCCCAGGTCCTCAGCACCAGCAGCAGCTCCAACGCCCGGGTCCGCAGTACCAGCAGCAGCGCCACCCCCAGGGTCTGCAGCACCAGGAGCACCACTCCGAAGACTGCAGCGCCGCGCGTACCACTCTCGGATCTGCTGAATGGGGGGGAGCTCCTGGGTAGGAGGGGAAGTACTGGTACGAGCTCCAGCAGCACCTCTCCGGAGGCGGCAGTACTATAGATACCTCTCCTGCAGCTGCTGGGAGGAGAGGGCTCCTCCAGGTGTAGCACGCTCAGGCTCAGCACCTCCAGACACAGCACCCCCAGACGCAGCACCCCCAGGCTCAGCACCTCCAGACTCCGCACCCCCAGGCTCCGCACCCCCAGACTCAGCACGGTCAGGCTCAGCACCCCCAGGCTCAGCACCCCCAGACGCAGCACCCCCAGACGCAGCACCTCCAGGCTCAGCACCTCCAGACTCCGCACCCCCAGGCTCAGCACCTCCAGGCTCCGCACCCCCAGGCTCAGCACCTCCAGGCTCCGCACCCCCAGGCTCAGCACCCTCAGACTCCTCACGGTCAGGCTCAGTACCCCCAGCAGGACGAGAGTCAACAGCTACCTCGACAGGCTCAACCGGGTCTACCTGGGACACACCTGAGGGAGCGGCACCCTGAGGGGGGAGGGGGTCTGGTACCTCAGCACCTGGAGCGAGGAAGAGAGGCGGGGGGGGGAGCGGGGCAGTGCGGTAGGGGAAGAGGCGGTAGTAGGGGACGGACTCGTCAAAAGTGACGTCCTGAGAGGCCAGGACACGACGCGAGGTGGCGTGGTAGAACTGCCAACCAGGCGCGTCCGGGACAAAGCCAAGGAAGACACAGGGGACAGCTCGACGGGAGAGCTTGTCCGCGGACGTATCGCGAACAAAAGCTCGAGATCCCCAGACCCGAAAACGCGACGCATCGCCAGCCTCTCCCGTCCAACGCAGTGTCGGAGAAGTCTCCGGTAAGGAGACACGGGGCCAGAGGTTGAGCTGATGCGCAGCGTATCGGACTGCAAACGGCCACAGAAAGTGGGGGGCAGCCGCATGAACCAAGGAGGTACGAGCGACCTCCATGACCAAGCCAATGCGGCGCTCAGCAACCCCATTCTGCTGTGGAGAGGCCGGAAGCGTGAACGACTGCTCAATGCCCTCCTGCTGACAGAAGGCCTCCAAGAGGCCAGAGGAAAACTCCCCACCTCTGTCAGAGTGCAGACGCAGGACAGGGAAGTCGGAGCGGAAACGCTCACTGAGCTGGAGACGAGATCTGCGGATCCAAGGGATCAAGACATCAGGGACGTCACCCTTGGTGCGCAAGGGGAAGACCGTGGTGTAGCGCGAGAAGTCGTCAACAACAATCAGGAAGTACCTCTCCTGACCCTGACCACGGACGCGGGCTGGGCCCCACACGTCCATGTGGAGCGTCTGCAAAGGAGCAGTCGTCGGGGGAAAGGAGGAGGAGTGAGGAGCGGCGCGCTGCCGCCCCTCGACACAGGGAAGACATGGAGGAGCAGGCGAGGGTGGGAGGGGAGGGAGAACCCTGGGAAGACCAGCAACAAGGTCCCGTTTGTGCATGGCCCGAAGGCGCTGCACAGACGGGTGACCAAGGCGGTGGTGCCAGAGGACAGTCTCATGCGCCAGAGAGCGACACGAGCAGGGGGCGGACAGCTGACCTGACGCAGACGCAGACGCGGACGCAGCTACCTGAGGGGACTCAGTGGTCAGTGTGTACAGGTCCGACCCCGGCTGCCGAGTGAAGGTAGCCAGGTGACGGCCCGTCCGAGCACACGTGCAGTGGGTCACGCGCTCGTAAGCAGGGGTGAACTGGTGAACACCCCCGTCCTGGAGCGCACTACCTGCCACCAAGTTCGTAGAGAACGAGGGGAGGTAGAGGCCTGACAGTGTGCCTGACGGGACCGCAGGACAAGGAAGGACAGTGGAGGAGGTCGCAACGACCGGACCCCCTGAGGGGTCAGCGAGGGAGACAGCAACTGGCCGAGCAAGCGGCTCAAGGGCAGTGCGGTCACGAAAGAAACAGCGAGAAGCACCTGAGTCTAGTGTGAAGGTGTGCAGTGCTGCAGTCAACTCAGTACCAGGGGGGACGGACTCACGAGCACCTAGAGCGACAGCCACACCATCACCTGAGGTGGCAGACACCAGAGGACCTGCAGTGGCAGTCGCACTAGTACCTAGAGCAGTAGGCTCATCAGCAGCTGGAGTGGTAGACACGTGAGTACCGGGAGTGGTAGCCTCACCTGCACCTAGGGCAACAGACGTACTAGCACCTAGAGCGGCAGCCTGACTCACAGGACTCGGCAGCTGCACCTCTCCACTACCAGTAGCTCCCGAGCGACGCACTCCAGAGGGACTACCACTACGGCCACTCCGACAGCCCAAACTGGCGTACCACTCACGAGCCTGCTGTAGCAGAAGAGGGCACGGCTGCTGCACCTGGCCACGACCAGAGGCTCCCGAACGACGCACTCCAGAGCGACTACCACTACGGCCACCCCGACGTCCCAAACTGGCGTACCACTCACGAGCCTGCTGTAGCATAAGAGGGCACGGCTGCTGCACCTGGCCACGACCAGAGGCTCCCGAACGACGCACTCCAGAGCGACTACCACTACGGCCACCCCGACGTCCCAAACCGGCGTACCACTCACGAGCCTGCTGGAGCATAAGAGGGCACAGCTGCTGCACCTGTCCACTACCAGAGGCTCCCGAACGACACACTCCAGAGCGACTACCACTACGGCCACCCCGACTGCCCAAACCGGCGTACCACTCACGAGCCTGCTGGAGCTGCATCTGGCCACGTCAGGAGCAGCAGCAGTAGTGGTAGCAACAGCAGTGGCAGTGGGAGTAGTAAGGGCAGTAGTAGCAGTAGTAGCGGGAGTAGTGCTGGCAGGTCAAAGCTCACCAGAGGTAGGCGCGGCGGGCGCAAGACGGTGGTGACAGCGGGGCCGCTGCAACTGCGGGGCGGGGCCAGGTCGCAGCAGGGAGCTCCGCGGCAGCTGCTGCAGGGTCGGCGGCGGCAGCTGCTGTAGGTCGAGCGGCGGCTGCTGCTGCAGGCTCGGCGGCTGCAGCTGCTGAAGGTCCGGCGGCGGCCTCTGCTGCAGGCTCGGCGGTGGCAGCTGCGGTAGGCTCGGCGGCGGCAGCTGCTGCAGGTCTGGCGGCGGCTGCTGCTGCAGGCTCGGTGGCGACAGCTGCTGCAGGTCGAGCGGCGGCTGCTGTTGCAGGCTAGGCGGCGGCAGCTGCTGCAGGTCCGGCAGCGACGAAGCCGCGAAGGGGCGGCTGAGGGGTCGCGACGGGCAGCTAAGGGGCCGCTACGAGCGGGGAAGGAGCCGCGGGCGGCTAAGGGGCCGCGACGGGCGGCTAAGGGGCCGCGACGGGCGGCTAAGGAGCCGAGCGGGCGACGAGCGGGCGGCAGCTGCAGCGAGCGACGAGCGGGCGGCAGCAGCAGCGGGCGGCAGCTGCAGCGGGCGACGAGCGGGCGGCAGCAGCAGCGAGCGACGAGCGGGCGGCAGCTGCAGCGAGCGACGAGCGGGCGGCAGCTGCAGCGAGCGACGAGCGGGCGGCAGCAGCAGCGGGCGACGAGCGGGCGGCAGCTGCAGCGGGCGACGAGCGGGCGGGCGCTGCAGCGGGCGGGCGGCAATGTGCAGGCCGGCGGGGCCGCTGCGGGCTGCGCTATAGCGGTGCGAGCGGCGCACGGGCAGCGAGCCGGTCGCGCTCAAAAGAAATCAGCCGCGCGCGGGCAGCTAGCGGGTCGCGCGCGGTTAAAAAATAGAAAACGAGCCGCGCGCGATTGGCTGGCGGGCTGCGCGCGCGCGGTAGGTAGGAGGCGCACTGAGGCGCGTAGGCGCACGAGGGCGCACGGTAGGTAGGTAGGTAGGTAGGTAGGTAGCGGTGGGCCCTAAGAACGGTCCTAGCGAAGGACCTGCTCTGATACCATGTCGGAATCAACAGACAGGAATGACTGTACTAGCACAAAGTTGGATACAAGTAGGAAACCCTAATCTAGTGTACCCCCTAAGGTGTAACCCACTACAGCCTACAATCATATAAACATATAATGTTTGACATTTTTGGCCTGGTTCTTGCGTGAAGAAAAGTTCGGCGCCTACGATTTCGGCCGTTTTTGCCGCCAAGTGCCTAGAAAGCGCGTGAATCCCTATAGGTGTAGGGAAAAGCATTCAACAACCTGAATTTTATTGCATATTCGAGTGGCCCATGTTCAAATACAGATACTAGAGCCTTTTTGGCCTAATTCTAGCGCGAAGAAAAGTTCGGCGCCTACGATTTCGGCCGTTTTTGCCGCCAAGTGCCTAGAAAGCGCGTGAATCCCTATAGGCGTAGGGAAAAGCATTCAAAAACCTGAATTTTATTGCATATTCGAGTGGCCCATGTTCAAATACACATTCTAGAGCCTATTCGGCTTGGTTCTTGCGCGAAGAAAAGTTCGGCGCCTACGATTTCGGTCGTTTTTTCCGCCAAGTGCCTAGAAAGCGCGTGAATCCCTATAGGCGTAGGGAAAAGCATTCAACAACCTGAATTTTATTGCATAATCGAGTGGCCCATGTTGAAGTACACATACTAGAGCCTTTTCGGCCTGGTTCTTGCGCGAAGAAAAGTTCGGCGCCTACAATTTCGGCCGTTTTTTCTGCCAAGTGCTTAGAAAGCGCGTGAATCCCTATAGGTGTAGGGAAAAGTATTCAACAACCTGAATTTTATTGCATATTCGAGTGGCCCATGCTCAAGTACACATACTACAGCCTTTTTGGCTTGGTTCTTGGGCGAAAAACAGTGCGGTGCCTACGATTTCGGCCGTTTTTGCCGCCAAGTGCCTAGAAAGCGCGTGAATCCCTATAGGCGTAGGGAAAATCATTCAACAACCTGAATTTTATTGCATATTCGAGTGGCCCATGTTCAAATACACATACTAGAGCCTTTTCGGCCTGGTTCTTGCGCGAAGAAAAGTTTGGCGCCTACGATTTCGGCCGTTTTTGCCGCCAAGTGCCTAGAAAGCGCGTGGATCCCTATAGGTGTAGGGAAAAGCATTCAACAACCTGAATTTTATTGCATATTCGAGTGGCCCATGTTCAAATACACATACTAGAGCCTTTTCGGCCTAATTCTAGCGCGAAGAAAAGTTCGGCGCCTACGATTTCGGCCGTTTTTGCCGCCAAGTGCCTAGAAAGCGCGTGAATCCCTATAGGCGTAGGGAAAAGCATTCAACAACCTGAATTTTATTGTATATTCGAGTGGCCCATGTTCAAATACAAATACTCAAACCTTTTCGGCCTGGTTCTTGCACGAAGAAAAGTTCGGCGCCTACGATTTCGGCCATTTTTGCCGCCAAGTGCCTAAAAAGCGCGTGAATCCCTATAGGCGTAGGGAAAAGCATTCAAAAACCTGAATTTTATTGCATATTCGAGTGGCCCATATTCAAATACACACTACACCTTCTCGGCTTCTCGGTTTTTGCGCGAAGAAAAGTTCGGCGCCTACGATTTCGGCCATTTTTGCCGCCAAGTGCTTAGAAAGCGCGTGAATCCCTATAGGCGTAGGGAAAAGCATTCAACAACCTGAATTTTATTGCATATTCGAGTGGCCCATGTTCAAATTGTCAGAGGTCCACTGGTGATCCCCGATTGATCCTAGGGAAGGGTTACAGGCACGGCGGCCTGGGGGGTTATGGGCGCACTCACCCGCTACACAAACAAGCCCTTTTATCCCAGTGGTTAGTGGCTGGGATTCTGACATGTTATCAGAGCGAAGGTCTCGGGTTCGAATCCCGGTGTGTGCACCTCGGGCATCCCAGTGCGGGGGGGTGTCAGAGGTCCACTGGTGATCCCCGATTGATCCTAGGGAAGGGTTACAGGCACGTCGGTCTGGGGGGTTATGGGCGCACTCACCCGCTACACAAACAAGCCCTTTTATCCCAGTGGTTAGTGGCTGGGATTCTAACACAAATAGACACACCTACTAGAGCCTTTTCGGCCTGGTTCTTGCGCGAAGAAAAGTTCGGCGCCTACGATTTCGGCCGTTTTTGCTGCCAAGTGCCTAGAAAGCGCGTGAATCCCTATAGGCGTAGGGAAAAGCATTCAACAACCTAAATTTTATTGCATATTCGAGTGGCCCATGTTCAAATACACAAACACACCTACTAGAGCCTTTTCGGCTTGGTTATTGCGCGAAGAAAAGTTCGGCGCCTACGATTTCCGCCGTTTTTGCTGCCAAGTGCCTAGAAAGCGCGTGAATCTTTATAGGCGTAGGGAAAAGTATTCAACAACCTGAATTTTATTGCATATTCGAGTGGCCCATGTTCAAATACACATAATAGAGCCTTTTTGGCCTGCTTCTTGCGCGAAGAAAAGTTCGGCGCCTACGATTTCGGCCGTTTTTTCCGCCAAGTGCCTAGAAAGCGCGTAAATCCCTATAGGCGTAGGGAAAAGCATTTAACAACCTGAATTTTATTGCTTATTTGAGTGGCCCATCTCCAAATACGCATACTAGAACCTTTTCAGCCTGGTTCTTGCGCGAAAAAAAGTTCGGCGCCTACGATTTCGGCCGTTTTTGCCGCCAAGTGCCTAGAAAGCGCGTGAATCTCTATAGGCGTAGGGAAAAGCATCCAACAACCTGAATTTTATTGCATATTCAAGTGGCCCATGTTCAAATACACATACTAGAGCCTTTTCGGCCTGGTTCTTGCGCGAAGAAAAGTTCGGCGCCCACGATTTCGGCCGTTTTTGCCGCCAAGTGCTTAGAAAGCGCGTGGATCCCTATAGGCGTAGGGAAAAGCATTCAACAACCTGAATTGTATTGCATATTCGAGTGGCCCATGTTCAAATACAGATACTAGAGCCTTTTCGGCCTAATTCTAGCGCGAAGAAAAGTTCGGCGCCTACGATTTCGGCCGTTTTTTGCCGCCAAGTGCCTAGAAAGCGCGTGAATCCCTATAGGTGTAGGGAAAAGCATTCAACAACCTGAATTTCATTGCATATTCGAGTGGCCCATGTTCAAATACACATACTAGAGCCTTTTTGGCCTGGTTTTTGCGTGAAGAAAAGTTCGGCGCCTACGATTTCGGCCGTTTTTGCCGCCAAGTGCCTAGAAAGCGCGTGAATCCCTATAGGCGTAGGGAAAATCATTCAACAACCTGAATTTTATTGCATATTCGAGTGGCCCATGTTCAAATACACATACTAGAGCCTTTTCGGCCTGGTTCTTGCGCGAAGAAAAGTTTGGCGCCTACGATTTCGGCCGTTTTTGCCGCCAAGTGCCTAGAAAGCACGTGAATCCCTATAGGCGTAGGGAAAAGCATTCAACAACCTGAATTTTATTGCATATTCGAGTGGCCCATGTTCAAATACACATACTAGAGCCTTTTCGGCCTGGTTCTTGCGCGAAGAAAAGTTCGGCGCCTACGATTTTGGCCGTTTTTGCCGCCAAGTGCCTAGAAAGCGCGTGGATCCCTATAGGTGTAGGGAAAAGCATTCAACAACCTGAATTTTATTGCATATTCGAGTGGCCCATGTTCAAATACAGATACTAGAGCTTTTTTGGGCTAATTCTAGCGTAAAGAAAAGTTCGGCGCCTACGATTTCGGCCGTTTTTGCCGCCAAGTGCCTAGAAAGCGCGTGAATCCCTATAGGCGTAGGGAAAAGCATTCAACAACCTGAATTTTATTGCATATTCGAGTGGCCCATGTTCAAATACAAATAGTAGAGCCTTTTCGGCCTGGTTCTTGCGCGAAGAAAAGTTCGGCGCCTACGATTTCGGCCGTTTTTGCCGCCATGTGCCTAGAAAACGCGTGGATCCCTAAAGGTGTGGAAAAGCATTCAACAACCTGAATTTTATTGCATATTCGAGTGGCCCATGTTCAAATACAGATACTAGAGCCTTTTCGGCCTAATTCTAGCGTGAAGAAAAGTTCGGCGCCTACGATTTCGGCCGTTTTTGCCGCCAAGTGCCTAGAAAGCGCGTGAATCCCTATAGGCATAGGGAAAAGCATTCAACAACCTGAATTGTATTGCATATTCGAGTGGCCCATGTTCAAATACACATACTAGAGCCTTTTCGGCCTGGTTCTTGCGCGAAGAAAAGTTCGACGCCTACGATTTCGGCCGTTTTTGCCGCCAAGTGCCTAGAAAGCGCGTGAATCCCTATAGGTGTAGGGAAAAGCATTCAACAACCTGAATTTTATTGCATATTCGAGTGGCCCATGTTCAAATACAGATACTAGAGCCTTTTTGGCCTAATTCTAGCGCGAAGAAAAGTTCGGCGCCTACGATTTCGGCCGTTCTTGCCGCCAAGTGCCTAGGAAGCGCATGAATCCCTATAGGCGTAGGGAAATGTTAAATTGTAATGTGTTATATGTTGGTAGGCTGTAGTGGGGTAGCCAATATGGGGTACAACCCCAACTAGGGTTTCATATTTGTACCCAAACTTCTGCTAGTCCATTCATTCTTGCCTAGTTATTCTGATATGGTATTCAGAGCAGGAGGTCCCTAGGACCTACCGACCGTTTTTTTTTAAGGGCCCACCACCGCTCGCATGCGGTTACCACGCTACCCCGTGCCCTAGCCTCGTAGCGCCCTCGTGCGCCCTCGTTAGCGCCCTCGCGCGCCCCTCGTTAGCGCCCTCGCGCGCCCTCGTTAGCGCCCTCGCGCGCCCCTCGTTAGCGCCCTCGCGCGCCCTCGCTAGCGCCCTCGAGCGCCCCTCGTTAGCGCCCTCGCGCGCCCCTCGCAGCGTCGCCCGCCCGCCGAGCCGCCTGCTCGCAGCGTCGCCCGCCCGCCACGCTGCCCGCTCGCCGCCCGCCCGCCGCGCTGCCTGCTCGCAGCGTCGCCCGCTCGCCCCGCTGCCCGCTTCGCAGCCCGCTCGCCCCGCTGCCCGCTTCGCAGCCCGCCCGCCCGCTCGCTGCCCGCTTCGCGGCCCGCCCGCTTCGCTGCCCGCTCGCAGCGTCGCCCGCCCGCCCGCTGCCCGCTTCGCAGCGTCGCCCGCCCGCTTGCTGCCCGCTCGCAGCGTCGCCCGCCCGCCCGCTGCCCGCTTCGCAGCGTCGCCCGCTCGCTCGCTGCCCGCTCGCAGCGTCGCCCGCTCGCTCGCTGCCCGCTCGCAGCGTCGCCCTCCCGCCTCGCTGCCCGCTTGCAGCGTCGCCCGCCCGCCCGCTGCCCGCTTGCAGCGTCGCCCGCCCGCCCGCTGCCCGCTTCGCAGCCCGCCCCCCGCACTGCCCGCTCGCCGCGTCGCCCGCCCGCCCCGCTGCCCGCTTCGCAGCCCGCCCGCCGCACTTCCCGCCTGCAGCGCCGCCCGCCTCGCCTGCTGCTCCCTGCCTGTGCACCGCCGCTTGCTCCTGCTGTGGCTGCTAGCTTCGCTCTAGCGCGTCCCCTCTGCTGCTGCCGCTGCTCTGCTGTGCCCTCACGCCTGAGCTATGGCCTCTATTCGCGTTCTTTCCTTCGATGCTGAGGGCCGTCCCGTGCAGTTCACTTCCTGGCTCGACGACCTGCAGTTGTATCTTATGAGCAATAGCACGGACCACATCTCCCTCTATGACTACGCGTCTGGTGCTGCCGCTGCTCCTGCTGCCACAGCCGAGCTTAGTGTACGTTCACAGTGGCAGACTCGTGACGCTGCAGCTCGCCTGGCTATTCGCAGTCACCTGCCGTTAGCTGAGCTAGAGCACTTTGGCGACTGCAAAACCGCTAAAGCCCTATACGACGCTGTCGTTGCTCGCTACTCCTCACCTGCCACAGCCGAGCTTAGCCGTCTCATGCTGCCTTACCTGTTCCCTGACCTGTCCACCTTTACTACAGTCGCCGATCTTATCACCCACCTTCGCACTAGTGATGCTCGCCTGCGTGCCGCCCTTCCCACCGAGTTCTGCGCTAAGAACCCCCCTCCCCTGTACTGGGCACTCCACTTCATAGTCACCCGTCTCCCTGACACCCTCAGCTCAGTGCGCGACTATTTCCTTGCTCGCTGTCCCACTGAGCTCACTGTCGCCCTCCTAGAGGAGAAGCTGCTAGCAGCCGAGAAGAGCATTGTAGCTGTAGGTGCTGCTCGCGGCGCTCCTCGCACCCCCATCTTTGAGGGGTGCTCTCCCTCTCCCCTCGCTCCCTCCTATGCTACTGCTGCTGCTGTTGACTTCCTTGGTGCTGAGTCTGCTGGCGCTGCTTCTGCTCCTGGTGGGAGGCGCCGCACCGGCAAGGGCAAGGGGGGCAAGGGTGGCGGGGGTGGCGCTGGGGGGGGAGGGGGTGGGGGAGGTGGGGGGGGAGGCGGTGCTGGAGGGAGCGGTGGCGGGAGTGCCGGTGGGAGTGGGGCCGGCGGCGGAGGCGGGGGCGGCGGCGGGAGCAGTGGCGGTGGTGGCAGCGGCGGCAGTGGCGGCGGTGGCGGTAGTGGCGGTGGCGGTGGCGGTGGTGGCGGTCGGAGCGGAGGTAGTGGCGGCGGTGGAGGTCGGAGTGGAGGCACCGGCTCGGGCCAGAGCTCCCAGCAGCAGCAGCGTCCCCAGTCGACCCAGCAGCTTCGTGAGTGGCTTGCTCAGCGTGGGACGTCGGGGGGCAGTGGCCGCTGTTCCTATGTCATTCGCACAGGTGATCGCAAGGGGCAGACGTGTGGAAAGTTCCACACTCAGTACCGCTGCTTCTTCCGCCTTGACGACGCTTGGCGTGAGGAGATGGGCGAGGATGTTGAGCGCCCTCGCTGGGCTGAGCTGATGAGGGCTGGTGTTGATATCTTTGCTCTTGACTATGATGCTATTATTGCTGCCATGTATGCATTGACTGTTAGTGCCGAGGGAGACTGTTACTTGTGTGTGCCGCCTGACCCAGGTATAGGGCCCGCTGCCCTAGGTACTAGTGAGTCTGCTCTCTCTGGTATGGTGCCCCCTGTACCTGCTCCCTCCAGCACTGTCCCTGCTGCTTGCGAGTCTGCTCTCTCAGGTACAGCACCCACAGAGACTGCTCTCTCAGGTACTGCACCGGCTGAGGCCTGTCACACCTTCACCCTTGACTCAGGTGCTTCCCGTTGTTTCTTTCGTGACAGTACTGAGCTCACACCGCTTCCTGCACCGGTCCCAGTCTCCTTGGCTGACCCCTCTGGGGGCCCAGTCCTTGCCCAGTCCACCACTGTACTCCCTTGTCCGGCGGTTCCGTCTGGCTCGTTGTCGGGTTTCCACCTCCCCTCGTTCTCGACGAACCTGGTGAGCAACGCTGTCATCCAGGATCAGTGGGTTGACACCTTTACCCCTGGAGGACAACGTGTGGCGATCTGCACGTGCTCCAGGACCGGCCGTCACCTGGCTACGTTTACCCGTCGGCCGGGGTCGAGTCTCTACACACTGACCACTGCGTCTCCTCAGGTCGCTGCTGTCGGTCAGGTGTCTGCGTCAGGTCTGGTAGCCCACGCCTGTGAGTGTCGTTCCCTGTCGCACCAGACTCTTCTCTGGCACCACCGCCTGGGTCACCCCTCCTTGCCACGCCTTCGTGGCATGCACCGTCGCCACCTTGTGTCTGGTCTTCCCAGGTCCCTCCCTCCCCTCCCTGCCTCGCCTGCGCCGCCTTGCCTTCCTTGCGTCGAGGGGCGGCAGCGCGCCGCTCCTCACTCCTCCTCGTTCCCCCCGACAGAGGCTCCTCTGCAGACCCTCCACCTGGACGTGTGGGGCCCAGCCCGCGTTCGTGGTCAGGGCGGTGAGCGGTACTTTTTGCTGGTTGTCGACGACTACTCGCGTTACACCACGGTCTTCCCCTTGCGCACCAAGGGTGAGGTCCCTGCTGTTCTGATCCCTTGGATCCGCACAGTTCGTCTCCAGCTCCGCCGCCGTTTCCGGACGGATCTTCCTGTCCTGCGTCTGCACTCTGACAGAGGTGGTGAGTTTTCCTCCGATCTCTTGAGGACCTTCTGTCAGGCGGAGGGCATCGAGCAGACCTTCACGCTTCCGGACTCCCCACAGCAGAATGGGGTTGCTGAGCGCCGCATTGGCCTGGTCATGGAGGTCGCTCGTACCTCCTTGGTCCACGCGGCGGCTCCCCATTTTCTGTGGCCGTTTGCTGTCCGGTACGCCGCGCATCAGCTCAACCTCTGGCCCCGTGTCTCCTTGCCGGAGACCTCGCCCACACTGCGTTGGACGGGGGAGGTTGGCGATGCGTCGCGCTTCCGGGTGTGGGGTGCTCGTGCCCTTGTCCGCGATACGTCCGCGGACAAGCTCTCCTCCCGCACGCTTCCCTGTGTCTTCCTTGGCTTTGTCCCTGACGCGCCGGGCTGGCAGTTTTACCACCCCACCTCGCGCCGGGTCTTCGCCTCTCAGGACGTCACCTTTGACGAGTCGGTCCCTTTTTACCGTCTCTTCCCCTACCGCACTGCCCCCCTCCCTCCCCCGCCGCTTTTCCTTGCTCCTGGTCCCCCTCCGGTAGACCCCCTTCCCCCTCAGGGTCCTGCTCCTTCAGGTGTCTCTCAGGTAGACCCTCCTCCCGTCGCTGAGCCTGTCGAGGTCACAGGTGACTCAGGTGCTGCTGCAGGTGGTACTGCTGGGAGTGCTGAGCCTGGGGGTGCTGAGCCTGCGGGTGCTGGGCCTGGGAGTGCTGGGACTGCGGGTGCTGGAGCTGGGGGTGCTGAGCCTGGGGGTGCTGCGACTGGGGGTGCTGAGCCTGCGTGTGCGGAGTCTGGGGGTGCTGAGTCTGGGGGTGCTGAGCCTGGGGGTGCTGCTACTAAGCCTGCGGAGCCTCGGGTTGCTGCGTCTGGGGGTGCTCCGGTTCGGGGTGCTGAGCAGTCTCTCACACCGCAGCAGCTTCGTGACTGGTACGTCCGGCGCTTTCGCCGTCCTAGTGGCTCGGCTGGAGTTGGGGGTGCTGGAGCTGCTCGTCCTGGGGGTGCTCGTACTGGGGGTACTGGAGCTGCCGGGACTGGTTGTTCTGGGAGCACTACGACTGGAGCTGCTGGAGCTGGGGCCTCTGGAGCTGGTGGTGCTAGCGGAGTTGGAGCTGCCGACTCTGGGGGTGCTCTTCCTAGCGGTGCTGCGGACCCACCTGGTGGAGCTGCTGCTGGAGCTGGGGACCCGAGCGGTGGCGCTGCTGCTGGTGCTGGGGACTCGGACGCTGGAGCTCCTGCTGGTACTGAGGACCCGGCCGCTGGAGTCTCTTCTGCTTCTGGAGACGCTGCGCGGCCGCGACCGTACTTCGTACCGCTCCTTCAGCAGGTTCTTGGGCAGGCTCCTCCTCCTTGTCCTCCTCCCTCCGTAGAGTGTCCTCCGCCTGTCCAGCCGCAGTCACAGTTACCGCCTACCTCGCCTCTCCCTGCTCCCTCTCCTTACACTGGTCCCACAGGAGGTCTTACAGAGCGTCGTGAGCCTGAGTCTCGTCCTGCGTCGCCTGTTCGTCCTGCTCGCACTGGTAGTCGTGTCCGTCGTGAGCGTCCTCCTCCTGTCCCAGGCACTCACTACATGACTCTGCGTCCCTCTACTGCTCCTCAGCGTGTCCCTCTACCGTCTCCTCCTGCGTCCTCTTTGCCTGCCGTTCCGGACCCTGAGTCTGACCGGTATCGCGCTGAGCACCCTACTGTCACGCATCTCCTAGCTACTGTTGTCACTGACCCTACCTTTGAGTCCTCGGCTGCGTCTGCTCTGGTCGCTGAGTTGGTTGACTTTGCTGCTGCCTGTCGTCTAGACTACGCTGCTAGCCTTGTTGCTGAGTCTGAGTCTGCGTCTGTCTGTCCTCCGTCCGTCGGGGGTGAGTGTGCTCTTGGCACGGACGTCCTTGAGGACAGGCAGGAGGACTTTGACTCTCTTGCGGCTGCTGTACCTCATCTCGTGGCCTGGTTGCTTGCCCCTGAGGGAGACCCGGATGCACTAGACATCCCCACTCCGCGCACTTACGCAGAGGCGATCTCGGGTCCCTACTCCTCTCAGTGGCAGACAGCCATGGACGCAGAGATGGCATCCTGGAAGTCCACAGGCACCTACGTCGACGAGGTTCCCCCTCCTGGGGCGAACATCGTCGATGGCATGCGGATTTTCAGGGTGAAGCGGCCGCCAGGTTCTCCGCCTGTCCTTCGACGATTTGTTTAATCTAAGTGTATTCACATAAGATTACAAAATCGTTATTTTGATAATTGACCAATCTTTGTGTGCTAGAGGCTTCAGTCAGCGTCAGGGGGTCGACTTCTTCCAGACCTTCTCCCCCACCCCGAAGATGACCACTCTGCTGCACGTTGCTGCTCAGCGTGACTACGAGCTTCACTCTCTTGACTTCAGCACAGCGTTCCTGCAGGGCAGCCTGCACGAGGAGATCTGGCTGCGCCGCCCACCTGGCTTTACTGGGTCGTTTCCCCCTGGTACCCAGTGGAGCCTCCGCTGGCCAGTCTACGGTCTCCGCCAGGCTCCACGTGAGTGGCACGACACACTGAGGACTACACTTGCGGCTCTTGGGTTCGCGCCGTCTACTGCTGACCCGTCGTTGTTTCTGCGCACAGACATGTCGCTGCCGCCGTTCTACATTCTCGTGTACGTCGACGACTTGGTCTTTGCTACTGCTGACACTGAGGCACTCGCTCGTGTGAAGTCGGAGCTGCAGAAGAGACACACCTGCACTGACCTGGGTGAACTGCGTAGCTACCTTGGCTTGCAGATCACCCGGGACAGAGCTCGCCGCACCATCACCCTGACTCAGTCACACATGGTGCAGCAGGTCCTTCAGCGCTTTGGCTTCCAGTTCTCCTCACCTCAGGCCACACCTCTGGCTACCAGCCACTCGCTCTCAGCTCCACCTTCGGACGAGTCCGTAGAGCCGAGTGGCCCGTACCCAGAGCTTGTAGGCTGCCTCATGTACCTGATGACTTGCACGCGACCTGACCTCGCGTACCCTCTTAGCATCCTTGCTCGTTACGTTGCGCCTGGGAGACACATGCGAGAGCACTGGGAGGCTGCTAAGAGGGTGCTGCGTTACTTGTGCAGTACATCAGGCATGGGGCTGGTGCTTGGAGGACGCGACAGAGTTGTCCTCACTGGTCACTCGGACGCTTCTTGGGTGGACGACCTGGCTACGCAGCGGTCGTCACAGGGTTACACCTTCAGCCTTGGCTCTGGTTCTGTCTCGTGGCGGTCCACCCGCTCTTCCTCTGTTCTCGGCTCTAGTTGTGAGGCTGAGATCTACGCCACAGCCATGGCTGCACAGGAGTTACGCTGGCTCACCTACCTGCTGACTGACTTAGGAGAGCGGCCTAGTTCTCCTCCAGTTCTGTACGGTGACAACAAGGCGGCTCTTGCCTTGTGTCAGGAGCACAGACTGGAGCACAGGACGAAGCACATTGCTCTTCGCTACTTTCTTGCTCGAGAGCTTCAGCAGCGCGGTCAGCTTCGGCTTGTGTACGTGGACTCGAAGGCCAACACTGCTGATATCTTCACCAAGGCGCTCCCGCCTAGTGATCATCAGCGGCACTGTACTTCTTTAGGCCTTGTGTCCACGTTTCCTCACTTGCTCACTGCTTGACATTCTTTGTACTGTACTTTATATATATCTTGTTGCTTGCTTGCTAGGTTTTGATCACTGTGTTGCTTGTCTTGTACTATATCTAGCACTGCATGTGAACTGGCCTTGTGGCCTTTGCTTGTGCTCGGAGTGTGGTGACGTTGTGATCCACCCTGGGCTTGCGTTGCTTTGCTGGACTGGTCTTGTGACCCTTTGTTCTCCCCCACTTTGCCTATGGGGGTGTGTTAAATTGTAATGTGTTATATGTTGGTAGGCTATAGTTCAAATACAAATACTCAAACTTTTTCGGCCTGGTTCTTGCGCGAAGAAAAGTTCGGCGCTTACGATTTCGGCCATTTTTGCCGCCAAGTGCCAAAAAAGCGCGTCAATCCCTATAGGCGCAGGGAAAAGCATTGAAAAACCTGAATTTTATTGCATAATCGAGTGGCCCATGTCAGAATATTATGCTCTAGCCTGCAGTGGGGTGCTCTATAGCGAGTACAACCCTTCTAGGGTTAGCTATTTGTACCACCATTGTTGCTAGTGCAACCCTCTCCTTTGCTTCATTCTCTCTTGCCTAGCTAGGTCAACCCTAGCTATGGCTCCTCATCGTGCTTACTATCTCGACATGCTATCAGAGCAGGACGATCCAGTTGGGTCGATCCTGTGGGTGGGCCCCACCACCTCAGTCTTCCGCTGCTCCTACTACTGTTTGTGTCGCACGCCCCGTGGCGTGCGACGGATTTTTCATCCCGCCGCGCGCACGGGGCGTGCGGCGGTTTTCCTACCCGCCGTGCGCCCCGGACGCGCGGCGGTTTCCTACCGTGGGGGACCCCCGCGCGCCCCCGATTTCCCGACCCGCTGCCCCGATTTCCCGTCGCCCGCGGCCCCCCTTTCCAGTCGCCCGCGGCCCCCCGTTCCCGTCGCCCGCGGCCCCCCCGTTCCCGTCGCCCGCGGCCCCCCGTTCCCGTCGCCCGCGGCCCCCCGTTCCCGTCGCCCGCGGCCCCCCCGTTCCCGTCGCCCGCGGCCCCCCCGTTCCCGTCGCCCGCGGCCCCCCGTTCCCGTCGCTCGCGGCCCCCCCCGTTCCCGTCACTCGCGACCCCCCGCTGCCCCTTCGCGGCGCCCTAAGGAGCCGCGCGCGGCCCCTCGCTGCCCCGTGGTGGCGTCCTGGGGGCCGCGCGCCGTCCCCCTCGCCGTCCCCCGCGCTCCTTCCCCCGTTCCGCCCGTTTTAGGGTTTCGAGG
The DNA here is from genome assembly GCA_947470075.1 of Closterium sp. Yama58-4. Classification (NCBI taxonomy): domain Eukaryota; kingdom Viridiplantae; phylum Streptophyta; class Zygnematophyceae; order Desmidiales; family Closteriaceae; genus Closterium; species Closterium sp. Yama58-4. The sequence goes on along the minus strand of CANIUD010000068.1, from coordinate 950,294 downwards.
TGAGGAGTGTGGGGGTGGCGGCTATGGGGGTGTCGGTTGTGAGTTACTCCTCCTGCTCCTCCTCCTCCCTCGTCTCCCTCTGCTACAGCTGCCGCTGAGGGGGGTGGTGTGTGGGAGCCTAGGGTTTGGGGTTTAAGGGGGGTACCGTGGGAGTGGAGCTAGGGTTTGAAGCAGGGGGTGTGTGTCGAGGGGTGTGGGACTGTTGGGGGAGGTTGAGCGGAGGTTGCCGTCGTGTCGTACGCAGCGCCTGTACTCCGGGGCACTCATTCCCGGTAGCTCAGAGAGCCGGTTGCGCCGTCGCCTGTGGGTCCGTTGCTCCTGTCGCGCGTATTAGCCGCGGAGCCTGTTACTCCTGTACTCCGGGGCACTCATTCCCGGCCGTTTTTTCTGCCAAGTGCTTAGAAAGCGCGTAAATCCATAAAGGCGTCAACAACCTGAATTTTATTGCTTATTTGAGTGGCCCATCTTCAAATACACATACTACAACCTTTTCAGCCTGGATCTTGCGCGAAAAAAAGTTCGGCGCCTACGATTTCGGCCGTTTTTGCCGCCAAGTGCCTAGAAAGCGCGTGAATCTCTATAGGCGTAGGGAAAAGCATTCAACAACCTGAATTTTATTGCATATTCAAGTGGCCCATGTTCAAATACACATACTAGAGCCTTTTCGGCCTGGTTCTTGCGCGAAGAAAAGTTCGGCGCCTACGATTTCGGCCGTTTTTGCCGCCAAGTGCCTAGAAAGCGTGTGAATCCCTATAGGCGTAGAGAAAAGCATTCAACAACCTGAATTTTATTGCATATTCGAGTGGCCCATGTTCAAATACAGATACTAGAGCCTTTTCGGCCTAATTCTAGCGTGAAGAAAAGTTCGGCGCCTACGATTTCGGCCGTTTTTGCCGCCAAGTGCCTAGAAAGCGCGTGAATCCCTATAGGTGTAGGGAAAAGCATTCAACAACCTGAATTTTATTGCATATTTGAGTGGCCCATGTTCAAATACAGATACTAGAGCCTTTTTGGCCTAATTCTAGCGCGAAGAAAAGTTCGGCGCCTACGATTTCGGCCGTTCTTGCCGCCAAGTGCCTTGAAAGCGCGTGGATCCCTATAGGTGTAGGGAAAAGCATTCAACAACCTGAATTTTATTGCATATTCGAGTGGCCCATGTTCAAGTACACATACTAGAGCCTTTTCGGCCTAATTCTAGCGCGAAGAAAAGTTCGGCGCCTACGATTTCGGCCGTTTTTCTTCCATCGGGTCACGTGGCTGCGCTTGTCAGGTCCTCTTGCCAAGCGAGCAAGGGCGTGGGAGGGTTGCGAGCATCATCGGTCATCGGCGCTCGCGAATGAAGAGCGCCCGCTGCACTTCCTGCACATGTGCGGATCCTTCCGCATTTTGGGGGTGAAAGCGCTCGTTCCGAGCGTTTTTCTTCCGCCGGGTCATGTGGCTGCGCTTTTCTGGTCCTCTTGCCAAGCCAACAAGGGCGTGGGAGGGTTGCGAGCATCATCGGTCATCGGCGCTCGCGAATGAAGAGCGACCGCTGCACTTCCTGCACATGTGCGGATCATTCCGCGCGTTTTGGGGGTGGTAGCGCTCTTTTCGAGCATTTTTCTTCCAACAGATCACGTGGCTGCGCTTGTCTGGTCCTTTTGCCAAGCCAGCAAGGGCGTGGGAGGGTTACGAGCATCATCGGTCATCGGCGCTCGCAAATGAAGAGCGCCCGCTGCACTTCCTGCACGAATGCGGATACTTCAGCATTTTGTGGGTAGAAGCGCTCGTTCCGAGCGTTTTTCTTCCACCGAGTCACGTGGCTGCGCTTGTCTGGTCCTATTGCCAAGCCAGCAAGGGCGTGGGAGGGTTGCGAGCATCATCGGTCATCGGCGCTCGCGAATGAAGAGCGCCCGCTGCACTTCCTGCACATGTGCAGATCCTTCCGCATTTTGGGGGTGAAAGCGCTCGTTCCGAGCGCTTGGCTTCCGCCGGGTCATGTGGCTGCGCTTGTCTGGTCCTCTTGCCAAGCCAACAAGGGCGTGGGAGGGTTGCGAGCATCATCGGTCATCGGCGCTCGCAAATGAAGAACGTTCGCTGCACTTCCTGCACATGTGCAGATCCTTCCGCGTTTTGGGGGTGGTAGCGCTCATTCCGAGCGTTTTTCTTCCAACAGATCATGTGGCTGCGCTTGTCTGGTCCTCTTGCCAAGCCAGCAAGGGCGTGGGAGGGTTGCGAGCATCATCGGTCATCGGCGCTCGCGAATGAAGAGCGCCCGCTGCACTTCCTGCACATGTGCGGATCCTTCCGCGTTTTGGGGGTGGTAGCGCTCATTCCGAGCGTTTTTCTTCCAACAGATCACGTGGCTGCGCTTGTCTGGTCCTTTTGCCAAGCCAGCAAGGGCGTGGGAGGGTTGCGAGCATCATCGGTCATCGGCGCTCGCAAATGAAGAGCGCCCGCTGCACTTCCTGCACGAATGCGGATCCTTCAGCATTTTGGGGGTAGAAGCGCTCATTCTAAGCATTTTTCTTCCGCCAAGTAAGGTGGCTGTGCTTGTCTGGTCCACTTGCCAAGCCAGCAAGGGCGTGGGAGGGTTGCGAGCATCATCGGTCATCGGCGCTCGCGAATGAATAGCGCCCGCTGCACTTCCTGCACATGTGCGGATCCTTCCGCGAGCGATTTTCTTCCGCCGGGTCACGTGGCTGCGCTTGTCTGGTTCTCTTGCCAAGCCAGCAAGGGCGTGGGAGGGTTGCGAGCATCATCGGTCATCGGCGCTCGCGAATGAATAGCGCCCGCTGCACTTCCTGCACATGTGCGGATCCTTCCGCGTTTTGGGGGTGGTAGCGCTCATTCCGAGCGTTTTTCTTCCAACAGATCACGTGGCTGCGCTTGTCTGATCCTCTTGCCAAGCCAGCAAGGGCGTGGAAGGGTTGCGAGCATCATCGGTCATCGGCGCTCGCATATGAAGAGCGCCCGCTGCACTTCCTGCACGAATGCGGATCCTTCAGCATTTTGGGGGTAGAAGCGCTCATTCCAAGCGTTTTTCTTCCGCCAAGTCACGTGGCTGCGCTTGTCTGGTCCTCTTGCCAAGCCAGCAAGGACGTGGGAGGGTTGCGAGCATCATCCCACGCCCTTGGTGGCTTGGCAAGAGGACCAGACAAGCGCAGCCACGTGATCTGTTGGAAGAAAAACGCTCGGAATGATCGCTACCGCCCCAAAAACGCGGAAGGATCTGCACATGTGCAGGAAGTGCAGTGGACGCTCTTCATTCGCAAGCGCCGATGACCGATGATGCTCGCAACCCTCCCACGCCCTTGTTGGCTTGGCAAGAGGACCAGACAAGCGCAGCCACGTGACCTGGTGGAAGAAAAACGCTCGGAACGAGCGCTTTCACCCCCAAAATGCAGAAGGATCCGCACATGTGCAGGAAGTGCAGCGGGCGCTCTTCATTCGCGAGCGCCGATGACCGATGATGCTCGCAACCCTCCCACGCTCTTGCTGGCTTGGCAAGAGGACCAGACAAGTGCAGCCACGTGACTTGGCGGAAGAAAAACGCTTGGAATGAGCGCTTCTACCCCCAAAATGCTGAAGGATCCGCATTCATGCAGGAAGTGCAGCGGGCGCTCTTCATTTGCAAGCGCCGATGACCGATGATGCTCGCAACCCTCCAACGCCCTTGCTGGCTTGGCAAGAGGACCAGACAAGCGCAGCCACATGACCCGGCGGAAGAAAAACGCTCGGAACGAGCGCTTTCACCCCCAAAATGCGGAAGGATCCGCACATGTGCAGGAAGTACAGCGGGCGCTCTTCATTCACGAGGCCGATGACCGATGATGCTCGCAACCCTTCCACGCCCTTGCTGGCTTGGCAAGAGGACCAGACAAGCGCAGCCACGTGACTCGATGGAAGAAAAACGCTTGGAATGAGCGCTTCTACCCCCAAAATGCTGAAGGATCCGCATTCGTGTAGGAAGTGCAGCGGGCGCTCTTCATTTGCGAGTGCCGATGACCGATGTCACTCACAACCCTCCCACGCCCTTGCTGGCTTGGAAAGAGGACCAGACAAGCACAGCCACGTGATTTGTTGGAATAAAAAACGCTCGGAATGAGCGCTACCACCCCCAAAACGCGGAAGGATCCGCACATGTGCAGGAAGTGCAGCGGGCGCTCTTCATTCGCGAGCGCTGATGGCCGACGATGCTCGCAATCCTCCCACGCCCTTGCTGGCTTGGCAAGAGGACCAGACAAGCGCAGCCACGTGACCTGGCGGAAGAAAAACGCTCGGAACCAGCGCTTTCACCCCCAAAAATGCGGAAGGATCCGCACATGTGCAGGAAGTGCAGCGGGCGCTCTTCATTCGCGAGCGCCGATGACCGATGATGCTCGCAACCCTCCCACGCCCTTGCTGGCTTGGCAAGAGGACCAGATAAGCGCAGCCACGTGACTTGGCAGAAGAAAAACATTTGGAATGAGCGCTTCTACCCCCAAAATGCTGAACGATCCTCATTCGTGCAGGAAGTGCAGCGGGCGCTCTTCATTCGCGAGCGCCGATGACCGATGATGCTTGCAACCCTCCCATGCCCTTGCTGGCTTGGCAAGAGGACCAGACAAGTGCAGCCACGTGACTTGGCGGAAGAAAAACGCTTGGAATGAGTGCTTCTAGCCCCAAAATGCGGAAGGATCCGCATTCATGCAGAAAGTGCAGCGGGCGCTCTTCGTTCGCGAGCGCCGATGACCGATGATGCTTGCAACCCTCTCACGCCCTTGCTGGCTTGGCAAGAGGACCAGACAAGCGCAGCCACGTGACCCGGTGGAAGAAAAACGCTCGAAACGAGCGCTCCCACCCCCAAAATGCGGAAGGATCCGCACATGTGCAGGAAGTGCAGCGGGCGCTCTTCATTCGCGAGCGCCGATGACCGATGATGCTCGCAACCCTCCCACGCACTTGCTGGCTTGGCAAGAGGACCAGACAAACATAGCCACGTGATCTGTTGGAAGAAAAACGCTCGGAATGAGCGCTACCACCCCCAAAACGCGGAAGGATCCGCACATGTGCAGGAAGTGCAGCGGGCGCTCTTCATTCGCGAGCGCCGATGACCGATGATGCTCGCAACCCTCCCACGCCCTTGCTGGCTTGGCAAGAGGACCAGACAAGCGCAGCCATGTGACCCGGCGGAAGAAAAACGCTCGGAACGAGCGCTTTCACCCCCAAAATGCGGAAGGATCCGCACATGTGCAGGAAGTGCAGCGGGCGCTCTTCATTCGCGAGCGCCGATGACCGATGATGCTCGCAACCCTCCCACGCCCTTGCTGGCTTGGCAAGAGGACCAGATAAGCGCAGCCACGTGACTTGGCAGAAGAAAAACGCTTGGAATGAGCGCTTCTACCCCCAAAATGCTGGACGATCCTCATTCGTGCAGGAAGTGCAGCGGGCGCTCTTCATTCGCGAGCGCCGATGACCGATGATGCTTGCAACCCTCCCATGCCCTTGCTGGCTTGGCAAGAGGACCAGACAAGTGCAGCCACGTGACTTGGCGGAAGAAAAACGCTTGGAATGAGTGCTTCTACCCCCAAAATGCGGAAGGATCCGCATTCATGCAGAAAGTGCAGCGGGCGCTCTTTGTTCGCGAGCGACGATGACCGATGATGCTCGCAACCCTCTCACGCCCTTGCTGGCTTGGCAAGAGGACCAGACAAGCGCAGCCACGTGACTCGGTGGAAGAAAAACGCTCGGAACGAGCGCTTTCACCCCCAAAATGCGGAAGGATCCGCACATGTGCAGGAAGTGCAGCGGGCGCTCTTCATTCGCGAGCGCCGATGACCGATGATGCTCGCAACCCTCCCACGCACTTGCTGGCTTGGCAAGAGGACCAGACAAACATAGCCACGTGATCTGTTGGAAGAAAAACGCTCGGAATGAGCGCTACCACCCCCAAAACGCGGAAGGATCCGCACATGTGCAGGAAGTGCAGCGGGCGCTCTTCATTCGCGAGCGCCGATGACCGATGATGCTCGCAACCCTCCCACGCCCTTGCTGGCTTGGCAAGAGGACCAGACAAACATAGCCACGTGATCTGTTGGAAGAAAAAACGCTTGGAATGAGCGCTCCCAACCCCAAAACGCGGAAGGATCCGCACATGTGCAGGAAGTGCAGCGGGCGCTCTTCATTCGCGAGCGCCGATGACCGATGATGCTCGCAACCCTCCCACGCCCATGCTGGCTTGGCAAGAGGACCAGACAAGCGCAGCCATGTGACCCGGCGGAAGAAAAACGCTCGGAACGAGCGCTTTCACCCCCAAAATGCGGAAGGATCCGCACATGTGCAGGAAGTGCAGCGGGCGCTCTTCATTCGCGAGCGCCGATGACCGATGATGCTCGCAACCCTCCCACGCCCTTGCTGACTTGGCAAGAGGACCAGACAAGCGCAGCCACGTGACTTGGCGGAAGAAAAACGCTTGGAATGAGCGCTTCTACCCCAAAAATGCTGAAGGATCCGCATTCATGCAGGAAGTGCAGCGGGCGCTCTTCATTTGCGAGCGCCGATGACCGATGATGCTCGCAACCCTCCCACGCCCTTGCTGGCTTGGCAAGAGGACCAGACAAGCGCAGCCACGTGACTTGGCGGAAGAAAAACGCTTGGAATGAGCGCTTCTACCCCCAAAATGCTGAACGATCCTCATTCGTGCAGGAAGTGCAGCGGGCGCTCTTCATTTGCGAGCGCCGATGACCGATGATGCTCGCAACCCTCTCACGCCCTTGCTGACTTGGCAAGAGGACCAGACAAGCGCAGCCACGTGATCTGTTGGAAGAAAAACGCTCGGAATGAGCGCTACCACCCCCAAAACGCGGAAGGATCTGCACATGTGCAGGAAGTACAGCGGGCGCTCTTCATTCGCGAGCGCCGATGACCGATAATGCTCGCAACCCTCCCACGCCCTTACTGGCTTGGCAAGAGGACCAGACAAGTGCAGCCACATGACTTGGCGGAAGAAAAACGCTTGGAATGAGCGCTTCTACCCCCAAAATGCTGAAGGATCCGCATTTCTGCAGGAAGTGCAGCGGGCGCTCTTCATTTGCGAGCGCCGATGACCGATGATGCTCGCAACCCTCCCACGCCATTGCTGGCTTGGCAAGAGGATCAGACAAGCGCAGCCACGTGATCTGTTGGAAGAAAACCGCTCGGAATGAGCTCTACCACCCCTAAAACGCGGAAGGATCCGCACATGTGCAGGAAGTGCAGCGGGCGCTCTTCATTCACGAGCGCCGATGACCGATGATGCTCGCAACCCTCCCACACCCTTGTTAGCTTGGTAAGAGGACCAGTCAAGCGCAGCGAGGTGATCTGTTGGAAGAAAAACGCTCGGAATGAGCGCTACCACCCCCTGAACGCGGAAGGATCCGCACATGTGCAGGAAGTGCAGCGGGCGCTCTTCGTTCGCGAGCGCCGATGACCGATGATGCTCGCAACCCTCCCACGCCCTTGCTGGCTTGGCAAGAGGACCAGACAAGCGCAGCCACGTGATCTGTTGGAAGAAAAACGCTCGGAATGAGCGCTACCACCCCCAAAACGCGGAAGGATCCGCACATGTGCAGGAAGTGCAGCGGGCGCTCTTCATTCGCGAGCGCCGATGACCGATGATGCTTGCAACCCTCCCACGCCCTTGCTGGCTTGGCAAGAGGACCAGAAAAGCGCAGCCACATGATCTGCTGGAAGAAAAAACGCTCGTCTATAGCGCTACCACCCCCAAAACGCGGAAGAATCCGCACATGTGCAGGAAGTGCAGCGGACGCTCTTCATTCGCGAGCGCCGATGACGGATGATGCTCGCAACCCTCCCTCGCCCTTGCTGGCTTGGCAAGAGGACCAGTCAAGCGCAGCCACGTGACTTGGCGGAAGAAAAACGCTTGGAATGAGCGCTTCTACCCCCAAAATGCTGAAGGATCCGCATTCGTGCAGGAAGTGCAGCGGGCGCTCTTCATTTGCGAGCGCCGATGACCGATGATACTCGCAACCCTCCCACGCCCTTGCTGGCTTGGCAAGAGGACCAGAGAAGCGCAGCCACGTGACCCGGCGGAAGAAAAATGCTCGGAACGAGCGCTTTCACCCCCAAAATGCGGAAGGATCCGCACATGTGCAGGAAGTGCAGCGGGCGCTATTCATTCGCGAGCGCCGATGACCGATGATGCTCGCAACCCTCCTACGCCCTTGCTGGCTTGGCAAGAGGACCAGACAAGCGCAGCCACGTGATCTGTTGGAAGAAAAACGCTCGGAATGAGCGCTACCACCCCCAAAACGCGGAAGGATCCGCACATGTGCAGGAAGTGCAGCGGGCGCTCTTCATTCGCGAGCGCCGATGACCGATGATGCTCGCAACCCTCCCACGCCCTTGCTGGCTTGGCAAGAGGACCAGACAAACATAGCCACGTGATCTGTTGGAAGAAAAACGCTCGGAATGAGCGCTACCACCCCCAAAACGCGGAAGGATCCGCACATGTGCAGGAAGTGCAGCGGGCGCTCTTCATTCGCGAGCGCCGATGACCGATGATGCTCGCAACCCTCCCACGCCCTTGATGGCTTGGCAAGAGGACCAGACAAGCGCAGCCACGTGAGCCGGCGGAAGAAAAACGCTCGGAACGAGCGCTTTCACCCCCAAAATGCGGAAGGATCCGCACATGTGCAGGAAGTATAGCGGGCGCTCTTCTGTCAGAATGAACGGACAGGAATGATTGAACTAACAGTGAAATCAGTACAAGTACCTAACCCTAGAATTGTGTACCCCCTATAGGCTAACCCACTGTAGCCTAAACAAACACAACATATATAATGTTTGACACACCCCCATAGGCAAAGTGGGGGAGAGCAAGGGGTCACAAGACCAGTTCACATGCAGGATGATAATATAACAAGAGATACAGTGATCACAACCTAGCAAGTGTAAACATGCAGGCATATATATAAAGATCACAGTACAAGCAGAGTCAAGAAGTAAGTAAGTGAGGTCCAGCAGGCACAAGGCCTAGAAGAGTACAGAAACGCTGATGGTCACAAGGCTGAAGTGCCTTGGTGAACACATCAGCAAGGTTGGCCTCAGTGGCCACGTAACGCAGACGAAGCTGACCACGCTGCTGCAGCTCTCGAGCAAGGAAGTACCGCAGGGCGATGTGCTTCGTTCTGTGCTCCAGTCTGTGCTCCTCACACAAGGCAATGGCAGCCTGGTTGTCGACGTACAGCACTGGAGGAGAACGAGGCCGCTCTCCCAAGTCGGTCAGCAGGTAGGTCAGCCAGCGTAGCTCCTGGGCAGCCATGGCTGTGGCGTAGATCTTGTCAAACATTATACATGTTGTATTTGTGTAGGCTGTAGTGGGTTAGCCTATAGGGGGGTCACAGCATTAGGGTTTCATATTTGTACTCACAATCCTTGCTAGTTCATCATTCCAGTCCGTTATTTCTGACATGGTTTCAGAGCAGGTCCTTCGCTAGGACCGTTCTTAGGGCCCACCGTTACCTACATACCTACCTACCTACCGTGCGCCTCGTGCGCCTACGCGCCCTCGTGCGCCTCCTACCTACCGCGCGCGCGCAGCCCGCCAGCCGCCCGCGCGCGACTCGACTTTTTTTTTAGCGCGCGTATCCCGCTAGCCGCCCGCGCGCGGTCGATTTCGCTGCGCGCGCCCCGCTAGCCGCACGCGCGCGGCTGTTTTCTTTACGCGCGGCCCCGCACGCTGCCCGCGCGCTGCCTGTGCGCCTCGCTGACGCGCCCGCTGCTGCAGCCGCCCGTCGCCCGCTCGCGCACACCCCGCCGTGGCCCCGCAGGCCCGCAGCTCGCCGCCGCAGCTGCCGCACGCCCGTTGCCCGCAGCCGCCCGTCCGCCGACGCCGCTGCCGCCCGTGCACCGACGCCGCTGCCACCCGTGCGCTGCTGCCGCTGCTGCTTGCGCACCGCTCGCCGCTGCCGCCCGTGCGCTGTCGGCGCTGCTGCCCGTGCGTATAAGCCGCTGCCGCCCGTGCGCCTCTGCAGCCGCCGCCCGCGAGTCGCCCGCTACCGCTAGTGCGCCGCAGCTCCTGCCCTTCGGTCGCGCACCGCTGCAGCTCCTGCTGTCGCGCTCCCTACTCTTGCCGCTCGTGCACCACGCCGGCCCCGTTGACCCTGCGCACACCTTTCCAGCGGCCTTGTTCCTACTGCTACTACTGCTACCGCTACTGTTTCTCCTACTACTGCTACTGTCACTATGGCTAGTCCTCCCGTTCTAGCTTTCGATGCCGAGGGCCGCCCAGTGAAGTTCGAAACCTGGCTAGATGACCTGCACCTGTTCCTACAGCTCACTGCCAAGGAAGATATCTCACTGTACGACCATGCCCTAGGCCATGCCACTGCCCCTGACTCGTCTGCTGACAGCACTCTGCGTTCCCAGTGGCAGACCCGTGATGCGCACGCTCGCTTTGCTATTCGCAACTCCCTGCCGCTAGACGAGCGCGAGCACTTCGGCCAGTGCAAGACTGCTAAGGACCTCTACACCGCTGTAGTTGCCCGCTACTCCTCACCCGCTTCTGCCACGCTAGGCCGCCTCACTCTCCCCTACCTGTTCCCCGACCTAGCCTCCTTTCACACTGTCGCAGACCTCATCACCCACCTTAAGACTAGTGAGGCCCGCTTTCGCGCTGCTATGCCTGCCGAGTTTCTCACTAGCAACCCCCCCCCGCTCTGGATCACTCTCTACCACATCGTCACCCGCCTCCCTGACTCTCTGCGCGCAGTCAGGGACCACTTCCTCTCTCGCTCCCCCACTGAGCTCACTGTTGCCCTCCTCGAGAAGGAACTGCTTGCAGCTGAGGCGAGCATCGTCGCTGTAGGCACCTCTCGTGGCGACCCCCGCACCCCGTTCTTTGAGGGGTGTTCCCCTTCCCCCCTCCTCCCCTCTGTCGCCTCTGCTGCTGCTGTCGACCTTCTTGGTGCTGAGAAGGTCGGGACCGCGTCTGCTTCGAGCGGGCGCCGCAGGAACAAAGGGGGCAGGGGTGGGGGTGGCGGCGGAGGAGGTGGGGGTGGAGGCGGTGGGAGTGGAGGCGCGGCTGGGGAGACTAGTGGCGGCAGTGGGGGAGGAGACAGCAGCGGTGGGAGTGGTGGTGGAGGCGGCAGCGGAGGCGGAGGTGGTCGTGGCGGCGGCAGGGGTGGAGGTGGCCGGGGCGGCGGCGGTGGGGGTGGTGGTCGTGGAGGCACTGGCGGAGGGCAGAGTCAGCAGCCCGCCCCGACGCTTCAGGCCGCCCGTGAGTGGTATGCGCAGCGTAGCGTTACCTGCACGTACGTCATTCGCACAGGTGACCGCAGCGGCCAGCAGTGTGGGAGGCCGCACCCCACGCAGCGCTGCTTCGCGCGCCTTAACGACGCGTGGCGCACTCAGTTTCCTGCTGCCACTGAGCTGCCGCGCTGGGCTGATCTGGAAAAGAGGGGTGTTGATATTTGGGCTTTAGACTTTGATGCTATTCTCACTGCCATGTATGCGATGTCTATTAGTGGAGAGGGTGCTCAGTACTTGCGTGTTCCGCCCAACCCGGGCATTCAAGCCAGTCCGGCTGCCGCTCTAGGTGCTAGCGCGTCTGCTCCCACAGGTCCTGGTGAGGCTGCAGCCCTAGGTGCTCGTGCGTCCGTGTCCCCTGGTACTGAGTCGACTGCAGCACTGCACACCTTCACACTGGACTCAGGTGCTTCTCGCTCCTTCTTTCGTGACCGCACTGTCCTTGAGCCACTCGCTCGGCCAGTTGCTGTCTCCCTTGCTGACCCCTCTGGGGGTCCGGTCATTGCGACCTCCTCCACTGTCCTTCCTTGTCCGGCGGTCCCGTCCGGCACGCTGTCAGGTCTCTACCTCCCCTCGTTCTCTACGAACTTGGTGGCAGGTAGTGCGCTCCAGGACGGGGGTGTTCACCAGTTCACCCCCGCCTACGAGCGCGTGACACACTGCACGTGTGCTCGGACGGGTCGCCACCTGGCTACCTTCACTCGGGAGCCGGGGTCGGACCTGTACACACTGACCACTGAGTCTCCTCAGGTAGCTGCGTCTGCGTCTACGTCTGCGTCTGCGTCAGGTCAGCTGTCCGCCCCCTGCTCGTGTCGCTCTCTGGCGCATGAGACTGTCCTTTGGCACCACCGCCTTGGTCACCCGTCTGTGCAGCGCCTTCGGGCCATGCACAAACGGGACCTTGTTGCTGGTCTTCCCAGGGTGCTCCCTCCCCTTCCCGACTCGCCTGCTCCTCCCTGTATTCCCTGTGTCGAGGGACGGCAGCGCGCCGCTCCTCACTCCTCCTCCTTTCCCCCGACGACTGCTCCCTTGCAGACGCTCCACATGGACGTGTGGGGCCCAGCCCGCGTCCGTGGTCAAGGTCAGGAGAGGTACTTCCTGATTGTTGTTGACGACTTCTCACGCTACACCACGGTCTTCCCCTTGCGCGCCAAGGGTGACGTCCCTGATGTCTTGATCCCTTGGATCCGCAGATCTCGTCTCCAGCTCAGTGAGCGTTTCCACTCCGACTTCCCTGTCCTGCGTCTGCACTCTGACAGAGGTGGGGAGTTTTCCTCTGGCCTATTGGAGGCCTTCTGTCAGCAGGAGGGCATTGAGCAGTCGTACACGCTTCCGGCCTCTCCACAGCAGAATGGGGTTGCTGAGCGCCGCATTGGTCTGGTCATGGAGGTCGCTCGTACCTCCTTGAGCCATGCGGCTGCCCCCCATTTTCTGTGGCCGTTTGCAGTTCGATACGCTGCGCATCAGCTCAACCTCTGGCCCCGTGTCTCCTTGCCCGAGACTTCTCCGCTAGGAAGAGCACCCCCAGAGTCGGCAGCTCCAACTCCGCTAGCACCACCAGCTCCAGAGGCCCCAGCTCCAGCAGCTCCAGTCGTAGTGCTCCCAGAACAACCAGTCCCGGCAGCTCCAGTACCCCCAGCACAAGCACCCCCAGGACGAGCAGCTCCAGCACCCCCAACTCCAGCCGAGCCACTAGGACGGCGAAAGCGCCGGACGTACCAGTCACGAAGCTGCTGCGGTGTGAGAGACTGCTCAGTACCCCGAACCGGAGCACCCCCAGACGCAGCAACCCGAGGCTCCGTAGGCTCAGTAGCAGCACCCCCAGGCTCAGCACCCCCAGACTCAGCACCCCCAGACTCCGCACACGCAGGCTCAGCACCCCCAGTCGCAGCACCCCCAGGCTCAGCACCCCCAGCTCCAGCACCCGCAGTCCCAGCACTCCCAGGCCCAGCACCCGCAGGCTCAGCACCCCCAGGCTCAGCACTCCCAGCAGCAGCAGCGTCCCCAGTCGACCCAGCAGCTTCGTGAGTGGCTTGCTCAAGCGGGCAGCGGGCGGGCGGGCGACGCTGCAAGCGGGCAGCGGGCGGGCGGGCGACGCTGCGAGCGGGCAGCGAGCGAGCGGGCGACGCTGCGAAGCGGGCAGCGGGCGGGCGGGCGACGCTGCGAGCGGGCAGCAAGCGGGCGGGCGACGCTGCGAAGCGGGCAGCGGGCGGGCGGGCGACGCTGCGAGCGGGCAGCGAAGCGGGCGGGCCGCGAAGCGGGCAGCGAGCGGGCGGGCGGGCTGCGAAGCGGGCAGCGGGGCGAGCGGGCTGCGAAGCGGGCAGCGGGGCGAGCGGGCGACGCTGCGAGCAGGCAGCGCGGCGGGCGGGCGGCGAGCGGGCAGCGTGGCGGGCGGGCGACGCTGCGAGCAGGCGGCTCGGCGGGCGGGCGACGCTGCGAGGGGCGCGCGAGGGCGCTAACGAGGGGCGCTCGAGGGCGCTAGCGAGGGCGCGCGAGGGCGCTAACGAGGGGCGCGCGAGGGCGCTAACGAGGGCGCACGAGGGCGCTAACGAGGGGCGCGCGAGGGCGCTAACGAGGGCGCACGAGGGCGCTACGAGGCTAGGGCACGGGGTAGCGTAGTAACCGCATGCGAGCGGTGGTGGGCCCTTAAAAAAAAACGGTCGGTAGGTCCTAGGGACCTCCTGCTCTGAATACCATCTCAGAATAACTAGGCAAGAATGAATGGACTAGCAGAAGTTTTGGGTACAAATATGAAACCCTAGTTGGGGTTGTACCCCATATTGGCTACCCCACTACAGCCTACCAACATATAACACATTACAATTTAACACTTCTCCCCCACCCCGAAGATGACTACTCTTCGGGTGCTGCTGCACATAGCCGCTCATCGCGACTACGAGCTTCACTCACTTGACTTCAGCACTGCTTTCTTGCAGGGCAGCCTGCACGAGGAGATCTGGCTGCGCCGCCCACCTGGCTTCACTGGGTCGTTTCCTCCTGGTACCCAGTGGAGGCTTCAGCGGCCGGTCTACGGTCTCCGCCAGGCTCCGCGTGAGTGGCACGACACACTGAGGACTACACTTGCGGCTCTTGGGTTCGCGCCTTCTACAGCTGACCCGTCGCTGTTCCTGCGCACCGACACTTCGCTGCCGCCGTTCTACATCCTCGTGTACGTCGACGACTTGGTCTTTGTCACTGCTGACACTGCCGGACTCGCCTACGTGAAGTCGGAGCTGCAGAGGAGACACACGTGCACAGACCTGGGTGAGCTGACAAGCTATCTTGGCTTGCGGATCACCCGGGACAGAGCACGGCGCACCATCACCCTGACTCAGTCACACATGGTGCAGCAGGTTCTCCAGCGCTTCCGCTTCACGTACTCCTCGCCTCAGTCCACTCCTCTGCCTACCGGTCACTCGCTCTCAGCTCTGCCTTCGGACGCTATGTCGCTCCTGGCCGTCACAGGAAGGAGCACATGGATGCCGCTAAGAGGGTGTTGCGCTACTTGTGCAGTACGTCGGGCATGGGGCTTGTGCTTGGAGGGCGAGACCGAGTTGTTCTCACAGGGCACTCAGACGCTTCTTGGGCAGATGACCAGGCCACTCAGCGGTCGTCTCAGGGTTACACCTTCAGCCTTGGCTCTGGCTCAGTTTCTTGGTGCTCTACACGCTCTTCTTCTGTTCTCGGCTCCAGTTGCGAGGCTGAGATCTACGCTACAGCCATGGCTGCCCAGGAGCTACGCTGGCTGACCTACCTGCTGACCGACCTCGGAGAGCCGCCTCGTTCTCCTCCAGTACTGTACGTCGACAACAAGGCTGCCATTGCCTTGTGTGAGGAGCACAGACTGGAGCACAGAACGAAGCACATCGCCCTGAGGTACTTCCTTGCTCGTGAGCTGCAGCAGCGCGGTCAGCTTTGTATTCGCTACGTGGCCACTGAGGCCAACACTGCTGATGTGTTCACCAAGGCGCTTCAGCCTCGTGACCATCAGCGCTTCTGCACTCTACTAGGCCTTGTGCCTACTGGACCTCACTTACTTACCTCTTGACTTTGCTTGTACTGTGATCACTATATATATCTATACCTGCATGTTTACTCTTGCTAGGTTGTGATCACTGTATCTCTTGCTCTGTTATAAACCTGCATGTGAACTGGTCTTGTGACCACTAGCTTGTGCTCGGAATTTGTGTGGAATCCTTGAGATCCACCCTGAGCTTGTTGTTGCCTTGCTTTGCCTTGACTGGTCTTGTGACCCCTAGGTCTCCCCCACTTTGCCTATGGGGGTGTGTCAAACATTATACATGTTGTATTTGTGTAGGCTGTAGTGGGTTAGCCTATAGGGGGGTCACAGCATTAGGGTTTCATATTTGTACTCACAATCCTTGCTAGTTCATCATTCCAGTCCGTTATTTCTGACAGATCTCAGCCTCACAACTGGAGCTGAGAACAGAAGAAGAGCGTGTAGAACGCCAAGAAACTGAGCCGGAGCCAAGGCTGAAGGTGTAACCCTGAGACGACCGCTGAGTAGCCTGGTCGTCTGCCCAAGAAGCGTCTGAGTGTCCAGTAAGTACAACTCGGTCTCGCCCTCCAAGCACTAGCCCCATGCCCGACGTACTACACAAGTAGCGCAACACCCTCTTAGCGGCATCCATGTGCTCCTTCCTGTGACGGCCAGGAGCGACATAGCGCGCAAGGATGCTAAGAGGGTATGCAAGGTCAGGTCGAGTGCAGGTCATCAGGTACATGAGGCAGCCCACAAGCTCTGGATATGGGCCACTCGGCTCTACGGACTCATCCGAAGGCAGAGCTGAGAGCGAGTGACCGGTAGGCAGAGGAGTGGACTGAGGCGAGGAGTACGTGAAGCGGAAGCGCTGAAGGATCTGCTGCACCATGTGTGACTGAGTCAAGGTGATGGTGCGCCGTGCTCTGTCCCGGGTGATCCGCAAGCCAAGATAGCTTGTCAGTTCACCTAGGTCTGTGCACGTGTGTCTCCTCTGCAGCTCCGACTTTACGTGGGCGAGTGCCGCGGTGTCAGCAGTGGCAAAGACCAAGTCGTCGACGTACACGAGGATGTAGAACGGCAGCAGTGAGGTGTCTGTGCGTAGAAACAGTGACGGGTCAGCAGTAGAGGGAGCGAACCCAAGAGCCGCAAGTGTCGTCCTCAGTGTGTCGTGCCACTCACGCGGTGCCTGGCGGAGACCGTAGACCGGCCGCTGAAGCCTCCACTGGGTACCAGGAGGAACCGACCCAGTGAAGCCAGGAGGGCGGCGCAGCCAGATCTCCTCGTGCAGGCTGCCCTGCAAGAAAGCAGTGCTGAAGTCAAGTGAGTGAAGCTCGTAGTCGCGCTGAGCGGCTATGTGCAGCAGCACCCGAAGAGTGGTCATCTTCAGGGTGGGGGAGAAGGTCTGAAAGAAGTCAACTCCCTCTCGCTGACTGAAGCCTCGAGCCACGTAGCGCGCCTTGAAGACAGGAGGAGAACCCGGCGGCCGCTTCACCCTGAAAATCCACATGCCACTGACGATGTTCGCCCCAGGTGGGGGAACCTCGTCGACGTAGGTGCGTGTGGACTTCCAGGAAGCCATCTCTGCGTCCATGGCTGTCTGCCACTGAGAGGAGTAGGGACCCGCCATCGCCTCAGCGTAAGTGCGCGGGGTCGGGATGTCTGGCGCATCCGGGTCTCCCTCAGGGGCAACTAGCAAGGACACGAGACGGGGCAAAGCAGCAGCAAGACTCTGGAACTCCTCCTGTCTGTCCTCAAGGACGTCCGTGCCAAGAGCACACTCACCCCCGACGGACGGAGGACAGACAGACTCAGACTCAGACTCAGCAACAAGGCTAGCAGCGTAGTCTAGACGACAGGCAGCAGCAAAGTCAACCAACTCAGCGACCAGAGCAGACGCAGCAGAGGACTCAAAGGTAGGGTCAGTGACAACAGTAGCGAGGAGACGGGTGACAGTGGGACTGGCAGCACGACGGGAGTCAGACTCCGGATCAGGAAGAGTAGGCAGAGAGGACGCAGGAGGAGACGGCAAAGGGACAGGAGGAGGACGCTCACGTGGGACACGACAACCAGTGCGAGCAGTACGAACAGGCGACGCAGGACGAGACTCAGGCTCACGACGCTCTGTAAGACCTCCTGTGGGACCAGTATAAGGAGAGGGAGCAGGGAGAGGCGAGGCACCCGGGAACTGGGACTGCGACTGGACAGGCGGAGGACACGCTACGGAGGGAGGAGGACAAGGAGGAGGAGCCTGACCAAGAACCTGCTGAAGAAGTGGTACGAAGTACGGTCGCGGCCGCGCAGCGTCTCCAGAACCAGCAGCGACACCAGCGGCAGGGTCCTCAGCACCAGCAGCAGCTCCACCGTCCAGGTCCTCAGCACCAGCAGCAGCTCCACCGTCCGGGTCCTCAGCTCCAGCAGTAGCTCCAACGCCCGGGTCCTCAGCACCAGCAGCAGCTCGACCGCTCGGGTCCTCAGCACCAGCAGCAGCTCCACCGTCCGGGTCCTCAGCTCCAGCAGTAGCTCCAACGCCCGGGTCCTCAGCACCAGCAGCAGCTCGACCGCTCGGGTCCTCAGCACCAGCAGCAGCTCCACCGTCCGGGTCCTCAGCTCCAGCAGTAGCTCCAACGCCCGGGTCCTCAGCACCAGCAGCAGCGCCACCGCTGGGGTCCGCAGCACCAGGAGCACCACTCCGAAGACTGCAGCGCCGCGCGTACCACTCTCGGATCTGCTGAATGGGGGGGAGCTCCTGGGTAGGAGGGGAAGTACTGGTACGAGCTCCAGTAGCACCTCTCCGGAGGCGGCAGTACTGTAGGTACCTCTCCTGCAGCTGCTGGGAGGAGAGGGCTCCTCCAGGTGTAGCACGCTCAGGATCAGCACCTCCAGACACAGCACCCCCAGACGTAGCACCCCCAGGCTCAGCACCTCGAGACTCCGCACCCCCAGGCTCCGCACCCCCAGACTCAGCACGGTCAGGCTCAGCACCCCCAGGCTCAGCACCTCCAGACGCAGCACCCCCAGACGCAGCACCTCCAGACTCCGCACTCCCAGGCTCAGCACCTCCAGGCTCCGCACCCCCAGGCTCCGCACCCCCAGACTCCTCACGGGCAGGCTCAGTACCCCCAGCAGGACGAGAGTCAACAGCTACCTCGACAGGCTCAACCGGGTCTACCTGGGACACACCTGAGGGAGCAGCACCCTGAGGGGGGAGGGGGTCTGGTACCTCAGCACCTGGAGCCAGGAAGAGAGGCGGGGGGGGGAGCGGGGCAGTGCGGTAGGGGAAGAGGCGGTAGTAGGGGACGGACTCGTCAAAAGTGACGTCCTGAGAGGCAAGGACACGACGCGAGGTGGCGTGGTAGAACTGCCAACCAGGCGCGTCCGGGACAAAGCCAAGGAAGACACAGGGGACAGCGCGACGGGAGAGCTTGTCCGCGGACGTGTCGCGAACAAAAGCTCGAGATCCCCAGACCCGAAAACGCGACGCATCGCCAGCCTCTCCCGTCCAACGCAGTGTCGGAGAAGTCTCCGGTAAGGAGACACGGGGCCAGAGGTTGAGCTGATGCGCAGCGTATCGGACTGCAAACGGCCACAGAAAGTGGGGGGCAGCCGCATGAATCAAGGAGGTACGAGTGACCTCCATGACCAAGCCAATGCGGCGCTCAGCAACCCCATTCTGCTGTGGAGAGGCCGGAAGTGTGAACGACTGCTCAATGCCCTCCTGCTGACAGAAGGCCTCCAAGAGGCCAGAGGAAAACTCCCCACCTCTGTCAGAGTGCAGACGCAGGACAGGGAAGTCGGAGCGGAAACGCTCACTGAGCTGGAGACGAGATCTGCGGATCCAAGGGATCAAGACATCAGGGACGTCACCCTTGGCGCGCAAGGGGAAGACCGTGGTGTAGCGCGAGAAGTCGTCAGCAACAATTAGGAAGTACCTCTCCTGACCCTGACCACGGACGCGGGCTGGGCCCCACACGTCCATGTGGAGCGTCTGCAAAGGAGCAGTCGTCGGGGGGAAGGAGGAGGAGTGAGGAGCGGCGCGCTGCCGCCCCTCGACACAGGGAAGACAGGGAGGAGCAGGCGAGGGTGGGAGGGGAGGGAGAACCCTGGGAAGACCAGCAACAAGGTCCCGTTTGTGCATGGCCCGAAGGCGCTGCACAGACAGGTGACCAAGGCGGTGGTGCCAGAGGACAGTCTCATGCGCCAGAGAGCGACACGAGCAGGGGGCGGACAGCTGACCTGACGCAGACGCAGACGCGGACGCAGCGACCTGAGGGGACTCAGTGGTCAGTGTGTACAGGTCCGACCCCGGCTGCCGAGTGAAGGTAGCCAGGTGACGGCCCGTCCGAGCACACGTGCAGTGGGTCACGCGCTCGTAAGCAGGGGTGAACTGGTGGACACCCCTGTCCTGGAGCGCACTACCCGCCACCAAGTTCGTAGAGAACAAGGGGAGGTAGAGACCTGACAGTGTGCCTGACGGGACCGCAGGACAAGGAAGGACAGTGGAGGAGGTCGCAACGACCGGACCCCCTGAGGGGTCAGCGAGGGAGACAGCAACTGGCCGAGCGAGTGGCTCAAGGACAGTGTGATCACGAAAGAAACAGCGAGAAGCACCTGAGTCCAGTGTGAAGGTGTGCAGTGCTGCAGTCGACTCAGTACCAGCGGGCACGGACGCACTAGCACCTAGAGCAGCAGCCTCACCATCACCTGAGGTGGCAGACACGCGAGCACCTGCAGTGGCGGTCTCACTAGCACCTAGAGCGGCAGCCTCACTCACACTACACGGCAGCTGCACCGGTCCGCGCCCAGAAGCTCCCGAACGACGCACTCCAGAGTGACTACCACGACCACCACCCCGAGAGCCCAAACTCGCGTACCACTCACGAGCCCGCTGGAGCGTAAGAGGACACTGCTGCTGCACCTGTCCACTACCAGATGCTCCCGAACAACGCACGCCAGAGCGACTACCACTACGGCCACCCCGACAGCCCAAACTGGCGTACCACTCACGGGCCCGCTGGAGCGTAAGAGGACACTGCTGCTGCACCTGTCCACTACCAGATGCTCCCGAACAACGCACTCCAGAGCGACGACCACGACGGCCACCCCGACAGCCCCAACTAGCGTACCACGCACGCGCACGAAGCAGCTGGGGCGAAGGAGGGCACGGCAGCTGCACCTGTCCACTACCAGAAGCTCCCGACCGACCCACTCCAGAGCGACCACCACTACGGCCACCCCGACAGCCCCAACTAGCGTACCACTCACGCGCACGAAGCTGCTGGGGCGTGAGGGACTCACGCGCACGGCCCTGGAGCTGCATCTGGCCACGCCAGGAGCAGCAGTAGCAGCAGTAGCGGCAGCAACAGTAGTAACAGCAGGAGCTGTGGCAGTGGGAGTAGAAAAGGCAGTAGCAGCAGTAGCAGCGGTAGCAGTGCTGGGCAATGCTCACCAGTGGTCGGCGCGGCAGGCGCAAGACGGTGGCGACAGCGGGGCCGCTACAACTGCAGGGCTGGGCCGGGCCGCAGCAGGGAGCTCCGCGGCAGCTGCTGCAGGGCGAGGCCGGGCCGCGACGGCAGCTGCTCCAGGTGCCAGGGGCGGCTGCTGCAGTGGCGGCGGCTCCAGGGGCCAGGGGCGGCTGCTGCAGGTGCGGGCTGCTCCAGGGGGGGCTGCTGCAGTGGCGGGCGGCTCCAGGGGCTGCTACTGCAGTGGCGGGCGGCTCCAGGGGCTGCTGCTGCAGTGGCGGCTGCTCCAGGGGCTGCTGCTGCAGTGGCGGCTGCTCCAGGGGCGAGAGGCGGATTAGGTCAGGGCGACGCGGCGGGCAGGTGGCGACGCCGCGGGCAGGGCGACGCGGCGGGTAGGTGGCGACGCCGCGAGCAGGGCGACGCGGCGGGCAGGTGGCGACGCCGCGGGCAGGTCGACGCGGCGGGCAGGTGGCGACGCCGCGGGCAGGTCGACGCGGCGGGCAGGTGGCGACGCCGCGGGCAGGGCGACGCGGCGGGCAGGTGGCGACGCCGCGGGCAGGTCGACGCGACGAGGGCAGGCGACGACGCCGCGGGCAGGCGATGACATCGCGGGCAGGCGACGACGCCGCGGGCAGGCGACGACGCCGCGGGCTGGCGACGACGCCGCGGAAAGCGGGCCGCGCGCGGGTGGCTAGCAGGCCGTGCGTGCGCGGTAGGGAGAGGCGCACGAGGGCGCAAGAGCGCACGAGGGCGCGCGGTAGGGAGAGGCGCACGAGGGCGCGAGGGCGCACGAGGGCGCGCGGTAGTAAGAGGCGCACGAGGGCGCGAGGGCGCACGAGGGCGCGCGGTAGTAAGAGGCGCACGAGGGCGCGAGGGCGCACGAGGGCGCACGGTAGTAAGAGGCGCACGAGGGCGCGAGGGCGCACGAGGGCGCACGGTAGGTAGGTAGGTAGGTAGCGGTGGGCCCTAAAACGGTCCTAGTGAAGGACCTGCTCTGATACCATGTCAGAATGAACGGACAGGAATGATTGAACTAACAGTGAAATCAGTACAAGTACCTAACCCTAGAATTGTGTACCCCCTAAAGGCTAACCCACTGTAGCCTAAACAAACACAACATATATAATGTTTGACATCTTCATTCGCGAGCGCTGATGACCGATGATGCTCGCAACCCTCCCACACCCTTGCTGGCTTGGCAAGAGGACCAGACAAATGCAGCCACGTGACTTGGAAGAAAAACGCTTGGAATGAGCGCTTCTACCCCCAAAATGCTGAAGGATCCGCATTCGTGCAGGAACTGCAGCGTGCGGTCTTCATTTGCGAGCGCCGATCACCGATGATGCTCGCAACCCTCCCATGCCCTTGCTGGCTTGGCAAAAGGGCCAGACAAGCGCAGCCTCGTAATCTGTTGGAAGAAAAACGCTCGGAATGAGCGCTACCACCCCCAAAACGCGGAAGGATCCGCACATGTGCAGGAAGTGCAGCGGGCGCTCTTCATTCGCGAGCGCCGATGGCCGATGATGCTTGCAACCCTCCCACGCCCTTGCTGGCTTGGCAAGAGGATTATACAAGCGCAGCCACGTGACCCGGCGGAAGAAAAACGCTCGGAACGAGCGCTTTCACCCCCAAAATGCGGAAGGATCCGCACATGTGCAGGAAGTGCAGCGGGCGCTCTTCATTCGCGAGCGCCGATGACCGATGATGCTCGCAGCCCTCCCACGCCCTTGCTGGCTTGGCAAGAGGACCAGACAAGCGCAGCCACATGACTTGGCGGAAGAAAAACGCTTGGAATGAGCGCTTCTACCCCCAAAATGCTGAAGGATCCGCATTCGTGCAGGAAGTGCAGCGGGCGTTCTTCATTTGCAACTGCCGATGACCGATGATCCTCACAACCCTCCCACACCCTTGCTGGCTTGGCAAGAGGACTAGACAAGTGCAACCACATGATCTGTTGGAAGAAAAACGCTCGGAATGAGCGCTACCACCCCCAAAACGCGGAAGGATCCGCATATGTGCAGGAAGTGCAGCGGGCGCTCTTCATTTGCGAGCGCCGATGACCAATGATGCTAGCAACCCTCCCACGCCCTTGCTGGCTTGGCAAGAGGACCAGACAAGCGTAGCCACGTGATCTGTTGGAAGAAAAAATCCGGATATCCGTCTTTTCTGCGGATTTCCAAAATCCTGATATCCGTCTATTCTGCGGATATCCAAAATCCGGATATCCGTCTTTTCTGCGGATATCCAAAATCCGGATCGGATATCCGTCATTTCTGCGGATATCCAAAATCCAAATATCCGCTGGGATATCGTCTTTTCTGCGGATATTCAAAATCCGGATATCTGTTGACGGATATCCGAAATCCGGATATCCGTTAGGATATCCAAAATCCGAATATCCGTTCGGATATCCGTCTTTTCTGCGGATATCCAAAATTCGGATATCCATTCGGTTATCCGTTTTTTCTGCGGATATCCAAAATCCGGATTGTTAAACTGTATTATGCTTGTAGGCTGTAGTGGGGTAGCCAATATGGGGTACAACCCCAACTAGGGTTTCATATTTGTACCCAAACTTCTGCTAGTTCAATCATTCTTGCCTAGCTATTCTGAAATGGTATTCAGAGCAGGAGGTCCCTAGGACCTACCGACCGTTTTTTTTTTAAGGGCCCACCACCGCTCGCATGCGGTTACCACGCTACCCCGTGCCCTAGCCTCGTAGCGCCCTCGTGCGCCCTCGTTAGCGCCCTCGCGCGCCCCTCGTTAGCGCCCTCGCGCGCACCCTCGTTAGCGCCCTCGCGCGCCCCTCGTTAGCGCCCTCGCGCGCCCCTTGCTAGCGCCCTCGCGCGCCCCTCACTAGCGCCCTCGCGCGCCCCTCGCAGTGTCGCCCGCCCGCCGAGCCGCCCGCTCGCAGCCCGCTCGTCCTGCTGCCCGCTTCGCAGCCCGCCCGCCCGCTCGCTGCCCGCTTCGCGGCCCGCCCGCCTCGCAGCCCGCTCGCTCGCTGCCCGCTCCGCGGCCCGCCCGCTTCGCAGCCCGCTCGCCCGCTCGCTGCCCGCTTCGCGGCCCGCCCGCCCGCTCGCTGCCCGCTTCGCGGCCCGCCCGCTTCGCAGCCCGCTCGCTCGCTGCCCGCTTCGCGGCCCGCCCGCTTCGCAGCCCGCCCGCCCGCTCGCTGCCCGCTTCGCGGCCCGCCCGCCTCGCAGCCCGCTCGCCCCGCTGCCCGCTTCGCGGCCCGCCCACTTCGCAGCCCGCCCGCCCGCTCGCTGCCCGCTTCGCGGCCCGCCCGCTTCGCAGCCCGCTCGCCCCGCTGCCCGCTTCGCAGCCCGCCCGCCCGCTCGCTGCCCGCTTCGCGGCCCGCCCGCTTCGCTGCCCGCTCGCAGCCCGCCCGCCCGCTACCTGCTTCGCAGCGCCGCCCGCTGCCTCACTGCCCGCTTGCTGCGTCCCCTCTGCTGCTGCCGCTGCTCTGCTGTGCCCTCACGCCTGAGCTATGGCCTCTATTCGCGTTCTTTCCTTCGATGCTGAGGGCCGTCCCGTGCAGTTCACTTCCTGGCTCGACGACCTGCAGTTGTATCTTATGAGCAATAGCACGGACCACATCTCCCTCTATGACTACGCGTCTGGTGCTGCCGCTGCTCCTGCTGCCACAGCCGAGCTTAGTGTTCGTTCCCACTGGCAGACTCGTGACGCAGCTGCTCGCCTAGCCATTCGTAGTCACCTGCCGCTAGCTGAGCTCGAGCATTTTGGCGACTGCAAATCCGCTAAGGCCCTGTACGATGCTGTCGTTGCTCGCTACTCCTCGCCTGCCACAGCCGAGCTTAGCCGCCTCATGCTGCCGTACCTGTTCCCCGATCTGTCCACCTTTACTACAGTCGCCGATCTTATCACCCACCTTCGCACTAGTGATGCTCGCCTGCGTGCCGCCCTTCCCACCGAGTTCTGCGCTAAGAACCCCCCTCCACTGTACTGGACACTCCACTTCATAGTCACCCGTCTCCCTGACACCCTCCGCTCAGTTCGAGACCACTTCCTTGCTCGCTGTCCCACTGAGCTCACAGTCGCCCTCCTAGAGGAGCAGCTGCTCGCGGCCGAAAAGAGCATTGTAGCTGTTGGTGCTGCTCGTGGCGCTCCTCGCACCCCCATCTTTGAGGGGTGTTCTCCCTCTCCCCTCGCTCCCTCCTACGCTGCTGCTGCTGCTGTTGACTTCCTTGGTGCTGAGTCTGTTGGCGCTGCTTCTGCTCCTGGTGGGAGGCGCCGCACCGGCAAGGGCAAGGGGGGCAAGGGTGGTGGTGGTGGCGCTGGGGGGGGAGGAGGTGGGGGAGGTGGGGGGGGAGGCGGTGCTGGAGGGAGCGGTGGCGGGAGCGCTGGTGGGAGTGGGGTCGGTGGTGGAGGCGGGGGCGGCGGCGGAAGCAGTGGCAGTAGTGGCGGCGGCGGCGGTGGCGGCGGTGGCGGTGGTGGCGGTGGTGGCGGTGGCGGTCGGAGCGGTGGTAGTGGTGGCGGCGGAGGTCGGAGTGGAGGCACTGGCTCGGGCCAGAGCTCCCAGCAGCAGCAGCGTCCCCAGACGACCCAGCAGCTTCGTGAGTGGCTTGCTCAGCGTGGGACGTCGGGGGGCAGTGGCCGCTGTTCCTATGTCATTCGCACAGGTGACCGCAAGGGACAGACGTGTGGGAGGTTCCACACCCCGTACCGCTGCTTCTCCCGCCTTGACGACGCTTGGCGTGAGGAGATGGGCGCGGATGTTGAGCGCCCCCGCTGGGCTGAGCTCATGAGGGCTGGTGTTGATGTCTTTGCTCTTGACTATGATGCTATTATTGCTGCCATGTATGCATTGACTGTTAGTGCCGAGGGAGACTGTTACTTGTGTGTGCCGCCTGACCCAGGTATAGAGCCCGCTGCCCTGGGTACTAGTGAGTCTGCTCTCTCTGGTATGGTGCCCCCTGTACTTGCTCCCCCCAGTGCTGTCCTGGCTGGTTTCGAGTCTGCTCTCTCAGGTACAGCACCCACAGAGACTGCTCTCTCAGGTACCGCACCGGCTGAGGCCTGTCACACCTTCACCCTTGACTCAGGTGCTTCCCGTTGCTTCTTTCGTGACAGTACTGAGCTCACACCGCTTCCTGCACCGGTCCCAGTCTCCTTGGCTGACCCCTCTGGGGGCCCAGTCCTTGCCCAGTCCACCACTGTCCTCCCTTGTCCGGCGGTTCCGTCTGGCTCGTTGTCGGGTTTCCACCTCCCCTCGTTCTCGACGAACCTGGTGAGCAACGCTGTCCTCCAGGATCAGTGGGTTGACACCTTTACCCCTGGCGAACAGCGTGTGGCGATCTGCACGTGCTCCAGGACCGGCCGTCACCTGGCTACGTTTACCCGTCGGCCGGGGTCGAGTCTCTACACACTGACCACTGCGTCTCCTCAGGTCGCTGCTGTCGGTCAGGTGTCTGCGTCAGGTCTGGTAGCCCACGCCTGTGAGTGTCGTTCCCTGTCGCACCAGACTCTTCTCTGGCACCACCGCCTGGGTCACCCCTCCTTGCCACGCCTTCGTGGCATGCACCGTCGCCACCTTGTGTCTGGTCTTCCCAGGTCCCTCCCTCCCCTCCCTGCCTCGCCTGCGCCGCCTTGCCTTCCTTGCGTCGAGGGGCGGCAGCGCGCCGCTCCTCACTCCTCCTCGTTCCCCCCGATAGAGGCTCCTCTGCAGACCCTCCACCTGGACGTGTGGGGCCCAGCCCGCGTTCGTGGTCAGGGCGGTGAGCGGTACTTTTTGCTGGTTGTCGACGACTACTCGCGTTACACCACGGTCTTCCCCTTGCGCACCAAGGGTGAGGTCCCTGCTGTTCTGATCCCTTGGATCCGCACGGTTCGTCTCCAGCTCCGCCGCCGTTTCCGGACGGATCTTCCTGTCCTGCGTCTGCACTCTGACAGAGGTGGTGAGTTTTCCTCCGATCTCTTGAGGACCTTCTGTCAGGCGGAGGGCATCGAGCAGACCTTCACGCTTCCGGACTCCCCACAGCAGAATGGGGTTGCTGAGCGCCGCATTGGCCTGGTCATGGAGGTCGCTCGTACCTCCTTGGTCCACGCGGCGGCTCCCCATTTTCTGTGGCCGTTTGCTGTCCGGTACGCCGCGCATCAGCTCAACCTCTGGCCCCGTGTCTCCTTGCCGGAGACCTCGCCCACACTGCGTTGGACGGGGGAGGTTGGCGATGCGTCGCGCTTCCGGGTGTGGGGTGCTCGTGCCCTTGTCTGCGATACGTCCGCGGACAAGCTCTCCTCCCGCACGCTTCCCTGTGTCTTCCTTGGCTTTGTCCCTGACGCGCCTGGCTGGCAGTTTTACCACCCCACCTCGCGCCGGGTCTTTGCCTCTCAGGATGTCACCTTTGACGAGTCGGTCCCTTTTTACCGTCTCTTCCCCTACCGCACTGCCCCCCTCCCTCCCCCGCCGCTTTTCCTTGCTCCTGGTCCCCCTCCGGTAGACCCCCTTCCCCCTCAGGGTCCTGCTCCTTCAGGTGTCTCTCAGGTAGACCCTCCTCCCGTCGCTGAGCCTGTCGAGTTCACAGGTGACTCAGGTGCTGCTGCGGGTGGTGCTGCTGGGAGTGCTGAGCCTGGGGGTGCTGAGCCTGGGGGTGCTGGGCCTGGGGGTGCTGGGGCTGCAGGTGCTGGGACTGAGGGTGCTGGAGCTGAGGGTACGGTGCCTGAGAGTACGGAGCCTGGGGGTGCTGAGCCTGGGGGTGCTGAGCCTGCGGGTGCGGGGCCTGGGAGTGCTGGGACTACGGGTGCTGGAGCTGAGGGTACTGTGCCTGAGAGTTTGCCGCCTGGGGGTGCTGAGCCTGGGGGTGCTGCGACTGGGGGTGCTGAGCCTGCGGGTACTGAGCCTGCGGGTACTGAGCCTGGGGGTGCTGCTACTGAGCCTACGGAGCCTCGGGTTACTGCGTCTGGGGGTGCTCCGGTTCGGGGTGCTGAGCAGTCTCTCACACCGCAGCAGCTTCGTGACTGGTACGTCCGGCGCTTTCGCCGTCCTAGTGGCTCGGCTGGAGTTGGGGGTGCTGGGGCTGCTCGTCCTGGGGGTGCTCGTACTGGGGGTACTGGAGCTGCCGGGACTGGTTGTTCTGGGAGCACTGCGACTGGAGCTGCTGGAGCTGGGGACTCTGGCGCTGGCGGTGCTAGCGGAGTTGGAGCTGCCGACTCTGGGGGTGGCGCTGCTGCTGGTGCTGCGGACCCGCCTGGTGGAGCTGCTGCTGGAGCTGAGGACCCGAGCGGTGGCGCTGCTGCTGGTGCTGGGGACCCGGACGTTGGAGCTCCTGCTGGTCCTGAGGACCCGGCCGCTGGAGTCTCTTCTGCTTCTGGAGACGCTGCGCGGCCGCGACCGTACTTCGTACCGCTCCTTCAGCAGGTTCTTGGGCAGGCTCCTCCTCCTTGTCCTCCTCCCTCCGTAGAGTGTCCTCCGCCTGTCCAGCCGCAGTCACAGTTACCGCCTGCCTCGCCTCTCCCTGCTCCCTCTCCTTACGCTGGTCCCACAGGAGGTCTTACAGAGCGTCGTGAGCCTGAGTCTCGTCCTGTGTCGCCTGTTCGTCCTGCTCGCACTGGTAGTCGTGTCCGTCGTGAGCGTCCTCCTCCTGTCCCAGGCACTCACTACATGACTCTGCGTCCCTCTACTGCTCCTCGGCGTGTCCCTCTACCGTCTCCTCCTGCGTCCTCTTTGCCTGCCGTTCCGGACCCTGAGTCTGACCGGTATCGCGCTGAGCACCCTACAGTCACGCGTCTCCTCGCTACTGTTGTCACTGACCCTACCTTTGAGTCCTCGGCTGCGTCTGCTCTGGTCGCTGAGTTGGTTGACTTTGCTGCTGCCTGTCGTCTAGACTACGCTGCTAGCCTTGTTGCTGAGTCAGAGTCTGCGTCTGTCTGTCCTCCGTCCGTCGGGGGTGAGTGTGCTCTTGGCACGGACGTCCTTGAGGACAGGCAGGAGGACTTTGACTCTCTTGCGGCTGCTGTACCTCATCTCGTGGCCTGGTTGCTTGCCCCTGAGGGAGACCCGGATGCACTAGACATCCCCACTCCGCGCTCTTACGCAGAGGCGATCTCGGGTCCCTACTCCTCTCAGTGGCAGACAGCCATGGACGCAGAGATGGCATCCTGGAAGTCCACAGGCACCTACGTCGACGAGGTTCCCCCTCCTGGGGCGAACATCGTCGATGGCATGTGGATTTTCAGGGTGAAGCGGCCGCCAGGTTCTCCGCCTGTCTTCAAGGCTCGTTACGTTGCTAGAGGCTTCAGTCAGCGTCAGGGGGTCGACTTCTTCCAGACCTTCTCCCCCACCCCGAAGATGACCACTCTTCGGGTTCTGCTGCACGTTGCTGCTCAGCGTGACTACGAGCTTCACTCTCTTGACTTCAGCACAGCGTTCCTGCAGGGCAGCCTGCACGAGGAGATCTGGCTGCGCTGCCCACCTGGCTTTACTGGGTCGTTTCCCCCTGGTACCCAGTGGAGTCTCCGCCGGCCAGTCTACGGTCTCCGCCAGGCGCCACGTGAGTGGCACGACACACTGAGGACTACACTTGCGGCTCTTGGGTTCGCGCCGTCTACTGCTGACCCGTCGCTGTTTCTGCGCACAGACACGTCGCTGCCGCCGTTCTACATTCTCGTGTACGTCGACGACTTGGTCTTTGCTACTGCTGACACTGAGGCACTCGCTCGTGTGAAGTCGGAGCTGCAGAAGAGACACACCTGCACTGACCTGGGTGAACTGCGTAGCTACCTTGGCTTGCAGATCACCCGGGACAGAGCTCGCCGCACCATCACCCTGACTCAGTCACACATGGTGCAGCAGGTCCTTCAGCGCTTCGGCTTCCAGTTCTCCTCACCACAGGCCACACCTCTGGCTACCAGCCTCTCGCTCTCAGCTCCACCTTCGGACGAGTCCGTAGAGCCGAGTGGCCCGTACCCAGAGCTTGTAGGCTGCCTCATGTACCTGATGACTTGCACGCGACCTGACCTTGCTCGTTACGTTGCGCCTGGGAGACACAGGCGAGAGCACTGGGAGGCTGCTAAGAGGGTGCTGCGTTACTTGTGCAGTACATCAGGCATGGGGCTGGTGCTTGGAGGACGCGACAGAGTTGTCCTTACTGGTCACTCGGACGCTTCTTGGGTGGACGACCTAGCTACGCAGCGGTCGTCACAGGGTTACACCTTCAGCCTTGGCTCTGGTTCTGTCTCGTGGCGGTCCACCCGCTCTTCTTCTGTTCTCGGCTCCAGTTGTGAGGTTGAGATCTACGCCACAGCCATGGCTGCACAGGAGTTACGCTGGCTCACCTACCTGCTGACTGACTTGGGAGAGCGGCCTAGTTCTCCTCCAGTTCTGTACGGTGACAACAAGGCGGCTCTTGCCTTGTGTCAGGAGCACAGACTGGAGCACAGGACGAAGCACATTGCTCTTCGCTACTTTCTTGCTCGAGAGCTTCAGCAGCGCGGTCAGCTTCGGCTTGTGTACGTGGACTCAAAGGCCAACACTGCTGATATCTTCACCAAGGCGCTCCCGTCTAGTGATCATCAGCGGCACTGTACTTCTTTAGGCCTTGTGTCCACGTTTCCTCACTTGCTCACTGCTTGACATTCTTTGTACTGTACTTTATATATATCTTGTTGCTTGCTTGCTAGTTTTTGATCACTGTGTTGCTTGTCTTGTACTATATCTAGCACTACATGTGAACTGGCCTTGTGGCCTTTACTTGTGCTCGGAGTGTGGTGACGTTGTGATCCACCCTGGGCTTTGCTTTGCTTTGCTGGACTGGTCTTGTGACCCTTTGTTCTCCCCCACTTTGCCTATGGGGGTGTGTTAAACTGTATTATGCTTGTAGGCTGTAGTGGGGTAGCCAATATGGGGTACAACCCCAACTAGGGTTTCATATTTGTACCCAAACTTCTGCTAGTTCAATCATTCTTGCCTAGCTATTCTGAAACGGATATCCGTTCGGATATCCAAAATCCGGATATCCGCTAGGATATCCAAAATCCGATATCCGCTCGGATGTCCGTCTTTTCTGCGGATATCCAAAATCTGGATATCCGCTTTTTCTACGAATATAGAATTGTCAGAATCCCAGCCACTAACCACTGGGATAAAAGGGCTTGTTTGTGTAGCGGGTGAGTGCGCCCATAACCCCCCAGGCCGCCGTGCCTGTAACCCTTCCCTAGGATCAATCGGGGATCACCAGTGGACCTCTGACACCCCCCCGCACTGGGATGCCCGAGGTGCACACACCGGGATTCGAACCCGAGACCTTCGCTCTGATACCATGTCAGAATCCCAGCCACTAACCACTGGGATAAAAGGGCTTGTTTGTGTAGCGGGTGAGTGCGCCCATAACCCCCCAGGCCGCCGTGCCTGTAACCCTTCCCTAGGATCAATCGGGGATCACCAGTAGACCTCTGACAAGAATATCCAGATATCCGTCTTTTCTACAGATTTTTAAAATCCGGATATCCGTTCGAATATCCAAAATCCGGATATCCATTCGGATATCCGTACGGATATCCCAAATCCCGATATCCCCTTGGATATCCGTGTTTTCTGCGGATATCCAAAATCCGGATATCCGTTCGGATATCCAAAATCCGGATATCCGCTCGGATATTTGTCTTTTCAGCGGATATCCAAAATCCGGATATCCACTCGAATATCTGTGATTTCAGCGAATATCCAAAATCCGGATATCCACTCGGATATCCGTCTTTAATGCGGATATCCAAAATCCGGATATTCGTTCAGATATCCAAATTCCGGATATCCCTTCGGATATCCAAAATCCGGATATCCCTTCGGATATCCAAAATCCGGATATCCGCTCGGATATCCGTCTTTTCTGCTGATATCCAAAATCCGGATATTTGTTCGGATATCCGTCCTTTTTGCGTATATCCAAAATTCAAATATCTGCTCGGATATCCGTCTTTTTTGCGGATATCCAAAATCCGGATTTTCGCTCGCATATCCGTCATTTCTACGGATATCCAAAATCCGGATATCTGTTCGAATATCCCAAATCCGAATATCCGCTCGAATATCCGTCTTTTCTGAAGTTATCCAAAGACCGGATATCCGTTCAGATATTCAAAATTCGGATATCCGCTCGGATATCCGTATTTTTCTGCGGATATCAAAAATCCGGATATCCGCTCGGATGTCCGTCTTTTCTGCGGATATCCAAAATCCGGATATCCGTTCGGATATCCAAAATCCGGATGTCCGCTCGGATATCCGTCTTTTCTGCGGATATCCAAAATCCGGATCTCCGCTCGGATATCCGTCTTTTTCTGCGGATATCCAAAATCTGGATATCCGCTCGGATATCCGTCTTTTTCTGCGGATATCCAAAATCCGGATTTCCGCTCGGATATCCGTCTTTTTCAGCGGATATCCAAAATCCGGATATCCGCTCGATATCCGTCTTTTTCAGCGGATATCCAAAATCCGGATATCCGCTCGGATATCCGTCTTTTTCAGCGGATATCCAAAATCCGGATATCCGCTCGGATATCCGTCTTTTTCAGCGGATATCCAAAATCCGGATATCCGCTCGGATATCCGTCTTTTTCAGCGGATATCCAAAATCCGGATATCCGCTCGGATATCCGTCTTTTTCAGCGGATATCCAAAATCCGGATATCCGCTCGGATATCCGTCTTTTTCAGCGGATATCCAAAATCCGGATATCCGCTCGGATATCCGTCTTTTTCAGAGGATATCCAAAATCCGGATATCCGCTCGGATATCCGTCTTTTCTGCGGATATCCAAAATCCAGATATCCGCTCGGATATCCGTAATCTCGATATTCGCTCGGATATCCGACTTTTTTGCGGATATCCAAAATCCGGATATCCGTTCGCATATCCGTCTTTTTTGAGGATATCCAAAATCCGGATATTCGTTAGGAGATCCAAAATTCATATATTTGTTCAGATATCCAAAATCCGGATATCCGTTCGGATATCCGTCTTTTCTGCGGATATCCAAAATCCGGATATCCGTTCGGATATCCAAAATCCGGATATCCGCTCGGATATCCGTCTTTTTTGCGGACGGATATCCAAAATCCGGATATCCGTTCGCATATCCGTCTTTTATGAGGATATCCAAAATCCGGATATTCGTTAGGATATCCAAAATTCGGATATTTGTTCAGATATCCAAAATCCGGATATCCGTTCGGATATCCGTCTTTTCTGCGGATATCCAAAATCCGGATATCCGTTCGGATATCTAAAATACGGATATCCGCTCGCATATCCGTCTTTCTGCGGATATCCAAAATCCGGATATCCGTTCGGATATCCAAAATCCGGATATCCGCTCGCATATCCATCTTTTCTGCGGATATCCAGAATCCGGATATCTGCTCGGATATCCAAAATTTGAATATCCGCTCGAATATCCGTCTTTTCCTGCGGATATCCAAAATCCGGATATCCGCTCGGATATCCGTCTTTATCCGTTGACGGATATCCAAAATCCGGATATCCGCTCGGATATCCGTCTTTTCTGCGGACATCTAAAATGTGGATATCCGATCGGATATCCGTCTTTTCTGCGGATATCCGTTCGGATATCCGTACGGATATTCAAAATCTCGATATCCCCTTGGATATCCGTGTTTTTTGCGGATATCCAAAATCCGGATATCCGTTCGGATATCCGTGTTTTCTGCGGATATCCAAAATCCGGATATCGGTTCGGATATCCAAAATCTGGATATCCGCTAGGATATCCGTCCTTTCTGTGGATATCCAAAATCCGGATATCTGCTCGGATATCCAAAATCCGATATCCGCTCGGATATCCGTCTTTTTCTGCGGATATCGAAAATCCGGATATCCGCTCGGATATCCGTCTTTTCTGCGGACATCCAAAATGCGGATATCCGCTCATCCGGATATCCGTCTTTTCTGCGGATATCCGTTCGGATATCCAAAACTCGTTCGGGTATTGTCAAACATTATATATGTTGTGTTTGTTTAGGCTACAGTGGGTTAGCCTATAGGGGGTACACAATTCTAGGGTTAGGTACTTGTACTGATTTCACTGCTAGTTCAATCATTCCTGTCTGTTGATTTCGACATGGTTTCAGAGCAGGTCCTTCGCTAGGACCGTTCTTAGGGCCCACCGCTACCTACCTACCTACCTACCTACCTACCTACCTACCTACCGTGCGCCCTCGTGCGCCTACGCGCCCCAGTGCGCCTCCTACCTACCGCGCGCGCGCAGCCCGCCAGCCAATCGCGCGCGGCTCGTTTTTTTTTTTTTTTTTTTTTTTTTTTTTTTTTTTTTTTAACCGCGCGCGACCCGCTAGCTGCCCGCGCGCGGCCGATTTCTTTTGAGCGCGACCGGCTAGCCGCCCGTGCGCCGCTCGCACCGCTATAGCGCAGCCCGCAGCGGCCCCGCCGGCCTGCACATTGCCGCCCGCCCGCTGCAGCGCCCGCCCGCTCGTCGCCCGCTGCAGCTGCCGCCCGCTCGTCGCCCGCTGCAGCTGCCGCCCGCTCGTCGCTCGCTGCTGCTGCCGCCCGCTCGTCGCCCGCTGCAGCGCCTGCCCGCTCGTCGCCCGCTGCAGCTGCCGCTCGCTCGTCGCCCGCTGCTGCTGCCGCCCGCTCGTCGCCCGCTGCAGCTGCCGCTCGCTCGTCGCCCGCTGCTGCTGCCGCCCGCTCGTCGCTCGCTGCAGCTGCCGCCCGCTCGTCGCTCGCTGCTGCTGCCGCCCGCTCGTCGCCCGCTGCAGCGCCTGCCCGCTCGTCGCCCGCTGCAGCTGCCGCCCGCTCGTCGCCCGCTGCTGCTGCCGCCCGCTCGTCGCACGCTGCAGCTGCCGCCCGCTCGTCGCCCGCTGCTGCTGCCGCCCGCTCGTCGCCCGCTGCAGCTGCCGCCTGCTTGTCGCCCGCTGCAGCTGCCGCTACCACGGGCTCGCCGCTGCAGCTACCGCCTGCGCGTCGCCCGCAGCCGCTCCCGCTCGTGCGCCGCGGCCGCTACCGCCCGTGCGCTCCTGTTGCGCCTGCTACCGCTGCCGCTGCTGCACTCGCTCCCACTGCGGCCGCCGCTTCTGCGCCCACTGCCGCTCCCGCCCGTGCGCATCAGCTGCTGCCGCCCGTGTGCTGACACTGCCGCTATGGCTACTCCTACTGTACTTACTTTCGATGCTGAGGGCCGTCCAGTGAAGTTCGAAACCTGGCTCGATGACCTCCACCTCTTTCTACAGCTCACTGCTAAGGAGGACGTTTCACTGTACGATCACGCCCTAGGCAACGCTACTGCCCCTCCTACCACTGCTGACAGCACTCAGCGCTCACAGTGGCAGACTCGTGACGCCCACGCTCGCTTCGCTATTCGTAACTCCCTACCGATCGACGAGCGCGAGCACTTTGGCCAGCACAAAACTGCTAAGGACCTGTACACTGCTGTAGTCGCTCGCTACTCCTCCCCCGCTTCTGCCACACTAGGCCGCCTCACTCTCCCTACCTGTTCCTTCTCCTGGCCTCCTTTCAGACAGTTGCTGACCTCATCACCCACCTTAAGACCAGTGAGGCCCGCTTTCGCGCTGCTATGCCTGACGAGTTCCTCACCAGCAACCCCCCCCCGCTCTGGATCACTCTCTACCACATAGTCACCCGCCTCCCCGACTCCCTGCGCACAGTCAGGGACCACTTCCTCTCTCGCTCCCCCACTGAACTCACCATTGCCCTCCTCGAGAAGGAACTGCTTGCAGCTGAGGCGAGCATCGTCGCTGTAGGCACCTCTCGTGGCGACCCCCGCACCCCGTTCTTTGAGGGGTGTTCCCCTTCCCCTCTCCTCCCCTCTGTCGCCTCTGCTGCTGCTGTCGACCTCCTTGGTGCTGGGAAGGTCGGGGCCGCGTCTGCTTCGAGCGGGCGCCGCAAGAGCAAAGGGGGCAAGGGTGGAGGTGGCGGCGGAGGAGGTGGGGGTGGAGGCGGTGGGAGTGGAGGAGGGGCTGGAGAGGCTAGTGGCGGCAGTGGGGGTGGTGACAGCAGCGGCGGGAGTGGCGGCAGGGGTGGAGGCGGCAGCGGAGGCGGAGGTGGTCGTGGCAGCGGCAGGGGTGGAGGTGGCCGAGGCGGTGGCGGCGGCAGTGGTGGTCGTGGAGGCGCTGGCGGTGGCCAGAGTCAGCAGCCCGCCCCGTCGCTTCAGGCCGCCCGTGAGTGGTATGCGCAGCGTGGCTTTACCTGCACGTACGTCATTCGCACTGGTGACCGCACTGGCCAGCAGTGTGGGAGGCCGCATCCCACACAGCGCTGTTTCGCGCGCCTTACTGACGCGTGGCGTGCCCAGTTTCCTGATGCCACTGACCTGCCCCGCTGGGCTGATCTGGAGAAGAAGGGAGTTGATATCTGGGCTTTAGACTTTGATGCTATTCTCACTAGCCTTGTTGCTGAGTCTGAGTCTGAGTCTGTCTGTCCTCCGTCCGTCGGGGGTGAGTGTGCTCTTGGCACGGACGTCCTTGAGGACAGACAGGAGGAGTTCTAGTGCTTTGCTGCTGCTTTACCCCACCTCGTGTCCATGCTAGTTGCCCCTGAGGGAGACCCGGATGCACCAGACATCCCGACCCCGCGCACTTACGCTGAGGCGATGGCGGGTCCCTACTCCTCTCAGTGGTAGACAGCCATGGACGCAGAGATGGCTTCTTGGAAGTCCACAGGCACCTACGTCGACGAGGTTCCCCCACCTGGGGCGAACATCGTCAGTGGCATGTGGATTTTCAGGGTGAAGCGGCCACCGGGTTCTCCTCCTGTCTTCAAGGCGCGCTACGTGGCTCGAGGCTTCAGTCAGCGAGAGGGAGTTGACTTCTTTCAGACCTTCTCCCCCACCCCGAAGATGACCACTCTTCGGGTGCTGCTGCACATAGCCGCTCAGCGCGACTACGAGCTTCACTCACTTGACTTCAGCACTGCTTTCTTGCAGGGCAGCCTGCACGAGGAGATCTGGCTGCGCCGCCCTCCTGGCTTCACTGGGTCGGTTCCTCCTGGTACCCAGTGGAGGCTTCAGCGGCCGGTCTACGGTCTCCGCCAGGCACCGCGTGAGTGGCACGACACACTGAGGACGACACTTGCGGCTCTTGGGTTCGCTCCCTCTACTGCTGACCCGTCACTGTTTCTACGCACAGACACCTCACTGCTGCCGTTCTACATCCTCGTGTACGTCGACGACTTGGTCTTTGCCACTGCTGACACCGCGGCACTCGCCCACGTAAAGTCGGAGCTGCAGAGGAGACACACGTGCACAGACCTAGGTGAACTGACAAGCTATCTTGGCTTGCGGATCACCCGGGACAGAGCACGGCGCACCATCACCTTGACTCAGTCACACATGGTGCAGCAGATCCTTCAGCGCTTCCGCTTCACGTACTCCTCGCCTCAGTCCACTCCTCTGCCTACCGGTCACTCGCTCTCAGCTCTGCCTTCGGATGAGTCCGTAGAGCCGAGTGGCCCGTATCCAGAGCTTGTGGGCTGCCTCATGTACCTGATGACCTGACCTTGCATACCCTCTTAGCATCCTTGCACGCTATGTCGCTCCTGGCCGTCACAGGAAGGAGCACATGGATGCCGCTAAGAGGGTGTTGCGCTACTTGTGCAGTACGTCGGGCATGGGGCTAGTGCTTGGAGGGCGAGACCGAGTTGTACTTACTGGACACTCAGACGCTTCTTGGGCGGACGACCAGGCTACTCAGCGGTCGTCTCAGGGTTACACCTTCAGCCTTGGCTCCGGCTCAGTTTCTTGGCGTTCTACACGCTCTTCTTCTGTTCTCAGCTCCAGTTGTGAGGCTGAGATCTACGCCACAGCCATGGCTGCCCAGGAGCTACGCTGGCTGACCTACCTGCTGACCGACTTGGGAGAGCGGCCTCGTTCTCCTCGAGTGCTGTACGTCGACAACCAGGCTGCCATTGCCTTGTGTGAGGAGCACAGACTGGAGCACAGAACGAAGCACATCGCCCTGCGGTACTTCCTTGCTCGAGAGCTGCAGCAGCGTGGTCAGCTTCGTCTGCGTTACGTGGCCACTGAGGCCAACCTTGCTGATGTGTTCACCAAGGCGCTTCAGCCTTGTGACCATCAGCGTTTCTGTACTCTTCTAGGCCTTGTGCCTGCTGGACCTCACTTACTTACTTCTTGACTCTGCTTGTACTGTGATCTTTATATATATGCCTGCATGTTTACACTTGCTAGGTTGTGATCACTGTATCTCTTGCTATATTATCAACCTGCATGTGAACTGGTCTTGTGACCACTTGCTTGTGCTCGGAATTTGTGTGGTATCCTTGAGATCCACCCTGAGCTTGTTTTGCTTTGCTTTGACTGGTCTTATGACCCCTTGCTCTCCCCCACTTTGCCTATGGGGGTGTGTCAAACATTATATATGTTGTGTTTGTTTAGGCTACAGTGGGTTAGCCTATAGGGGGTACACAATTCTAGGGTTAGGTACTTGTACTGATTTCACTGCTAGTTCAATCATTCCTGTCTGTTGATTTCGACAGGTATTCGTACGGATATCCAAAATCCCGATTTCCCCTAGGATATCTGCGTTTTTTGCGGATATCTAAAATCCGATATCCGTTCGGATATCCGTCTTTGTAGCGGATATCCAAAATCTGGACATCTGTTCGGATATCCGTCTTTTCTGCGGATATCCAAAATCCGGATATCCGTTTGGATATCCAAAATCTGGATATCCGCTAGGATATCCGTCTTTTCAGCGGATATCCAAAATCCGGATTTCCGTTCGGATATCCGGATTTTCTACGGATATCCAAAATCCGGATATTCGCTCGGATATCCAAAATCGGATATCCGCTCGGATCTCCGTCTTTTCTGCGGATATCCAAAATCCGAATATCCGTTCGGATATCCGTCTTTCTGCGGATTTCGAAAACCCTGATATCCGTTCGGATATTTGTCTTTTCTGCAGATATCCAAAATTTGGATATCAGTTCGTGTCAAACATTGTATGTTTATATTGTGTAGGCTATAGTGGGTTTAGCCTTAGAGGGTACACAAACTTAGGGTTTCATACTTGTACCCACCTTCCTGCTAGTTCATCCATTCTCGTTCTATTCTAGATTCTAACATGGTATCAGAGGCCTAGGTTGCTACCTAGGACCGCTTTCTACAATGGGCCCACTATTCCGCTAGGCGCGCCCTCGTGCGCCCTACCTTACGTGCGCCCTCGTGCGCCCTACCTTACGTGCGCCCTCGTGCGCTCTACCTTACGTGCGCCCTCGTGCGCCCTCGTGCGCCCTCGTGCGCTCTCGAGCTGCCCCTGCAGGTCCGTCAGGCCCCCGAGCCGCCGCTGCAGGCCCGTCAGGCCCGAGAGCCGCCCCTGCACACCCGTCAGGCCCGCGCGCCGCCCCTGCAGGCTCTCGCCGCCCGCCGCGTCGCCCTGCCCGTGGCGTCGCCGCCTCCCCGCGGCGTCGTTGCCTGCCCGCGACGTAGCCCCTGTCCGCGGCGTCGTCGCCTGCCCGCGGCGTCGTCGCCTGCCCGCGGCGTCGTCGCCTGCCCGCGGCGTCGTCGCCTGCCCGCGGCGTCGCCGCCTGCCCGCGGCGTCGTCGCCTGCCCGCGGCGTCGCCGCCTGCCCGCGGCGTCGTCGCCTGCTCGCGGCGTCGTCGCCTGCCCGCGGCGTCGTCGCCTGCCCGCGGCGTCGTCGCCTGCCCGCGGCGTCGTCGCCTGCCCGCGGCGTCGTCCCCTGCCCGCGGCGTCGGCGCCTGCCCGCGGCGTCGTCGCCTACCCGCGGCGTCGCCACCTGCTAGCGGCGTCGCCCTACTCGCGGCGTCGCCACCTGCCCGCCGCGTCGCCCTGCCCGCGGCGTCGCCACCTGCCCGCCGCGTCGCCCTGACCTAATCCGCCTCTCGCCCCTGGAGCAGCCGCCACTGCAGCAGCAGCCCCTGGAGCAGCCGCCACTGCAGCAGCAGCCCCTGGAGCCGCCCGCCACTGCAGCAGCAGCCCCTGGAGCCGCTCGCCACTGCAGCAGCCGCCCCTGGAGCCGCCCGTCACTGCAGCAGCCCCCTCTGGAGCAGCACGCACCTGCAGCAGCCGCCCCTGGAGCAGCCCGCACCTGCAGCAGCCGCCCCAGTGGCACCTGGAGCAGCTGCCGTCGCGGCCCAGCCTCGCCCTGCCGCAGCTGCCGCGGAGCTCCCTGCTGCGGCCCGGCCCAGCCCTGCAGTTGTAGCGGCCCCACTGTCGCCACCGTCTTGCGCCTGCCGCGCCGACCACTGGTGAGCATTGCCCAGTACTGCTGCAACTGCCTTTTCTACTCCCACTGCCACTGCTCCTGCTGTTACTACTGTTACTGCCGCTACTGCTACTACTGCTGCTCCTGACGTGGCCAGATGCAGCTCCAGGGCTGTGCGCGTGAGTCCCCCACGCCCCAGCAGCTTCGTGCGCGTGAGTGGTACGCTAGTCGGGGCTGTCGGGGTGGCCGTAGTGGTAGTCGCTCTGGAGTGCATCGGTCGGGAGCTTCTGGTAGTGGACAGGTGCAGCTGCCGTGTCCTCCTTCGCCTCAGCTGCTTCGTGCGCGTGAGTGGTACGCTAGTTTGGGCTGTCAGGGTGGCCGTAGTGGTAGTCGCTCTGGAGTGCATCGGTCGGGAGCTTCTGGTAGTGGACAGGTGCAGCTGCCGTGTCCTCCTTCGCCTCAGCTGCTTCGTGCGCGTGAGTGGTACGCTAGTTTGGGCTGTCGGAGTGGCCGTAGTGGTAGTCGCTCTGGAGTGCATCGGTCGGGAGCTTCTGGTAGTGGACAGGTGCAGCTGCCGTGTCCTCCTTCGCCTCAGCTGCTTCGTGCGCGTGAGTGGTACGCTAGTTTGGGCTGTCGGAGTGGCCGTAGTGGTAGTCGCTCTGGAGTGCATCGGTCGGGAGCTTCTGGTAGTGGACAGGTGCAGCTGTCCTCCTTCGCCTCAGCTGCTTCGTGCGCGTGAGTGGTACGCTAGTTTGGGCTGTCGGAGTGGCCGTAGTGGTAGTCGCTCTGGAGTGCATCGGTCGGGAGCTTCTGGTAGTGGACAGGTGCAGCTGCCGTGTCCTCCTTCGCCCCAGCTGCTTCGTGCGCGTGAGTGGTACGCTAGTTTGGGCTGTCGGAGTGGCCGTAGTGGTAGTCGCTCTGGAGTGCATCGTTCGGGAGCTTCTGGTAGTGGACAGGTGCAGCTGCCGTGTCCTGTCAGTGAGGCTGCCGCTCTAGGTGCTAGTACGTCTGTTGCCCTAGGTGCTGGTGAGGCTGCTACTCTAGGTCCTAGTGAGTCTGCGCCCCCTGGTACTGAGTCGACTGAGGCCCTGCACACCTTCACCCTGGACTCAGGTGCTTCTCGCTGTTTCTTTCGTGACCGCACTGCCCTTGAGCCGCTTGCTCGGCCAGTTGCTGTCTCCCTCCACTGTTCTTCCCTGTCCTGCGATCCCGTCGGGCACACTATCAGGTCTCCACCTCCCCTCGTTCTCTACGAACTTGGTGGCGGGTTGTGCGCTCCAGGATGCGGGTGTTCACCAGTTCACCCCTGCCTACGAGCGCGTGACACACTGCACGTGTGCTTGGACGGGCCGTCACCTGGCTACCTTCACTCGGCAGCCGGGGTCGGACCTGTACACACTGACCACTGAGTCCCCTCAGGTAGCTGCGTCCGTGTCTGCGTCTGCGTCAGGTCAGCTGTCCGCCCCCTGCTCGTGTCGCTCTCTGGCGCATGAGACTGTCCTCTGGCACCACCGCCTTGGTCACCCGTCTGTGCAGCGCCTTCGGGCCATGCACAAACGGGACCTTGTTGCTGGTCTTCCCAGGGTTCTCCCTCCCCTCCCACCCTCGCCTGCTCCTTCCTGTCTTCCCTGTGTCGAGGGGCGGCAGCGCGCCGCTCCTCACTCCTCCTCCTTTCCCCCGACGACTGCTCCTTTGCAAACGCTCCACATGGACGTGTGGGGCCCAGCCCACGTCCGTGGTCAGGGTCAGGAGAGGTACTTCTTGATTGTTGTTGACGACTTCTCGCGCTACACCACGGTCTTCCCCTTGCGCACCAAGGGTGACGTCCCTGATGTCTTGATCCCTTGGATCCGCAGATCTCGTCTCCAGCTCAGTGAGCGTTTCCGCTCCGACTTCCCTGTCCTGCGTCTGCACTCTGACAGAGGTGGGGAGTTTTCCTCTGGCCTCTTGGAGGCCTTCTGTCAGCAGGAGGGCATTGAGCAGTCGTTCACGCTTCCGGCCTCTCCACAGCAGAATGGGGTTGCTGAGCGCCGCATTGGCTTGGTCATGGAGGTCGCTCGTACCTCCTTGGTTCATGCGGCTGCCACCCACTTTCTGTGGCCGTTTGCAATCCGATACGCTGCGCATCAGCTCAACCTCTGGCCCCGTGTCTCCTTACCGGAGACTTCTCCGACACTGCGTTGGACGGGAGAGGTTGGCGATGCGTCGCGTTTTCGGGTCTGGGGATCCCGAGCTTTTGTTCGCGACACGTCCGCGGACAAGCTCTCCCGTCGCGCTGTCCCCTGTGTCTTCCTTGGCTTTGTCCCGGACGCGCCTGGTTGGCAGTTCTACCACGCCACCTCGCGTCGTGTCCTGGCCTCTCAGGACGTCACTTTTGACAAGTCCGTCCCCTACTACCGCCTCTTCCCCTACCGCACTGCCCCACTCCCCCCCCCGCCTCTCTTCCTGGCTCCAGGTGCTGAGGTACCAGACCCCCTCCCCCCTCAGGGTGCCGCTCCCTCAGGTGTGTCCCAGGTAGACCCGGGTGAGCCGGTCGAGGTAGCTGTTGACTCTCGTCCTGCTGGGGGTGCTGAGCCTGGGGGTGCTGAGCCTGGGGGTGCTGCGTCTGGGGGTGCTGAGCCTGGGAGTGCTGAGTCTGGAGGTGCGGAGCCTGGGGGTGCTGAGCCTCAGGGTAGTGAGCCTGGGGGTGCTGAGTCTGGGGGTACTACACCTGGAGGAGCCCTCTCCTCACAGCGGCTGCAGGAGAGGTACCTACAGTACTGCCGCCTCCGGAGAGGTACTGCTGGAGCTGGCACCAGTGCTTCCCCTCCTGCCCGGGAGCTCCCCCCCCTCCAGCAGATCCGAGAGTGGTACACGAGGCGCTGCAGTCTTCGGAGTGGTGCTCCTGGTGCTGTGGACCCGGACGTTGGAGCTGCTGCTGGTGCTGAGGACCCGGCTGGTGGAGTTCCTGCTGGTGCTGAGGACCCGGGCGGTGGAGCTGCTACTGGTGCTGAGGACCCGGGCGGTGGAGCTGCTGCTGGTGCTGAGGACCCGGCTGGTGGAGTTCCTGCTGGTGCTGAGGACCCGGGCGGTGGAGCTGCTACTGGTGCTGAGGACCCGAGCGGTGGAGCTGCTGCTGGTGCTGAGGACCTGGGCGGTGGAGCTGCTGCTGGTGCTGAGGACCCGGCTGGTGGAGTTCCTGCTGGTGCTGAGGACTCGGGCGGTGGAGCTGCTGCTGGTGCTGAGGACCCTAGCGCTGGTGTCTCTGCTGCTTCTGGAGACGCTACGCGGCCGCGACCGTACTTCGTACCGCTCCTTCAGCAGGTTCTTGGTCAGGCTCCTCCTCCTCGTCCTCCTCCCTCCGTAGAGTGTCCTCCGCCTGTCCAGTCGCAGTCACAGTTACCGCCTGCCTCGCCTCTTCCTGGTCCCTCTCCCTACACTGGTCCCACAGGAGGTCTTGCAGAGCGTCGTGAGCCTGCGTCTCGTCCTGCGTCGCCTGTTCGTACTGCTCGCACTGGTCGTCGTGTCCCACGTGAGCGTCCTCCTCCTGTCCCTGGCACTCACTACATGACTCTGCGTCCCTCCACTGCTCCTCAGCGTATCCCGCTGCCGTCTCCTCCTGCGTCCTCTCTTCCTACTCTTCCTGACCCGGAGTCTGACTCCCGTCGTGCTGCCAGTCCCACGGTCACCCGTCTTCTCGCCACTGTTGTCACTGACCCTACCTTTGAGTCCTCTGCTGCGTCTTCTCTGGTCGCTGAGTTGATAGACTTTGCTGCCCGGTGTCGTCTAGACTACGCCGCTAGCCTTGTTGCTGAGTCTGAGTCTGTCTGTCCTCCGTCCGTCGGGGGTGCGTGTGCTCTTAGCACGGACGTCCTTGAGGACAGACAGGAGGAGTTCCAGTGCTTTGCTACTGCTTTGCCCCACCTCGTGTCCATGCTAGTTGCCCCTGAGGGAGACCCGGATGCACCAGACATCCCGACCCCGCGCACTTACACTGAGGCGATGGCGGGTCCCTACTCCTCTCAGTGGCAGACAGCCATGGACGCAGAGATGGCTTCCTGGAAGTCCACAGGCACTTACGTCGACGAGGTTCCCCCACCTGGGGCGAACATCGTCAGTGGCATGTGGATTTTCAGGGTGAAGCGGCCACCGGGTTCTCCTCCTGTCTTCAAGGCGCGCTACGTGGCTCGAGGCTTCAGTCAGCGAGAGGGAGTTGACTTCTTTCAGACCTTCTCCCCCACCCCGAAGATGACCACTCTTCGGGTGCTGCTGCACATAGCCGTTCAGCACTGCTTTCTTGCAGGGCAGCCTGAACGAGGAGATCTGGCTGCGCCGCCCTCCTGGCTTCACTG
Organism: Closterium sp. Yama58-4; assembly: GCA_947470075.1. NCBI lineage: Eukaryota > Viridiplantae > Streptophyta > Zygnematophyceae > Desmidiales > Closteriaceae > Closterium > Closterium sp. Yama58-4. Next base: position 906,048 of record CANIUD010000068.1, on the reverse strand, counting down.
GGTCGGTTCCTCCTGGTACCCAGTGGAGGCTCCAGCGGCCGGTCTACGGTCTCCGCCAAGCACCGCGTGAGTGGCACGACACACTGAGGACGACACTTGCGGCTCTTGGGTTCGCTCCCTCTACTGCTGACCCGTCACTGTTTCTACGCACAGACACCTCACTGCCGCCGTTCTACATCCTCGTGTACGTCGACGACTTGGTCTTTGCCACTGCTGACACTGCGGCACTCGCCCACGTGAAGTCGGAGCTGCAGAGGAGACACACGTGCACAGACCTGGGTGAACTGACAAGCTATCTTGGCTTGCGGATCACCCGGGACAGAGCACGGCGCACCATCACCTTGACTCAGTCACACATGGTGCAGCAGATCCTTCAGCGCTTCCGCTTCACGTACTCCTCGCCTCAGTCCACTCCTCTGCCTACCGGTCACTCGCTCTCAGCTCTGCCTTCGGATGAGTCCGTAGAGCCGAGTGGCCCGTATCCAGAGCTTGTGGGCTGCCTCATGTACCTGATGACCTGCACTCGACCTGACCTTGCATACCCTCTTAGCATCCTTGCACGCTATGTCGCTCCTGGCCGTCACAGGAAGGAGCACATGGATGCCGCTAAGAGGGTGTTGCGCTACTTGTGCAGTACGTCGGGCATGGGGCTAGTGCTTGGAGGGCGAGACCGAGTTGTACTTACTGGACACTCAGACGCTTCTTGGGCGGACGACCAGGCTACTCAGCGGTCGTCTCAGGGTTACACCTTCAGCCTTGGCTCCGGCTCAGTTTCTTGGCGTTCTACACGCTCTTCTTCTGTTCTCAGCTCCAGTTGTGAGGCTGAGATCTACGCCACAGCCATGGCTGCCCAGGAGCTACGCTGGCTGACCTACCTGCTGACCGACTTGGGAGAGCGGCCTCGTTCTCCTCCAGTGCTGTACGTCGACAACCAGGCTGCCATTGCCTTGTGTGAGGAGCACAGACTGGAGCACAGAACGAAGCACATCGCCCTGCGGTACTTCCTTGCTCGAGAGCTGCAGCAGCGTGGTCAGCTTCGTCTGCGTTACGTGGCCACTGAGGCCAACCTTGCTGATGTGTTCACCAAGGCGCTTCAGCCTTGTGACCATCAGCGTTTCTGTACTCTTCTAGGCCTTGTGCCTGCTGGACCTCACTTACTTACTTCTTGACTCTGCTTGTACTGTGATCTTTATATATATGCCTGCATGTTTACACTTGCTAGGTTGTGATCACTGTATCTCTTGCTATATTATCAACCTGCATGTGAACTGGTCTTGTGACCACTTGCTTGTGCTCGGAATTTGTGTGGTATCCTTGAGATCCACCCTGAGCTTGTTTTGCTTTGCTTTGACTGGTCTTATGACCCCTTGCTCTCCCCCACTTTGCCTATGGGGGTGTGTCAAACATTATATATGTTGTGTTTGTTTAGGCTACAGTGGGTTAGCCTATAGGGGGTACACAATTCTAGGGTTAGGTACTTGTACTGATTTCACTGCTAGTTCAATCATTCCTGTCTGTTGATTTCGACAGGTATTCGTACGGATATCCAAAATCCCGATTTCCCCTAGGATATCTGCGTTTTTTGCGGATATCTAAAATCCGATATCCGTTCGGATATCCGTCTTTGTAGCGGATATCCAAAATCTGGATATCTGTTCGGATATCCGTCTTTTCTGCGGATATCCAAAATCCGGATATCCGTTTGGATATCCAAAATCTGGATATCCGCTAGGATATCCGTCTTTTCAGCGGATATCCAAAATCCGGATTTCCGTTCGGATATCCGGATTTTCTACGGATATCCAAAATCCGGATATTCGCTCGGATATCCAAAATCGGATATCCGCTCGGATCTCCGTCTTTTCTGCGGATATCCAAAATCCGAATATCCGTTCGGATATCCGTCTTTCTGCGGATTTCGAAAACCCTGATATCCGTTCGGATATCCGTCTTTTCTGCAGATATCCAAAATTTGGATATCAGTTCGTGTCAAACATTGTATGTTTATATTGTGTAGGCTATAGTGGGTTTAGCCTTAGAGGGTACACAAACTTAGGGTTTCATACTTGTACCCACCTTCCTGCTAGTTCATCCATTCTCGTTCTATTCTAGATTCTAACATGGTATCAGAGGCCTAGGTTGCTACCTAGGACCGCTTTCTACAATGGGCCCACTATTCCGCTAGGCGCGCCCTCGTGCGCCCTACCTTACGTGCGCCCTCGTGCGCCCTACCTTACGTGCGCCCTCGTGCGCTCTACCTTACGTGCGCCCTCGTGCGCCCTCGTGCGCCCTCGTGCGCTCTCGAGCTGCCCCTGCAGGTCCGTCAGGCCCCCGAGCCGCCGCTGCAGGCCCGTCAGGCCCGAGAGCCGCCCCTGCACACCCGTCAGGCCCGCGCGCAGCCTCTGCACGACCGCGCGCCGCCCCTGCAGGCTCTCGCCGCCCGCCGCGTCGCCCTGCCCGTGGCGTCGCCGCCTCCCCGCGGCGTCGTTGCCTGCCCGCGACGTAGCCCCTGTCCGCGGCGTCGTCGCCTGCCCGCGGCGTCGTCGCCTGCCCGCGGCGTCGTCGCCTGCCCGCGGCGTCGTCGCCTGCCCGCGGCGTCGCCGCCTGCCCGCGGCGTCGTCGCCTGCCCGCGGCGTCGCCGCCTGCCCGCGGCGTCGTCGCCTGCTCGCGGCGTCGTCGCCTGCCCGCGGCGTCGTCGCCTGCCCGCGGCGTCGTCGCCTGCCCGCGGCGTCGTCGCCTGCCCGCGGCGTCGTCCCCTGCCCGCGGCGTCGGCGCCTGCCCGCGGCGTCGTCGCCTACCCGCGGCGTCGCCACCTGCTAGCGGCGTCGCCCTACTCGCGGCGTCGCCACCTGCCCGCCGCGTCGCCCTGCCCGCGGCGTCGCCACCTGCCCGCCGCGTCGCCCTGACCTAATCCGCCTCTCGCCCCTGGAGCAGCCGCCACTGCAGCAGCAGCCCCTGGAGCAGCCGCCACTGCAGCAGCAGCCCCTGGAGCCGCCCGCCACTGCAGCAGCAGCCCCTGGAGCCGCTCGCCACTGCAGCAGCCGCCCCTGGAGCCGCCCGTCACTGCAGCAGCCCCCTCTGGAGCAGCACGCACCTGCAGCAGCCGCCCCTGGAGCAGCCCGCACCTGCAGCAGCCGCCCCAGTGGCACCTGGAGCAGCTGCCGTCGCGGCCCAGCCTCGCCCTGCCGCAGCTGCCGCGGAGCTCCCTGCTGCGGCCCGGCCCAGCCCTGCAGTTGTAGCGGCCCCACTGTCGCCACCGTCTTGCGCCTGCCGCGCCGACCACTGGTGAGCATTGCCCAGTACTGCTGCAACTGCCTTTTCTACTCCCACTGCCACTGCTCCTGCTGTTACTACTGTTACTGCCGCTACTGCTACTACTGCTGCTCCTGACGTGGCCAGATGCAGCTCCAGGGCTGTGCGCGTGAGTCCCCCACGCCCCAGCAGCTTCGTGCGCGTGAGTGGTACGCTAGTCGGGGCTGTCGGGGTGGCCGTAGTGGTAGTCGCTCTGGAGTGCATCGGTCGGGAGCTTCTGGTAGTGGACAGGTGCAGCTGCCGTGTCCTCCTTCGCCTCAGCTGCTTCGTGCGCGTGAGTGGTACGCTAGTTTGGGCTGTCAGGGTGGCCGTAGTGGTAGTCGCTCTGGAGTGCATCGGTCGGGAGCTTCTGGTAGTGGACAGGTGCAGCTGCCGTGTCCTCCTTCGCCTCAGCTGCTTCGTGCGCGTGAGTGGTACGCTAGTTTGGGCTGTCGGAGTGGCCGTAGTGGTAGTCGCTCTGGAGTGCATCGGTCGGGAGCTTCTGGTAGTGGACAGGTGCAGCTGCCGTGTCCTCCTTCGCCTCAGCTGCTTCGTGCGCGTGAGTGGTACGCTAGTTTGGGCTGTCGGAGTGGCCGTAGTGGTAGTCGCTCTGGAGTGCATCGGTCGGGAGCTTCTGGTAGTGGACAGGTGCAGCTGTCCTCCTTCGCCTCAGCTGCTTCGTGCGCGTGAGTGGTACGCTAGTTTGGGCTGTCGGAGTGGCCGTAGTGGTAGTCGCTCTGGAGTGCATCGGTCGGGAGCTTCTGGTAGTGGACAGGTGCAGCTGCCGTGTCCTCCTTCGCCCCAGCTGCTTCGTGCGCGTGAGTGGTACGCTAGTTTGGGCTGTCGGAGTGGCCGTAGTGGTAGTCGCTCTGGAGTGCATCGTTCGGGAGCTTCTGGTAGTGGACAGGTGCAGCTGCCGTGTCCTGTCAGTGAGGCTGCCGCTCTAGGTGCTAGTACGTCTGTTGCCCTAGGTGCTGGTGAGGCTGCTACTCTAGGTCCTAGTGAGTCTGCGCCCCCTGGTACTGAGTCGACTGAGGCCCTGCACACCTTCACCCTGGACTCAGGTGCTTCTCGCTGTTTCTTTCGTGACCGCACTGCCCTTGAGCCGCTTGCTCGGCCAGTTGCTGTCTCCCTCCACTGTTCTTCCCTGTCCTGCGATCCCGTCGGGCACACTATCAGGTCTCCACCTCCCCTCGTTCTCTACGAACTTGGTGGCGGGTTGTGCGCTCCAGGATGCGGGTGTTCACCAGTTCACCCCTGCCTACGAGCGCGTGACACACTGCACGTGTGCTTGGACGGGCCGTCACCTGGCTACCTTCACTCGGCAGCCGGGGTCGGACCTGTACACACTGACCACTGAGTCCCCTCAGGTAGCTGCGTCCGTGTCTGCGTCTGCGTCAGGTCAGCTGTCCGCCCCCTGCTCGTGTCGCTCTCTGGCGCATGAGACTGTCCTCTGGCACCACCGCCTTGGTCACCCGTCTGTGCAGCGCCTTCGGGCCATGCACAAACGGGACCTTGTTGCTGGTCTTCCCAGGGTTCTCCCTCCCCTCCCACCCTCGCCTGCTCCTTCCTGTCTTCCCTGTGTCGAGGGGCGGCAGCGCGCCGCTCCTCACTCCTCCTCCTTTCCCCCGACGACTGCTCCTTTGCAAACGCTCCACATGGACGTGTGGGGCCCAGCCCACGTCCGTGGTCAGGGTCAGGAGAGGTACTTCTTGATTGTTGTTGACGACTTCTCGCGCTACACCACGGTCTTCCCCTTGCGCACCAAGGGTGACGTCCCTGATGTCTTGATCCCTTGGATCCGCAGATCTCGTCTCCAGCTCAGTGAGCGTTTCCGCTCCGACTTCCCTGTCCTGCGTCTGCACTCTGACAGAGGTGGGGAGTTTTCCTCTGGCCTCTTGGAGGCCTTCTGTCAGCAGGAGGGCATTGAGCAGTCGTTCACGCTTCCGGCCTCTCCACAGCAGAATGGGGTTGCTGAGCGCCGCATTGGCTTGGTCATGGAGGTCGCTCGTACCTCCTTGGTTCATGCGGCTGCCACCCACTTTCTGTGGCCGTTTGCAATCCGATACGCTGCGCATCAGCTCAACCTCTGGCCCCGTGTCTCCTTACCGGAGACTTCTCCGACACTGCGTTGGACGGGAGAGGTTGGCGATGCGTCGCGTTTTCGGGTCTGGGGATCCCGAGCTTTTGTTCGCGACACGTCCGCGGACAAGCTCTCCCGCCGCGCTGTCCCCTGTGTCTTCCTTGGCTTTGTCCCGGACGCGCCTGGTTGGCAGTTCTACCACGCCACCTCGCGTCGTGTCCTGGCCTCTCAGGACGTCACTTTTGACAAGTCCGTCCCCTACTACCGCCTCTTCCCCTACCGCACTGCCCCACTCCCCCCCCCGCCTCTCTTCCTGGCTCCAGGTGCTGAGGTACCAGACCCCCTCCCCCCTCAGGGTGCCGCTCCCTCAGGTGTGTCCCAGGTAGACCCGGGTGAGCCGGTCGAGGTAGCTGTTGACTCTCGTCCTGCTGGGGGTGCTGAGCCTGGGGGTGCTGAGCCTGGGGGTGCTGCGTCTGGGGGTGCTGAGCCTGGGAGTGCTGAGTCTGGAGGTGCGGAGCCTGGGGGTGCTGAGCCTCAGGGTAGTGAGCCTGGGGGTGCTGAGTCTGGGGGTACTACACCTGGAGGAGCCCTCTCCTCACAGCGGCTGCAGGAGAGGTACCTACAGTACTGCCGCCTCCGGAGAGGTACTGCTGGAGCTGGCACCAGTGCTTCCCCTCCTGCCCGGGAGCTCCCCCCCCTCCAGCAGATCCGAGAGTGGTACACGAGGCGCTGCAGTCTTCGGAGTGGTGCTCCTGGTGCTGTGGACCCGGACGTTGGAGCTGCTGCTGGTGCTGAGGACCCGGCTGGTGGAGTTCCTGCTGGTGCTGAGGACCCGGGCGGTGGAGCTGCTACTGGTGCTGAGGACCCGGGCGGTGGAGCTGCTGCTGGTGCTGAGGACCCGGCTGGTGGAGTTCCTGCTGGTGCTGAGGACCCGGGCGGTGGAGCTGCTACTGGTGCTGAGGACCCGAGCGGTGGAGCTGCTGCTGGTGCTGAGGACCTGGGCGGTGGAGCTGCTGCTGGTGCTGAGGACCCGGCTGGTGGAGTTCCTGCTGGTGCTGAGGACTCGGGCGGTGGAGCTGCTGCTGGTGCTGAGGACCCTAGCGCTGGTGTCTCTGCTGCTTCTGGAGACGCTACGCGGCCGCGACCGTACTTCGTACCGCTCCTTCAGCAGGTTCTTGGTCAGGCTCCTCCTCCTCGTCCTCCTCCCTCCGTAGAGTGTCCTCCGCCTGTCCAGTCGCAGTCACAGTTACCGCCTGCCTCGCCTCTTCCTGGTCCCTCTCCCTACACTGGTCCCACAGGAGGTCTTGCAGAGCGTCGTGAGCCTGCGTCTCGTCCTGCGTCGCCTGTTCGTACTGCTCGCACTGGTCGTCGTGTCCCACGTGAGCGTCCTCCTCCTGTCCCTCACTACATGACTCTGCGTCCCTCCACTGCTCCTCAGCGTATCCCGCTGCCGTCTCCTCCTGCGTCCTCTCTGCCTACTCTTCCTGACCCGGAGTCTGACTCCCGTCGTGCTGCCAGTCCCACGGTCACCCGTCTTCTCGCCACTGTTGTCACTGACCCTACCTTTGAGTCCTCTGCTGCGTCTTCTCTGGTCGCTGAGTTGATAGACTTTGCTGCCCGGTGTCGTCTAGACTACGCCGCTAGCCTTGTTGCTGAGTCTGAGTCTGTCTGTCCTCCGTCCGTCGGGGGTGCGTGTGCTCTTAGCACGGACGTCCTTGAGGACAGACAGGAGGAGTTCCAGTGCTTTGCTACTGCTTTGCCCCACCTCGTGTCCATGCTAGTTGCCCCTGAGGGAGACCCGGATGCACCAGACATCCCGACCCCGCGCACTTACACTGAGGCGATGGCGGGTCCCTACTCCTCTCAGTGGCAGACAGCCATGGACGCAGAGATGGCTTCCTGGAAGTCCACAGGCACTTACGTCGACGAGGTTCCCCCACCTGGGGCGAACATCGTCAGTGGCATGTGGATTTTCAGGGTGAAGCGGCCACCGGGTTCTCCTCCTGTCTTCAAGGCGCGCTACGTGGCTCGAGGCTTCAGTCAGCGAGAGGGAGTTGACTTCTTTCAGACCTTCTCCCCCACCCCGAAGATGACCACTCTTCGGGTGCTGCTGCACATAGCCGTTCAGCACTGCTTTCTTGCAGGGCAGCCTGAACGAGGAGATCTGGCTGCGCCGCCCTCCTGGCTTCACTGGGTCGGTTCCTCCTGGTACCCAGTGGAGGCTCCAGCGGCCGGTCTACGGTCTCCGCCAAGCACCGCGTGAGTGGCACGACACACTGAGGACGACACTTGCGGCTCTTGGGTTCGCTCCCTCTACTGCTGACCCGTCACTGTTTCTACGCACAGACACCTCACTGCCGCCGTTCTACATCCTCGTGTACGTCGACGACTTGGTCTTTGCCACTGCTGACACTGCGGCACTCGCCCACGTGAAGTCGGAGCTGCAGAGGAGACACACGTGCACAGACCTGGGTGAACTGACAAGCTATCTTGGCTTGCGGATCACCCGGGACAGAGCACGGCGCACCATCACCTTGACTCAGTCACACATGGTGCAGCAGATCCTTCAGCGCTTCCGCTTCACGTACTCCTCGCCTCAGTCCACTCCTCTGCCTACCGGTCACTCGCTCTCAGCTCTGCCTTCGGATGAGTCCGTAGAGCCGAGTGGCCCGTATCCAGAGCTTGTGGGCTGCCTCATGTACCTGATGACCTGCACTCGACCTGACCTTGCATACCCTCTTAGCATCCTTGCACGCTATGTCGCTCCTGGCCGTCACAGGAAGGAGCACATGGATGCCGCTAAGAGGGTGTTGCGCTACTTGTGCAGTACGTCGGGCATGGGGCTAGTGCTTGGAGGGCGAGACCGAGTTGTACTTACTGGACACTCAGACGCTTCTTGGGCGGACGACCAGGCTACTCAGCGGTCGTCTCAGGGTTACACCTTCAGCCTTGGCTCCGGCTCAGTTTCTTGGCGTTCTACACGCTCTTCTTCTGTTCTCAGCTCCAGTTGTGAGGCTGAGATCTACGCCACAGCCATGGCTGCCCAGGAGCTACGCTGGCTGACCTACCTGCTGACCGACTTGGGAGAGCGGCCTCGTTCTCCTCCAGTGCTGTACGTCGACAACCAGGCTGCCATTGCCTTGTGTGAGGAGCACAGACTGGAGCACAGAACGAAGCACATCGCCCTGCAGTACTTCCTTGCTCGAGAGCTGCAGCAGCGTGGTCAGCTTCGTCTGCGTTACGTGGCCACTGAGGCCAACCTTGCTGATGTGTTCACCAAGGCGCTTCAGCCTTGTGACCATCAGCGTTTCTGTACTCTTCTAGGCCTTGTGCCTACTGGACCTCACTTACTTACTTCTTGACTCTGCTTGTACTGTGATCTTTATATATATGCCTGCATGTTTACACTTGCTAGGTTGTGATCATTGTATCTCTTGTTATATTATCAACCTGCATGTGAACTGGTCTTGTGACCACTTGCTTGTGCTCGGAATTTGTGTGGTATCCTTGAGATCCACCCTGAGCTTGTTTTGCTTTGCTTTGACTGGTCTTGTGACCCTCTGGTTGTCTCCCACTTCGCCTATGGGGGTGTGTCAAACATTGTATGTTTATATTGTGTAGGCTATAGTGGGTTTAGCCTTAGAGGGTACACAAACTTAGGGTTTCATACTTGTACCCACCTTCCTGCTAGTTTATCCATTCTCGTTCTATTTTAGATTCTAACAGTTCGAATATCCAAAATCCAGATATCCGTTCGGATATCGGTCTTTGCAGCCGATATCCCAAACCCGGATTCTAATATCCAAAATCCGGATATCCGCTCGGATATCCGTCTTTCCTGCGGATATCCAAAATCCGGATATCCGCTCGGATATCCGTCTTTCCTGCGGATATCCAAAATCCGGATATCCGCTTTGACTTTCCTGCGGATATCCAAAATCCGGATGTCCGCTCGGATATCTGTCTTTCCTGCGAATATCCAAAATTCGGATATCCCCTCGGATATCCGTCTTTCCTACGGATATCCAAAATCCGGATATCCGCTCGGATATCCGTCTTTTTTTACGGATATCCAAAATCCGGATATCCGCTCGTTTATCCGTCTTTCCTGCGGATATCCAAAATCAGGATATCCGCTCGGATATCCGTCTTTCCTGCGGATATCCAAAATCCGGATATCCGTTCGGATATCACGCCTTTATAATCGATAACACCCGAAGTAAGAAACATTCCAATTAAAGACACCCCCTGTCTTCAATTCAACAATGTGTTATATCCGGGCGTTTACGATGGCTACCGCAGCAGCCCTCGTCCCGGAATAACCTCACTTCACTAATCGGCCCATCGCTCTCCCCTTCTTTTTCCGTCCTAGATTGCCCAGAGCCCTGGTCCGAACGATCAAGTGTTTTCTTTTCATGATTATTTCTTGTTCGCGCTATGCCTGTTGCCGCGATGCGTTGGATTTTGCAGTTACCGTCAGCCCCCGGATAGAAGCGCCCCTGGGGGTATAAAAAAACACTGTTTTTTAGGGGGTGGGCTTATAATTGAGGATTTTTATAAGCGCCGGCGTTTATAAATGGAAAAAATGAAATTATGTTTTTTTACACCGAACTGTAGATCTCGTTCTGCCAACTACAATCGAGTCGAAAATATATGGGGTCGCGAATCTGATTCTCGCGCAGCTTGGCAGGGATTGATTCCCTGCCACACATGCTGACTAATTGACAGCATGTGCTGACTAGACGCGCAGCCAGTGTGATGTGAGTGGGAAACTCGAATTGTACTTCACTGTCCGGGTAAGGTTAAATTCGTTTCTGTATTTCGACTGATTTTCAGATAAAAAATGAACATGCGCTTATATGTTAAGTTTTGTTATATACCCTGCTTGCTGTGTGTTCTATGTCAGAATCCCAGCCACTAACCACTGGGATAAAAGGGCTTGTTTAAGTAGCGGGTGAGTGCGCCCATAACCCCCCAGGCCGACATGCCTGTAACCCTTCCCTAGGATCATCGGGGATCTCCAGTGGACCTCTGACACCCCCCCGCACTGGGATGCCCGAAGTGCACACACCGGGAATCGAACCCGAGACCTTCGCTCTGATACCATGTCAGAATCCCAGCCACTAACCACTGGGATAAAAGGGCTTGTTTATATAGCGGGTGAGTGCGCCCATAACCCCCCAGGCCAACGGGCCTGTAACCCTTCCCTAGGATCATCGGGGATCTCCAGTGGACCTCTGACACCCCCCCGCACTGGGATGCCCGAAGTGCACACACCGGGAATCGAACCCGAGACCTTCGCTCTGATACCATGTCAGAATCCCAGCCACTAACCACTGGGATAAAAGGGCTTATTTATATAGCGGGTGAGTGCGCCCATAACCCCCCAGGCCAACGGGCCTGTAACCCTTCCCTAGGATCATCGGGGATCTCCAGTGGACCTCTGACACCCCCCCGCACTGGGATGCCCGAAGTGCACACACCGGGAATCGAACCCGAGACCTTTCACTCACCCGCTACTTAAACAAGCCATTTTATCCCAGTGGTTAGTGGCTGGGATTCTGACATGGTATCAGAGCGAAGGTCTCGGGTTCGAATCCCGGTGTGTGCACCTCGGGCATCCCAGTGCGGGGGGGTGTCAGAGGTCCACTGGTGATCCCCGATGATCCTAGGGAAGGGTTACAGGCACGTTGGCCTGGGGGGTTATGGGCGCACTCACCCGCTATGTAAACAAGCCCTTTTATCCCAGTGGTTAGTGGCTGGAATTCTGACATGGTATCAGAGCCGTTACGTCCTTGGCCTGTGGGCTCACCACCTCGTTGCTTCCGCTGCAACTTCTGCTACTACTCTATGTGCCGCACGCCCCGTGGCGTGCGGCAGTTTTTTCTTCCCGCCGTGCGCCCCGAGGCGCGCGGCGGTTTTCTGCCCGCCGTGCGCCCCGTGGCGCGCGGCGGTTCTCTGCCCGCTGTGCGCCCCGAGGCGCGCGGCGGGCTTCTGCCCCGTCACTCGACGCGTCGCCCCCGGGAGGCGTTGCGACGGGCGACGGGGACCCGCGCGTCGCCCCCCGTCGCCCGTCGTGGCCTGCGCGCGGCCCGTACAGCCGGCGTGCGGCCCGTACGGGCTGCGCCAGGCCTGCGCGCGGCCCGTACGGGCTGCGCCAGGCCCGCGCGCGGCCCGTACGGGAAGCGCCAGGCCCGCGCGCGGCTCGGGCCGCCTGCGCGCGGTTCGGGCGGCTATACCAGGCCCGTGGGCGGCCCGTTCCTCGCTGCTCCTGCCCTCTCCACTGTCCCCCGTGCTTCTACCGGCGCCCCACCCCTCCTACAGCCCGTTCTCCTGAATTAGGGTTTGGGGGTGAAGAGTGTGGGGGTGGCGGCTATGGGGGTGTCGGTTGTGAGTTCCTCCCCCTGCTCCTCCTCCTCCCTCGTCTCCCTCTGCTACAGCTGCCGCTGAGGGGGGTGGTGTGTGGGAGCCGAGGGTTTAGGGTTTAAGGGGGGTGCCGTGGAAGTGGAGCTAGGGTGTCAGCAGGGGGTGTGTGAGAGGGGCGTGGGACGGTCGGGGGAGGTTGCGTGGAGGTAGCCGTCGTGACGCCAGCAGCGCCAGTAGTCCGGATGCCCTCGCGCGTTTCGGTAGCCCAGCGAGCCTGCTTCGCCAGTCGCCTGTGGGTCCGTTGCTCCTGTGTGTGCTCGTCGTAGCCGCGGAGCCAGATACTCCCGTAGTCCGGTGCCCTCGTGCGCTCGGTAGCCACTGTGCGCGCCGCTCCTGTTGCCCGTGTGTCTGCAGCTTCAGTCGGCGCCTTTCATCTTCTCGCCCTCACAGTTTCTCCTCCTCCTCACTTGCCCTCTATGATCACCTCTAGCTTTGCTTATAATTGTGAACTATTGCTATGCCTGCTCATTGTACTGATTACACCCCACTTTGGCTATGGGGGTGTGTCAGAATGTTATTATTGTCTAGCCTGTAGTGGGGTGCTCTATAGCGAGTACAACCCAGTTAGGGTTTGCTATATGTACCCCAACTGCTGCTAGTGAAACCCCCTTTTGCCTTCATTCTCTCTTGCCTAGCTAGGTCAACCCTAGCTATGGCTCCTCAGTATACCCACTATCTCGATATTCTAGTGTAGCTACAGTGGTGGTGCACCAATGTGCTCACCTTTCTTTGCTATATCTTGTAACCTTGCTGTAGTGAACCTCACCTTCCTGTTTCTCTCGCTCACGCTACCCCAAACCCTAAGGCTACTATTCTAACATGGTAATCAGAGCAGGCCGTTCCTAGGCCTAGTTTTATGCTCGTTATGGCGGCGCCTCGAGTCGCTGCTGATCGACACGGTGGCGAGCTGCGCAATGGCGAGATCCGTCGCTCCGTGCCCGTTTTGTCTTCCCGTTCGCTCCCATTACGCCTTGCTCGTCGCGCTCGTAGTGCCCTGCTCATCGCGCCCTGCGCCCGTCTGTTTCGTCGCCCCGCGGCCCCCGATTCGTCGCCCCGCGGCCCCCCGTTTCGTCGCCCCGCGGCCACCCGTTTCGACGCGCCGGGGCCCCCCGTTTCGTCGCCGCGGACGCCAGCGCCGGCGGGCGCCAGCACCAGCATGGACGCCAGCGCCCGCGCCAGCCCGGACCGCAGGCGCCAGCGCGAGCGTGGCCCATCAGCGCGGACGCCAGCACCGCGGCCAGCCGCTCGCGCCTGCGCACCAGCCAGCGCCACCGCCAGCGCCAGCAGCAGCTACCGCCGCCCCGCCCCCCCCCCCCCCCCCCCCCCCCCCCCGCCCGCCCTCCCTTCCGCTGCTTCCGTCGTGGGGAGGGAGGAGGGGGAGATGTGTGGGTGGCGTGTGTGAGCTGCCTGCAGCCCGTCCCTCCCCTCTCTCCTACTGCAGAGATTGTCGCCGTAGAGAAGGGGGGGGGGGGGGGGGGAGAGAAGTGCAGAAGGTGAGGGGGTGGTGATAGTGAAGTTGACTGGAGTGTGAGGGTGAGCATTGGGGGGATGGCAGATTCATGGAGTGAGGTTAAAGGGGGGTGGTTGAGTTGAGTTGAGTTCTGAAGGTTCTTAAGAGGGTCCGCCGCTCCTGGCCCCCCACCTTCTGAAGGTTCTTAAGAGGGTCCGCCGCTCCTGGCCCCCCACCTTCTCTCCTTTTCCCTCACTCCTCCCCAACCCCCTTTGTAAAAGGAGGTTCGTAAGCGGGTCCGCCGCTCCTGGCCCCCCACCTCTCCTCATCCCTCTCTCTCTTCCCTCCTCTCCTCTCCTCTCCTCTCCTCTCACCTCCTCCTCCTTCCTAACCTCTCTACCCTCTTCCGCTGCGCCACGTGTACCTGTACTAGTTATCACGGCAAGCAGGTTAAGGGGGTGTGTTAAGTTTTGTTATATACCCTGCTTGCTGTGTGTTCTAGTGTAGCTACAGTGGTGGTGCACCAATGTGCTCACCTTTCTTTGCTATATCTTGTAACCTTGCTGTAGTGAACCTCACCTTCCTGTTTCTCTCGCTCACGCTACCCCAAACCCTAAGGCTACTATTCTAACATTATAATAAATCATGATTTTTTAGGGGGTGCGCTTATAATCGAGGACCGGATATAAGCACCCTCATCCTTTTATAAGCGACGGCGCTTTCCCGAGGCCTGCGCTTCTATCCAGGGGCTTACGGTAAAACAAGCCCTTTGCTCAATGAAGAATGAATTCAATTTTATACCCATACTAAACAAAATACAATGCATATAGCAAACCCCAAAAACGTACGCTACACTAAATAAAACAGTGGGAACCGGACTGAGCTGTTATGCTGTTACTACCAGTAACAGCTCAAGCACACACAGCTATGCATGCCATGCCACCAAAGAGAGAAAACCAAATACGCGCAGCGCAAACAAGCAGTGCACTGCACAAACTGCAGCTGACTACCGTATGTTTACTTAGACATGTGCACTTCACCAAATAGCAGGTCCGTATGTAATCTCAAAAGGGAATATGTTACACTTTCCGTAAGTGGGGAGGGCAGGCTGTGAGAGGGGAGGGCTGGCTGGCTGTGAGTGGGGAGGGCTGAAGAGTGGGGAGGGCTGAAGAGTGGGGAGGGCTGAAGTGTGGGGAGGGCTGAAGGTAGTGGGAGCTTGGCCCACGGCAGTGCAGCTAGCGTGGAGAGCAAACGAGTGAAGCTTGCTGCTTCCGCAGCTAAGATACTTGAAGGCGATACAAGGAAGTGAGCTGCAGCTGAGCGTGGGAATGAAATACATGGCTTGGTGCAGTAGCCTTGGTGGATAGGAAAGTGGATGTGATAGAATTATGCTATTGGTGGGCGGGAAAATGCAGATTTGATTCTCTGGCGGATTTGGAACCGGGAGCCTGGGGAAGGGAAATTGGGCGCATAGGGAGGGGAAGGGCCAGGGAAAGGGCACGGGCAGGGAGAAAGAAGATAAGGAACGGCGAAAGGAGTGCGTGCAGGGAGGGAAAAACAGACTTTGATTGAGTCGACTAAAAAAAGAAGGTAAGAAATGGGGGAAGGAGGGCAGGGAGGAACAAACGGACAGTGAAAACTATCATCAGACTTCAGAAAGGAAACTGGAAGGCTCACGCTACATCACCAGGAAACCGCCTCTCCCCTCCCCTCCTCTCGTTCCCCCATCCCTACCTTTCCGCTGGTGGCCCTCCCCTCCCGTCCCCTCTTGCCTCTCTCCCTCCTCCCCCTCCCCATGGGCCTTGGGTCCTGTGATGGGCGGTGGGTGCTGCATCGCATTGTACTCTGCTTCTAGCTCCCTTAGCCGCTCTGAGACCTGCAAGAACGGGGAAAGGGGGTGGGGAGGAGGTGTGGTTGCATGGAAGGGAATAGACATACTCAGACAGGTCTGCATAGCTGCAATATTCCATCTCCCTATGCGCCCTGGCCCCTGCTATGGGCGGTGGGTCCTGCATCGCATTGTACTCTGCCTCCAGCTCCCTCAGCCGCTCTGAGACCTGGGAGAACAAAGAGGGGCATTGGTTGCAGGTGGGGGGAAACGGGACACAAAAATTGCTCTCGTTTACTCTCTTCCTCTGCCTCTTCCTCATAAGCCTTGGGCCTTGCTACGGGCGGCGGTTGCTGCACTGCTGCATGCTCCACCCCACCCACCTCCAGCTCCCTCAGCCGTTCTGATCGAAGCAGCAGAAGTTGACTCGGAGCAGAGTGTCACAGTAGCGGCCCAAAATTCTGTGCTACGGGGGCACACAGGATGTGCTACGGGGGCACACAGGATGTGGTTTGAAGGGAGCCTGTGTGTGTGCTACGGTATGCGATCAGAATCAAGCTCCAAGCCTTGCAACATAAACACCCTAAGTCACTACTCTAAAACCTTGAACCCTTTTTGGTGCGTACATTGAAGGAGAAGGCGACGTTGAGCAGCGTGTCTGGCTCCAGGATGCGATCAGGATACGTCCGTAGTGCTGGCACTAGGTCTTCAAATGGCATTTGCAGCTGTTGGGGGGTGGGAATGAGGCATGGTGGGAACAAGGGGTTGGAGGGATGAGAAGGTGGCGTTGAGAAGAGTGTCAGGCTCTAAGATGCGATCGGGCTATGTCCTGAGGGCCGGCACGAGGTCCTCAAAGGGCACCTGCAGCTGCAGGGGTAGTGGAGAGGGGATGACGCAAGGTACTGGCATAGTTTCTGAAGGGTAAGAAGGAGTTGAGCAGCGTGTCGGGCTCCAGGATGCGATCGGGGTACGTCCTGAGAGCCGGCACGAGGTCCTCAAAGGGCATCTGCAGCTGAAAGGGCGAATGAAGAGCAGAGGGGTCACGCAAAAACAAACAAGTTTCGGGGTTAATCAACGTAAAAGTGGGGTGAACGCAAGAGCAAGGCATGGGAGAAAAGAGTGCAAATGAGGAGCGGGAGAAGAGAGGGAGAGAGAAAAGACTTCATGACAGTGCGTGGGGAGGCAGGGCATACCAGATCGTCCTGTTGCTGCTTCAGCAACGCCAGCCCCACCCGGAACACTGTCTTCATGCCCTGCCATGGGGGGAGGGGGGAAGGGACAAGATGCTCATTGCCTCTACTTATGCAGAAATCACAACCCAACCAACCTAGACTACACAGGGATCGACAAGGACGGGCCCTCCCTCACCTCAAACAAGAACACGTCCCATTCTCGGAGAGTAGTCGCAAACAGGAAGCTGTAGGCGAAGACTGTGATGAACCACTGCGAGGTGTACATGGAAGGGGTCACTCCCTCCCCCTCCATGCACTGCGCCCTCTACTGACCGAGGGGTCTAT
Organism: Closterium sp. Yama58-4; assembly: GCA_947470075.1. Taxonomy (NCBI): domain Eukaryota; kingdom Viridiplantae; phylum Streptophyta; class Zygnematophyceae; order Desmidiales; family Closteriaceae; genus Closterium; species Closterium sp. Yama58-4. The sequence continues at coordinate 889,453 of CANIUD010000068.1, read as the reverse complement.
AAAATACCAACGGGAACGCAATCTCAAGCAGAAAAACATCCCATATTCTGAGTGTGGTGGCGAAGGGGAAGCTGTAGGCGAACACTGTTATGAACCACTGCGACACGTACATGGAGGGGGTGACTTCTTCCCCCACCCCCCAAAGAACACAAGTAGTTGCAAGGAGGGCAGTGCGTGCCTCACCTCAAACAAGACCACGTCCCATATCCGGAGAGTAGTCGCAAACGGGAAGCTGTAGGCAAACACTGTGATGAACCACTGCGAGGCATACATGGATGGGTGGCGTCACTCCCTCGCCTCTCCAAAGAACACAAGTAGTTGCAAGGAGGGCAGTGCAAGAGGGTGCCTCACCTCGAACAAAAATACGTCCCATATTCTCAGTGTGGTAGCAAAGGGGAAGCTGTAGGCGAACACTGTGATGAACCACTGCGACGCGTACATGGAGGGCGTCACGCCCTCCCCCTCCATGTGCCGTGCCAGCTGCGGCAGACACTCGTGTAAGAGGCGGTCAAACTGGAATAGGTACTGCTGCACTAACGGCAGGCCGACCTGGGAGAAGAAAGCGGAAGGGGGATAAGACATGACATGCGAATAAAAAGGGGGTGTGATAGCAGAATGAGGAAAATGGCAGGCACTCGTGTAGCAGGCGGTCAAACTGGAAGAGATGTTGCTGCACTAGCGACAGACCCACCTGGGAGACGGAGAAGAGAGGAGGAAAAAAAGGGGATGATACTGTGAATGTGCTATAGCAGAGTGAGGACAACGGCAGTCACTCGTGTAAGAGGCGGTCGAACTGGAATAGGTACTGCTGCACTAGCGGCAGACCCACCTGGGAAGAGAGGAAGAGAGTGGGAAAAGAGGGATGAGGGAATGAAAAGAGAAGTGGGGAAAGGGGTGGGATAGCTGGATGAAGACAGGGGGGGCACTCGTAGTGACTGCGATCACACCGGAAGACGTACTGCCTGAACAACAGCAGTCTTTACCGGGGGAACTTATGAGGAAGGTTCACGGCACTTACGAGGAAGATTCCTTCGAGCGAGGTGTGGTTGGCGCCCTTCATGAGCGCCACGAGCAGCCAGAAGGCATCCTCCTCCGCCATGTAGAGCAGCATGAGACCCGCAATAAAACCCATGCCCTGGGGACGCATACATGGGAAGCAGAGCACAATTCATGAGCGCCACGAGCAGCCAGAAGGCATCCTCCTCCGCCATGTAGAGCAGCATGAGACCCGCAATAAAACCCATGCCCTGGGGACGCATACATGGGAAGCAGAGCACAATTCATGAGCGCCACGAGCAGCCAGAAGGCATCCTCCTCCGCCATGTAGAGCAGCATGAGACCCGCAATAAAACCCATGCCCTGGGGACGCATACATGGGAAGCAGAGCACAATTCATGAGCGCCACGAGCAGCCAGAAGGCATCCTCCTCCGCCATGTAGAGCAGCATGAGACCCGCAATAAAACCCATGCCCTGGGGACGCATACATGGGAAGCAGAGCACAATTCATGAGCGCCACGAGCAGCCAGAAGGCATCCTCCTCTGCCATGTAGAGCAGCATGAGACCCGCAATAAAACCCATGCCCTGGGGACGCTATCATGGGAAGCAGAGCACAATTCATGAGCGCCACGAGCAGCCAGAAGGCATCCTCCTCCGCCATGTACAGGAGCATCAGCCCCGCTATGAAGCCCATGCCCTGGTGAAATGGGGGGAGAAGGAAGGATATAAATGTGCGCTCTGAGTGAGTAGCACACAGCAGCAGACGGAAGGCATCCCCCTCCGCCATGTAGAGGAGCATGAGGACCGCTATGAAGCCCAGGGATGGAAAAACATGCAGGGGTGGAAGGGAGAAGGGAGAAGAGAGAAGGTATATTCAATCTGCGTGCACTGATCATCTGGTCTTTACCTGCTCTCTTGTCGTTCTCTCCTATCCTTACCTGCACATATCCAATCTTCTTATTGAGCTTCTGCATGAAGTAGACGTGTGTGGGAAAATGTGTGGTTGATGCGTCTCATCTTCTTACCTGCGCATAACCACTCTTCTCATCCTCACCTGCACGGATCAACTCTCTCATCCTCACCTGCACGTAGCCAATCTTCTTGTCGTAAACACTGTATGCCTTGAGCACGTTGAAGAGTGCTCTTTGCCCCGGGCCGTGCTTCTGCATGAAGTAGACGTGTGTGGGGAAGGTGCGGTTGATGTCTCGAATGATGTCCATCTCGTTATTGGACAGCTCGTACAGTAGCATGTGCTGCCAATAACGGGGATCATTGAAGAGACAAGGGGAAGTAAAGATATGGGTGGAAGGGGGGAAAGGAAAAGAGGAGAACAGTACGATGGGCGATCATTACTCACTCTAATACACTCCCTCCCCTCATAAAGCATGATTGAACCAGCTGGAGCTAGTTATGAGTCAACTTAACAATCAAGCTGGCGCTCTCAAAGCGTTCCTTCTGCAACTCACCTCATACGCGCCTTCGTTCATTAGCAGGAACTCCCGGCTACCAGACAAAAGCTGCCACACGATCCCGCGCAGGCAGTCCGGCACGCCTTGTCTTATCCGCTTCTTGACCTCCCGGGGGTGCTTCCTCTGGTAGAGATTCCAGTCCATGGGCCCTAGACCAATCATAGCGCGCCACCTGCGCACCTCCCTCTCCTCCCTGATTGGAGTGAGAATGGAAGGGAAGATGGAAGAGAGACAGAGCAGGGAAACGGGGGCTTAGTAGCTGAGGGGCAGGGTAGAGGAGAGAGTGGAGCAGAGGAGAGAGTGGAAAAGGGGGAGATGATATGCAGAGGGTAGAGGAAGGAAGGGAGAGAGAGGGATGAGAGGTAAAAAAGCAAACCGTTTGATTGACACATGACCGTTCACAGTTGCTGAAGAAGAGATTGTTACCTGACGCACGCAAACCCACTGCTCACTCCACGCAGAGAGAGGGACACAACACTTACCACACAAAGGCACATCACTCAGCAACACACAAGCACAGCACAGCCTTCCTTACTTGATGTACAAAAGCCGTTCCTCCTTCTCCAATAAGCTTGCCTGCGGAGCATGCACCCCTGTCACCCCTCTCCCCTCCTCCCCTCCTCCACTCCCCTCCCTCCCCTCCCCCTCCTCCGCCACAAACCCATACCGATCCACCACCGCAGGCATGTCCATAGGCTCGGTATCAAACTCCACAGCAGCAGCTTCGGTAAGAGGTCCGCGCTTGTGCCACTCTATCCCGTCCTTGTCCCGGTAGGTTCGGGTCGACAGCGTTGCTTCGGCTGTCTTCCCCAGGGAGGCCAGGGTCGGCGGCAGGCTCGGGTTCGCTGCTTCAGCAGCGGCGGCGATGGCCGCGGCTGCTTCGGCGCGTGGTGAGGATACTGGGTCATGTCTTAAAGGCGATGAGGATTCGCTGTGGTGGTTGTGGCTAGTTTCCGAAAGCTCAGTTCCCTCGGTAATAGTTCCCTGTAAACCACCCACCTCATACTCACTCATGCGAGGACTCCCCCCTCCTCCACCCTCACTCGCCGCCCCACTCCCCTCCTCACTCCCCTCCCCGCTTTCCTCCTCCCCACTCTCCTCCCCACGCGCCCTGTCGTCCCCCTCTCCATCATCCACATCAGAGAGAGGGCTGCTCCCCCCTAGAGGCGATCTGCCGATCCCAGCAGGAGTGGACATGGCCCGAGGGAAACGGGCCATCACCCTCCTCCGGCCCTCTTTCGAGATCTGCTCTGCACCCTGCTCTGTGCTCTGCTCTTGGCCCTTCTCCTCGTCCTGCCCTTCCCCCTCGCCCACGCCCTCCTCTAAGTCCGCCAGTTCTGCTGCCGCTGCGGCTGCTGCTGCTTCTCCAACGAGCTGCTGCTCAGAAGATAGAACCTCCATACCTTCAGAACCAGCGCTGTCACCACCACCAACACCACCAGCACCCCCAGCACCAGCACTAGCAGCACCAGCACTGCTGCCACCAGCAGCAGAAAGCGTGGCAGCCGGGGCAGGAGCAGGGGGGAACCCAGCATCTCGAGGCATGGCGAAGAGAGGAGAGCGAGGGCCCTGTGCCTGCAACCCTAACGCGAAGGAATGAGACGACAGCTGACGCAGGTGCTGCCGGTTCGCGACATGCAGGGGCGGCAGGTTGTGCGGCAGGATATGGTGCGGGTAGTACGGGGACTGCATGAGAGCCGGGTCTAGGGGCGAGGAGGCAGTTGAAGACATGGTGCAGTCTATTGAAACGGTTGGGCTCGGTTCATAACGTGCTGTCTGCCATCTCTCCCCGTCCCCACCCCCGCTGGCCCTTCTCCAATGCGGTACATACGCTGCTGCTGCTCCCCCGCTGCTTCCCCGTTGTGCCCGAGCTCCTCCCACTACTCCTTCTCTCTCCCCTGCTGCTCCTGCTGCGGCTGCTGATGCTCCCGTTCCTCCTCCTTGCCTTGCTTCTTCCTGCAACTTTCTCCTTCGGATGATAGCGCTGCCACTGCTAGCTGACCGTGTGGCCAACGCTCCTCCCTCCTCGTCCTCGTCTGCCTCTTCCTCATCTCCTCTTAGACTCTCTTCTTCTTCCTCCTCCTCCTCCTCGTCTTCTCCTTGCTCCGCTAGAGCAAAATCCGATCCTCGTTCCTCCCGATCCCCTTCCTCTTCCCCACTGCCTCCACCTCCCCCTTCTCTACTTCCGCCCCCCTCTCCACCGACTCCCCCATTCTCGTCCCCCCTACCTCCGCCTCCCCTGCTTTCCCCAACCTCTTTCCCCAAATCCGCGTCCGAACCTGTTCTACCCCCACCACCGCCACTGGCAGCATTACCCGCTTGCATAACCCCCCCTATAAGCACACCTTCTACAGTAACCCCACTGTACACCGCCCCATCCCCAACCCCTTCCAGTCCCCGTTTCACCTTCCTCGTTAACGGAGCACGCTTTAATGCACCAGGTACAAGCTTAGGCGGAATAGCTAGCGCAGCAGCTGCAGCACGGGCTGAACTTTCTGTTCCTCTCTTATTCGCCTCCTTTCCCTCCGATCCCTTGTCTTCCCCTTCTGATCCACCCCCTCTTCCACCCTCTCCCCCAGTCTCCCCTTGGCTTACCTCCTCCGCTATACCTTCCCCTTCCCCTTTCCGCTGCTGCGCCATTGCAAAGGCCTCCAGACTCTTTCTTTCCCGCCCAAACCCGCACAACGCATGGTGCGCCCTCCGCCTGTGCATCTCCTCCAACCAGATCGCGCCACTTGTCCTCGTCACAATAATCGCGAAATCCGACCGTCCAGATGCGTCCAGCCATCCCACACGAGTGCTCGCCCCTCCCACGTTATCCCCGCCCCTGCTTCCCCCTCTCCCCTCCTGATGCTGCGGACGGCTCATCCACTCCCCCCACCGCAATTTCTCGCCCCCCGTCCCACCACCCCTTCCCCCGCCCGCTCCCCCCGTCCTCTCTTCTGCTCCGCCGGCTGCGGCTACGGCGGCTGCGGCGGCTGCATCAGTGGCGGCTTTCCCCGCGGGCATGGACATCTGCTTGAGATAGCCGCGGTGCGGGCGCAAGTGCGCGGGCGGGGCGGAAGGCGCAGCTGGTCGCGCGTTACTTGAACCGCTGCTTCCCCCTTCGCTCCCCGCATCTGCTTTTTCTCGCGCCGACTCGCGCAACCCTAGAGCTTTCCCCAGATTCGACATGCGCATTCCGCCTATTCCGCCGATTCCGCCCATTCCGCCGATTCCGCCCAATTTGCCGGTTTTCTTAGGCCGCGGATCGCTGTGGTAGCGGACAAAATCTCCGCCGTCAACTGCCTGATCGTCATCGTCGCGAGTTACGGAGGAGGCGACTCGAGCGGCACTATCTCTTGCGATACCTAATTCGCTATCTATAGTCGCTTCTGGACTAGCGGGCTCCATAGATTGTCGATTCTGTATCTTAAACGTGGGATCCGCCGCAAAAGACGCGCTAGCGGAACCTTTCTGAGAAACGAAAACCGCGGCTGCGGAGGAACGAGGGTCAGCTACAATGGCGGGTGTTGCGGCGACAGCAACGCTGGCTACAGCTGCTGCTTGTGCATGACAGGTGGAGGCGACGGGTGACAGTGACGCGAGGACGTGTGGCGGAGGGCGATGCAGAGGCGACTCGCTGGCCATTAAAGCTCCCTGTCAGGCGAGAGGGCGACTTCCGAGCCGCGCTCTCGGCATCGCCTCAGATAGCATTCGCCTGACAGCACCTTCCGCGCATTTCTCGTTTGGAAAGAGGATGTAGAGTGACGGCTATGGAGAGACGCAAGCGGCTTCTCATCAGCAGTACATCACAAGCGCCTGACGTACTATCCGTTAAGAAGATTCGAGAAACCCAATATACAGAGAATGGAAATGGAATTGGACCTTATCAAAGATAACGAGTGACTAATCAACCTAGGAGGTACGGGTAGTACCTGACCTGCTGCACTCGCTGCGACGCTTCCGCGTTGGCTAAAGAGGACTTGGCATCCGCAAATGCGAGCCCCCGTGGATAAGAAACGTCAACGCGACAATACCTAAAATTGTTGACCATATGAGAGATTTGTCTGCATTTTCAGGGCGTGGAACATGGCATAACTAGGCCCGAAGACGAAGAACGACAGCGTCACCACCAACGATCTCGCACGCAACTGATGAAACAGCCATGGAAGAACAAGCTAAATAGAAAGACGTAGGAGGCGGCAAAATCCATGGGCGGGAAGGGTTGCCCAGTGGCGCTGCGCCTAGCGGAAGATTGTCTTCCCCATCGTGCGCGGATTCTTGCGCTGGCGGTGCCCTTCACTGCGCGAGAGCCACAGCACCCGCCAGGATTCGCGCTGCCCTGGGTTTCCCCGCATGGTACTCATTGCGTTGGTTGTTGCGAGCCTTCTGATTGGATAAAAGAGATGCCAAACCTAGTGGGGTGGTAAGTGCCGGGTTGAAAACATTTGTCAAGAAGAAAGGTGTAGGTACATTGAGCAGAAAAAGGGCTATTCTGTAAAGAGTATACTCGACACTCAACTCAACACAAAATGCACCACTCGTTTCAATCTCACCGAACAGATTTGGCAGACATAAACGACAACAGGCATGAATGTAACCAATGGGTTCGTGTGTGTGTGGGCGATGTCAGTTTTAGCGAAGACCCTGAGGCGACAGCTGTCTCAGCTGCATCCGACAAACGCCATGAGCGGGGTTGACCCTCGTGTTTTGCTCAACAAACTTCGCTGCAGAACGTGCGGCCATTGAAACTCCAATATAGAGCTATCTTAACAAAGGAAACAAAGCCACCTTATATTGGCTACATATGTCATGAACAAATTCAGCTAGAAGTTCATCTGTTTCAACATATGCTATCTGTAGTTTGACCTGTAGCGGCAGTCCTCCTCTTCTAAACAGTTTCATTTATGGTATCTAGCGCTGCAGGGAGAGAGGAGGGCGGCGGCTGGTGGCGCAGGCGCAGGCAAACCCTACCGCCACTCCCCCGCTCCCAAAACACCCCCCCCACTGCTGCACGGGCAGCAGGGAGAGGGAGAAGGAGGGCGGGGTAGGGGCTGCGCGTGCAGTTGCAGATGCGCGCGACTGGTACCTTCATCTCATGCCTTGCAGATTCAGCCAGCTATTCTCCGGTCCAGCTATTCAGCCAGCCAAGCACATCCCACCCCCATTCCATCCACCCCACTCCGACCCACAAGGTACAGCCCCAGAGGATGCTGCCTGCAATTAAGGCAGCCAACTCCCCTCATTGCCCCATACTTCCCACTCGCCCTCCTCCCTTCACCCCAAGTATCCTTACCTCTACTCACCACAGTCATGCCTGAGGCTGTGGGGGACGAGGAGGATTAACAGAGCGCTGTGATGCCTGAGGCTGTGGGGGGGTGGGAGGGGAGGATTAACAGTGAGGAGGTGTGAGGGGGTTCTTTTGATGGTGGGGAAGCGGGGAAAGGAGAAAGCGAGAAGGGAAATAGCTTACCCCATCAGTCTTTGCCACAGTCTCATGTGCCTCTCTTGCAGCGCTGCCACTTCCATGTGATGGACAGACATATGCCATGTGGATTATGCCATGCCATGCAGATGACACAAACAAGCACGTGGATGACACACGCCATGTGGATGGGATGGGGGCAAACAGGGGGTAATGGGGACCAGAGGAGGCCAGGGGAGAGAACGAGGGGAGGGCAGGAGGAACAGAACCAAGCCGGCGTTGAACATTTATTGAGCTGCACAGCCGGGCTGCTCTCACGAGTGGCTGCATGGCGTATGAGAGCAAGAGAAGCGGTGCAACGAGTGTTGACACGCCTCAAAATGCAAGAGCCCGTGGGAGCAGAGCAGCGCAGGCAGTGCCATGCGTCGACCTCCCCCGTCTCTCTCGCTCCGCATCTCCAGCTCTTCCAGCGCGCCCGCCACCACCACCTCCTCATCCCCCTCCTGCACCCGCGCTTCCCACGCCTCCGCTCCGCGCCTCTTCTTCCCTCCTATCCCCCTACCATCTAAAATAAGCGTTCCCGCAAAAACCGGCTGTAGAGGCGCCTCAACTATCCTTGAGTGCTCCCCCCTGCTGTCGTCGGGTTGCTGAGGCCCCTCACACGCCTCCAGGGGCGCTGCATGAGAGCTCATAGGAGCGTGTGCAGCACTAGCCACCCCGTTATTAACCACCCCGTTATCAGGCAGCCGGCTATTAGGTATTTCTCCCTCGGGCAGACCTCCTGTAATAGCAGCTGCCACGAACCTTCCTCGTGTTTTCTGGCGCCTTCCTGACCGAACGGCGGCGCCCCCTAATCCGCCGCTAATCCCGCCGCCTGCTGCGGCGCCAGCGGCGCTGTTTACAGGATCTTCTGCTCCCGTCCCCGCTTTTCCCGCCGCCATTCCCGCTAAAGGCGGATTTGGCGCTGCTTTTGCCGTCGTCATCCCGGACAATGGCGGCGAGGCGGCACCGCCAGTCGCGCCGCTCATCACGGCGACATGCGCACTTCTGGCGGAGTGCGCACGCGCGGCGGCCGCTAGGCGCGGCTTGGATCTAGCGGGAACTGCGCGCGGGCTGAGCGTCTCGTCGTCGTCGAAAGCGACGCGCTTTAACTCGCGACCTCGGCTGCTGCGCCTCGTGGCCTCCATCGTACTCGTTACGATCCGCTTCGCTATAAGTGTCGCAATCGTTACACCGCTTACGTGTAACGGCCTGCCGTGGATTCAAGTTTCTTACAGTGTCGCAGCAACGGCAAAACGACTTGACGTGTAAGCGCTCCGACGTAAGGGCGTGTCACATGATCGGACGGTCACGGTCCACCACGGTCACGGACCTCGGCTGCTGCGCCTCGTGGCCTCCATTGTACTCGTTACTATCAGGTTGAGAATTTTGGAATGAAAGAAGGAAGCACTTTGTGAACAATACAAGGACTTTCAAGTAACACGGCTCACACTCGGCTCGTCATTTGCCTCCCGTCTACCGCGTTTCAGTAGGTTCCCTCGCGGTCAGGAACGGTGCCGTGACCTAACCCATATACGAGTTGATCAGGGACATTCAACCATTGCACAGCGCACTGAAGTAAACCAGCATGAACGCAAATAACTCGTTCTTCTCAGCTTCTCTCATCTGACAAGCTCTTCTCAGATTCCGTCGCCGCGCCGCCTTAGATACAGCTTCATAATCCGTTTGAGCAGCAAAGATTTTCTGTTGCTCGTCACTGGAATTCGGGCTAGGCAGTTCTTTTTAGTCCCTGACGAAGGCTGAGTAGACGCTGTTTCCGTAGACGCTGAACTACTCTATTCGATTCACGTTTGTCGCATGGAGGTGGAATGCGCGAGTTCGTATGGAGCCGTATCAATCGGGGTGCGTGCTTAGATACATGTTTTCTCTTACCTTTCCTTAAGTTAACAGTAGGTCCTGGTTCAGATCCCATCGGCAGCTAGCGCGATTGTGAGGCGCCTTGGAAATGGTTTCGATTGCTTCAGCCTCTGTGTGTTGCCGTGGCACGCGGAAGTGGTTAGCATTTCGGAAAGCGATGGACCATCCTTGCTGGATTTAGAAAATCATGCGCTAATTGACGCGGACCGTCGTGGGACGTCGTGGCATGCGATGGGAGAATCGTGCTTGGAGCTGACACTCTAATTACCACAGGTAGTTTTCATATCCTTGCATGAAGCATCACCATTTCGCGACTTCAGTGGAGATTGTTCCGTCGGAACGTGCATCAGCAAGAGAACGTAGGAGAAGATGACTGCCCTCACGGACTTGGGGATCTGTAAGGGACTCAAATCCCTGCATCCTGCTTTGGGTAACAGACAACAATCTCGCATGATGCTCTCCGCCTGTTCTGTTCTGCATGTGAACTAACCATTTGTGCATGGCTTATGCGTGGCTGAGCCTGCAACGTGACTTTTCTCACACGTGTTTGCGCTGCACACATCGTGTCACATGGATCACATTACAACATCACATGATCACCGTCTCACATCATAAGCCATCCATCCCACCCCGATGGCATGAGATCAGGACGGAGTTGGGCGGTGGAAGGATGCCTCATCTGGGTCACCCATCCACAGATGTGAATACGGTGGCGACTGTGGTCAAGCAGTTGCAACATTGAGGTGATTCAAGTGCTCCAATACCTTTCAGCCACTATATGTTAACATAAGCACTATTCTCCCAGACACCCTCCCTTTCCAACCCGCGTTTCCCCTTCCCTTTCCTGAGCCTATCCTTTTTACATGGTTTGCGTTGTTTAGACTACCTCCCAGTCCCAGTCCCATGGTTCGCGTTTCGTGCTGTCAGCAACGACGATCGTGAGTGAGGTGGCATGATCGTTAGTCTCCTATTCTTGTGTGTTTGTCGTCTTCACCCTCATCCCTCCTACTCTCATCCTTTCTCTACCTTCATCCCCCCTGCGCCCTCACCCCCTTGCGCCCTCATCCCCACTGCACGCTCATCCCCCCATCCCGCCTCTCCTCCCCCTCCTCCCTTTCTTCCCTAGAGGACGAACGAGGCGATGCAGGGCGGGCGTGGCGTTTCAAGTGAATGCGCGTAGGGAGGGGGAGAGGGCCAGCAGCAACACAAGATCGACTGTTGAGGCGCCTCAAAGGTAGCAGGGCAGGTGTGACGTTTGAGGCGAATGCGCATCCGCCTCAAACAGCAAGCTTGGAGGGGGAGAGGGCGAGCGAGCACCACGACATCTACCGTTGAGGTGCCTCAAATGATGCAGCGCGGGCGTGGCGTTTGAGGTGAATGCGCGCAGGGAGGGGGAGAGGACGAGCAAGCAGCACGAGATGGAGTTTTGAGGAGTCTCAAAGAACGAGGCGATGCAGCACGGGTGAGGTGTTTGAGGCGAATGCGCGTTCGCCTCAAACAGCAAGCTTGGAGGAGCTTGGAGGGGGAGAGGGCGAGCAAGCAGCACGACATCGACTGGCTCATGGAGGAGCTTCAACGCACCCAGGTGTGATGCAATGCGGTGTGGAGCGGTTGGGTGCAGTGGGGTGCTGTGGGGTGCGGTGGGGTGTGGCGGGATGAGATACAGAAGGGCGACGTGTGAGAGGAGGCTGAGCTGAGAGAGGGGCATCGGAGAGGAGAGGATGGTTGGTGGATTGCAGTGGGATGGGATGGGATGAGATCATGAGAGGAAATGGGGAACAGATGATAAGGTGGGGGAGGGGAGTGATAATTGGGTGTCCAAGGAGTGAGTTGTACCTCGTCTCGTCCCTCCCAATTTACCCTTCCGCCTTCCCTCCTTTCCCCCTTTGCCCGCCCCCCTTTGCACTTCCTCCTGTGCTGTCCACCTCTTTCTTTTCCCCCCTTTCCCCTTCCTCTTTTGTCCGTCCTCCTTTGCCCATCCCCCTTTGCCCGTCCCCCTTTGCCCATCAACCTTTGCCCGTTCCCCTTTGCCCATCCCCCTTTGCCCTTCCCTCTTTGCCCATCCCCCTTTGCCCGTTCCCCTTTGCCCATCCCCCTTTGCCCGTTCCCCTTTGCGCATCAGCAGCATCAGCATCAGCATCAGCATCAACATCAGCATCAGCATCAGCATCAGCGCATCAGCATCTGCATCTGCATCAGCATCAGCATCAGCATCATCAGCATCAGCATCAGCATCAGCGTATCAGCATCAGCATCAGCGCATCAGCATCAGCATCAGCATCAGCATCAGCATCAGCATGAGCATCAGCATCAGCGCATCAGCATCAGCATCAGCATGAGCATCAGCATCAGCGCATCAGCATCAGCGCATCAGCATCAGCATCAGCATCAGCATCAGCATCAGCGCATCAGCATCAGCGCATCAGCATCAGCAACAGCATCAGCATCAGCATCAGCGCATCAGCATCAGCATCAGCGCATCAGCATCAGCAACAGCATCAGCAACAGCATCAGCATCAGCATCAGCGCATCAGCATCAGCATCAGCGCATCAGCATCAGCATCACCATCAGCATCAGCATCAGCATCAGCGCATCAGCATCAGCGCATCAGCATCAGCATCAGCATCAGCATCAGCGCATCAGCATCAGCATCAGCGCATCAGCATCAGCATCAGCGTATCAGCATCAGCATCAGCGCATCAGCATCAGCATCAGCATCAGCATCAGCATCAGCATCAGCGCATCAGCATCAGCATCAGCATCAGCATCAGCATGAGCATCAGCATCAGCGCATCAGCATCAGCATCAGCAACAGCATCAGCATCAGCATCAGCATCAGCGCATCAGCATCAGCGCATCAGCATCAGCGCATCAGCATCAGCATCAGCATCAGCGCATCAGCATCAGCATCAGCGCATCAGCATCAGCATCAGCGCATCAACATCAGCCCATCAGCATCAGCATCAGCATCAGCATCAACATCAGCATCAGCGCATCAGCATCAGCATCAGCATCAGCGCATCAGCATCAGCATCAGCGCATCAGCGCATCAGCATCAGCGCATCAGCATCAGCATCAGCATCAGCATCAGCATCAGTGCATCAGCATCAGCATCAGCGCATCAGCATCAGCATCAGCATCAGCGCATCAGCATCAGCGCATCAGCATCAGCGCATCAGCATCAGCGCATCAGCATCATCAGCATCAGCATCAGCATCAGCAGCATCAGCATCAGCATCAGCATTAGCATCAGCATCAGCATCAGCACATCAGCATCAGCATCAGCATCAGCGCATCAGCATCAGCATCAGCATCAGCGCATCAGCATCAGCATCAGCATCAGCATCAGAATCAGCATCAGCATCAGCGCATCAGCATCAGCATCAGCATCAGCATCAGCGCATCAGCATCAGCGCATCAGCATCAGCATCAGCATCAGCGCATCAGCATCAGCATCAGCATCAGCATCAGCGCATCAGCATCAGCATCAGCATCAGCATCAGCGCATCAGCATCAGCATCAGCATCAGCATCAGCAGCATCAGCATCAGCATCAGCATGAGCATCAGCATCATCAGCATCAGCATCAGCATCAGCACATCAGCATCAGCATCAGCATCAGCATCAGCATCAGCGCATCAGCATCAGCATCAGCACCAGCATCAGCATCAGCATCAGCATCAGCATGTGCATCAGCATCAGCATCAGCATCAGCGCATCAGCATCAGCATCAGCATCAGCATCAGCGCATCAGCATCAGCATCAGCATCAGCGCATCAGCATCAGCGCATCAGCATCAGCATCAGCATCAGCGCATCAGCATCAGCATCAGCATCAGCGCATCAGCATCAGCATCAGCGCATCAGCATCAGCATCAGCATCAGAATCAGCATCAGCATCAGCATCAGCATTAGCATCAGCATCAGCATCAGCATCAGCATCAGCGCATCAGCATCAGCGCATCAGCATCAGCATCAGCATCAGCATCAGAATCAGCATCAGCATCAGCATCAGCATCAGCGCATCAGCATCAGCGCATCAGCATCAGCATCAGCATCAGCGCATCAGCATCAGCGCATCAGCATCAGCATCAGCATCAGCATCAGCATCAGCGCATCAGCATCAGCGCATCAGCATCAGCGCATCAGCATCAGCATCAGCATCATCAGCATCAGCATCAGCAGCATCAGCATCAGCAGCATCAGCATCAGCATTAGCATCAGCATCAGCATCAGCATCAGCGCATCCGCATCAGCATCAGCATCAGCATCAGCGCATCAGCATCAGCATCAGCGCATCAGCATCAGCATCAGCATCAACATCAGCATCAGCATCTGCATCAACGCATCAGCATCAGCGCATCAGCATCAGCATCAGCATCAGCATCAGCATCAGCACATCAGCATCAGCATTAGCATCAGCATGAGCATCAGCATCAGCATCAGCCCATCAGCATCAAAATCAGTGAATCAGCATCAGCATCAGCATCAGCCCATCAGCATCAAAATCAGTGAATCAGCATCAGCATCAGCGCATCAGCATCAGCGCATCAGCATCAGCATCAGCATCAGCGCATCAGCATCAGCATCAGCATCAGCGCATCAGCATCAGCATCAGCATCAGAGCATCAGCATCAGCATCAGCATCAGCATCAGCATCAGCATCAGCATCAGCAGCAGCATCAGCATCAGCATCAGCGCATCAGCATCAGCATCAGCATCAGCATCAGCGCATCAGCATCAGAATCGGTGCATCAGCATCAGCATCAGCGCATCAGCATCAGCATCAGCATCAGCATCAGCATCAGCATCAGCGCATCAGCATCAGCGCATCAGCATCAGCATCAGCATCAGCGCATCAGCATCAGCGCATCAGCATCAGCATCAGCATCAGCACATCATCAGCATCAGCATCAGCATCAGCGCATCAGCATCAGCATCAGCATCAGCGCATCAGCATCAGCATCAGCGCATCAGCATCAGCATCAGCGCATCAGCATCAGCATCAGCATCAGCGCATCAGCATCAGCATCAGCGCATCAGCATCAGCATCAGCATCAGCATCAGCGTATCAGCATCAGCATAAGGATCAGCGCATCAGCATCAGCATCATCAGCATCAGCATCAGCATCAGCGCATCAGCATCAGCATCAGCATCAGCATCAGCATCAGCATCAGCGCATCAGCATCAGCATCAGCATCAGCATCAGCATCAGCATCAGCGCATCAGCATCAGCATCAGCATCAGCGCATCAGCATCAGCATCAGCATCAGCGCATCAGCATCAGCATCAGTATCAGCATCAGCATCAGCGCATCAGCATCAGCATCAGCGCATCAGCATCAGCATCAGCATCAGCGCATCAGCATCAGCATCAGCGCATCAGCATCAGCGCATCAGCATCAGCATCAGCATCAGCGCATCAGCATCAACATCAGCATCAGCATCAGCATCAGCGCATCAGCATCAGCACATCAGCATCAGCATCAGCATCAGCATCAGCGCATCAGCATCAGCATCAGCATCAGCGCATCAGCATCAGCATCAACATCAGCATCAGCATCAGCATCAGCGCATCAGCATCAGCGCATCAGCATCAGCATCAGCATCATCAGCATCAGCATCAGCAGCATCAGCATCAGCAGCATCAGCATCAGCATTAGCATCAGCATCAGCATCAGCATCAGCGCATCCGCATCAGCATCAGCATCAGCATCAGCGCATCAGCATCAGCATCAGCGCATCAGCATCAGCATCAGCATCAACATCAGCATCAGCATCTGCATCAACGCATCAGCATCAGCGCATCAGCATCAGCATCAGCATCAGCATCAGCATCAGCACATCAGCATCAGCATTAGCATCAGCATGAGCATCAGCATCAGCATCAGCCCATCAGCATCAAAATCAGTGAATCAGCATCAGCATCAGCATCAGCCCATCAGCATCAAAATCAGTGAATCAGCATCAGCATCAGCGCATCAGCATCAGCGCATCAGCATCAGCATCAGCATCAGCGCATCAGCATCAGCATCAGCATCAGCGCATCAGCATCAGCATCAGCATCAGAGCATCAGCATCAGCATCAGCATCAGCATCAGCATCAGCATCAGCATCAGCAGCAGCATCAGCATCAGCATCAGCGCATCAGCATCAGCATCAGCATCAGCATCAGCGCATCAGCATCAGAATCGGTGCATCAGCATCAGCATCTGCATCAGCATCAGCGCATCAGCATCAGCATCAGCATGAGCATCAGCATCATCAGCATCAGCATCAGCATCAGCACATCAGCATCAGCATCAGCATCAGCATCAGCATCAGCGCATCAGCATCAGCATCAGCACCAGCATCAGCATCAGCATCAGCATCAGCATGTGCATCAGCATCAGCATCAGCATCAGCGCATCAGCATCAGCATCAGCATCAGCATCAGCGCATCAGCATCAGCATCAGCATCAGCGCATCAGCATCAGCGCATCAGCATCAGCATCAGCATCAGCGCATCAGCATCAGCATCAGCATCAGCGCATCAGCATCAGCATCAGCGCATCAGCATCAGCATCAGCATCAGAATCAGCATCAGCATCAGCATCAGCATTAGCATCAGCATCAGCATCAGCATCAGCATCAGCGCATCAGCATCAGCGCATCAGCATCAGCATCAGCATCAGCATCAGAATCAGCATCAGCATCAGCATCAGCATCAGCGCATCAGCATCAGCGCATCAGCATCAGCATCAGCATCAGCGCATCAGCATCAGCGCATCAGCATCAGCATCAGCATCAGCATCAGCATCAGCGCATCAGCATCAGCGCATCAGCATCAGCGCATCAGCATCAGCATCAGCATCATCAGCATCAGCATCAGCAGCATCAGCATCAGCAGCATCAGCATCAGCATTAGCATCAGCATCAGCATCAGCATCAGCGCATCCGCATCAGCATCAGCATCAGCATCAGCGCATCAGCATCAGCATCAGCGCATCAGCATCAGCATCAGCATCAACATCAGCATCAGCATCTGCATCAACGCATCAGCATCAGCGCATCAGCATCAGCATCAGCATCAGCATCAGCATCAGCACATCAGCATCAGCATTAGCATCAGCATGAGCATCAGCATCAGCATCAGCCCATCAGCATCAAAATCAGTGAATCAGCATCAGCATCAGCATCAGCCCATCAGCATCAAAATCAGTGAATCAGCATCAGCATCAGCGCATCAGCATCAGCGCATCAGCATCAGCATCAGCATCAGCGCATCAGCATCAGCATCAGCATCAGCGCATCAGCATCAGCATCAGCATCAGAGCATCAGCATCAGCATCAGCATCAGCATCAGCATCAGCATCAGCATCAGCAGCAGCATCAGCATCAGCATCAGCGCATCAGCATCAGCATCAGCATCAGCATCAGCGCATCAGCATCAGAATCGGTGCATCAGCATCAGCATCAGCGCATCAGCATCAGCATCAGCATCAGCATCAGCATCAGCATCAGCGCATCAGCATCAGCGCATCAGCATCAGCATCAGCATCAGCGCATCAGCATCAGCGCATCAGCATCAGCATCAGCATCAGCACATCATCAGCATCAGCATCAGCATCAGCGCATCAGCATCAGCATCAGCATCAGCGCATCAGCATCAGCATCAGCGCATCAGCATCAGCATCAGCGCATCAGCATCAGCATCAGCATCAGCGCATCAGCATCAGCATCAGCGCATCAGCATCAGCATCAGCATCAGCATCAGCGTATCAGCATCAGCATAAGGATCAGCGCATCAGCATCAGCATCATCAGCATCAGCATCAGCATCAGCGCATCAGCATCAGCATCAGCATCAGCATCAGCATCAGCATCAGCGCATCAGCATCAGCATCAGCATCAGCATCAGCATCAGCATCAGCGCATCAGCATCAGCATCAGCATCAGCGCATCAGCATCAGCATCAGCATCAGCGCATCAGCATCAGCATCAGTATCAGCATCAGCATCAGCGCATCAGCATCAGCATCAGCGCATCAGCATCAGCATCAGCATCAGCGCATCAGCATCAGCATCAGCGCATCAGCATCAGCGCATCAGCATCAGCATCAGCATCAGCGCATCAGCATCAACATCAGCATCAGCATCAGCATCAGCGCATCAGCATCAGCACATCAGCATCAGCATCAGCATCAGCATCAGCGCATCAGCATCAGCATCAGCATCAGCGCATCAGCATCAGCATCAACATCAGCATCAGCATCAGCATCAGCGCATCAGCATCAGCGCATCAGCATCAGCATCAGCATCATCAGCATCAGCATCAGCAGCATCAGCATCAGCAGCATCAGCATCAGCATTAGCATCAGCATCAGCATCAGCATCAGCGCATCCGCATCAGCATCAGCATCAGCATCAGCGCATCAGCATCAGCATCAGCGCATCAGCATCAGCATCAGCATCAACATCAGCATCAGCATCTGCATCAACGCATCAGCATCAGCGCATCAGCATCAGCATCAGCATCAGCATCAGCATCAGCACATCAGCATCAGCATTAGCATCAGCATGAGCATCAGCATCAGCATCAGCCCATCAGCATCAAAATCAGTGAATCAGCATCAGCATCAGCATCAGCCCATCAGCATCAAAATCAGTGAATCAGCATCAGCATCAGCGCATCAGCATCAGCGCATCAGCATCAGCATCAGCATCAGCGCATCAGCATCAGCATCAGCATCAGCGCATCAGCATCAGCATCAGCATCAGAGCATCAGCATCAGCATCAGCATCAGCATCAGCATCAGCATCAGCATCAGCAGCAGCATCAGCATCAGCATCAGCGCATCAGCATCAGCATCAGCATCAGCATCAGCGCATCAGCATCAGAATCGGTGCATCAGCATCAGCATCTGCATCAGCATCAGCGCATCAGCATCAGCATCAGCATCAGCATCAGCATCAGCATCAGCGCATCAGCATCAGCGCATCAGCATCAGCATCAGCATCAGCATCAGCGTCAGCACGAACAGATTTGAGACGTGGTGATGTGAGACCTGGTGTGTTGTGCCACGAACAGATTTGATGGATATGCAAATGCAATGCAACGGTAGCCTAACCTTGGGTGTTACGCTCTACAGAGATCAGGCGGAGGTGAGACCTGGTTAGTTTCGCTAAGAACAGATTGATGTATGTGTAAATGCACCGGGGTGGCGTGCGCATTGGTGGCGTGCTCACCAGGACGGGGACGGGACGGGGCTACTTCCCTTCACCTGGGCTACTTCCCTTCACCTGGGCTACTTCCCTTCACCTGGGCTACTTCCCTTCACCTGGGCTACTTCCCTTCACCTGGGCTACTTCCCTTCACCTGGGCTACTTTTCCCGTCACCTGGGCTACTTCCCTTCACGTGGGCTACTTCCCTTCACGTGGGCTACTTCCCTTCACGTGGGCTCTTCTCTCTTGTCTGCCTCGCCTGCATCTTCTGCCCTGCCAGGCGTTTCTGGCTCGCCATGCCTGCGCACCGTCACGGTGAGTCCCACACTCACTCGCTCGTGACAAAGCCTGCACTCGCTCGTGTCGTGTTCCCTCTGCTGTTTTCAGTCACCAGCCCTGGTTCTCAACCCTGTTCTATGTGCTTCCTCCCTTTTCTCCCTCTCCTTCTCCACCCCCCTTTCCCATCTCCAATCTCTGGCGGTCCATCTTTTGTCGAGCCTTTTCTCTGTGCTTTCAATCTATGTGTCACCCCATTTCCTCATTCAGGAATCAGCTCATTCCCTTATTCAGGAATCATCTCATTCCCTCATTCCGGAATCATCTCATTCCCTGATTCAGGAATCTCCGCATTCCCTCATTCATAAAGCATCACGCAACCCTTCTTCGGGCATATACCAATAACCCAATTAAGCTCTTCAGTAATAACCAGGTACAGCGTGTTTGTATCACTTGCATGATTCATGTTGGCATCAGTTACAGCATGCTTGCTGGAATGAGTTGTGGCATGCTCTTACCGCCTCATTCCCTCGGCCCCCCACCTCTTTTCTGTCACATGGCAGGCTGAGCGAGGAGGCAGAGGAGGAAACTTCCGGCATGGAGCAACGGGGGAAGACAGGCGTGAACAAGGCTGCAAAAGTACAAGTGCATCTATGCTGTAGGCTGTAGCTCCTAGAATTGGTTACACGAAGCTGTAGCTGGGACGTTGCTTTGCTCAAGTGAGTCTATGACTGCAAACAATGGGGAACATGTGACAAGCATGTCCCTGGTTTGGCTGACACAAAAGCATGTGACTGCATGTGTGACTTGTACCCCTAGAACAAGTTCACTGCAGTGTGGTACCCCTAGAACAAGTTCACTGCAGTGTGGTACC
Organism: Closterium sp. Yama58-4; assembly: GCA_947470075.1. Lineage (NCBI taxonomy): Eukaryota > Viridiplantae > Streptophyta > Zygnematophyceae > Desmidiales > Closteriaceae > Closterium > Closterium sp. Yama58-4. The sequence continues at coordinate 869,310 of CANIUD010000068.1, read as the reverse complement.
CCTAGAACAAGTTCACTGCAGTGTGGTACCCCTAGAACAAGTTCGCTTCAGTGTGGTACCCCTAGAACAAGTTCACTGCAGTGTGGTACCCCTAGAACAAGTTCACTTCAGTGTGGTATCCCAAGTTTATTGCATGTGTGACACCCCTAGAACAAGTTCACTGCAGTGTGGTACCCCTAGAACAAGTTCACTGCAGTGTGGTACCCCTAGAACAAGTTCACTGCAGTGTGGTACCCCTAGAACAAGTTCACTGCAGTGTGGTACCCCTAGAACAAGTTCACTCCAGTGTGATACCCCTAGAACAAGTTCACTTCAGTGTGGTATCCCAAGTTTATTGCATGTGTGGCGCCTAGAACAAGTTCACTGCACCCCCTAGAGGAATTTTACGGTACTGTATGTTCAGCCATCAACACCTATAAGTTCCAGCCATATCAACCCCTAGAACTTCTTTACTGCAATTTCAGCCATCAACCCCTAGAAATTCCTTACTGCAATGCAATTCCAGCCATCAACCCCTAGAATTTCCTTACTGCAATTCCAGCCATCAACCCCTAGAACTTCTTTACTGCAATTCCAGTCATCAACCCCTAGAACTTCTTTTCTGCAATTCCAGCCATCAACCCCTAGAACTTCTTTACTGCAATTCCAGCCATCAACACCTAGAACTTCACTGCAAGTCCAGCCACTTCCAACTCCAGCCAGCATCCCCTTCTCTTCACATTGCAGCCATCCATCCTTCACCAACCTTTCATCCCTTAAAGTTCTTCAATCAGCCATCATCTTTCACCAACTTCATTTCTCCATCCAGCCATCATCCCCTTCACTTCTCAATCCAACCATCATCCCCTTCACTTCTCAATCCAACCATCATCCCCTTCACTTCTCCATCCAACCACCATCCAGCCACCGTCCAGCCACCATCCAGCCACCGTCCAGCCCTCCATGGCCACCCCACCATGGAAAAGCACCCGTCTGTTAGTTTTTTTTTTTTTTTTAGGCCTCACCATCAGAGCCAGGGACAAAAATCCTTCCCATCAGCATCTCCGGGCGCGATGCTTACGGGATGAGACCCGGAGGCGTTAAACTCGGGTACTGCCGTGTAACTCGGCTAAAAATCCCCCGACGTAGAGCAACATTGCGCTTGCTCTAGCCACACCCACCCCAGTGTGGTCTTCCCCTTTGTAGAGCAAACGAATTCCAGCAGAGCTGAAACGAGCTTGCCCTAGCCACACCCACGCCAGTGTGGACTTTTTCCCTTTGATGCTGAGGTCTAGCCACACCAACCTGGGTGTGGACTAGCCTAGGAGACCGAGAACCCCCCACACCCACCCCGGTGTGAGAAAGCCTTCAAGTGACTGAGAGCGAACCCCCCACACCCACCCCAGTGTGAGAAAGCTCTTAAGTGGAAAGAGGAGATTTCTCCACACCCACCCCGGTGTGGACTACTCTCTCTCTCTCTTAAGTGGCTGAGGACCCTCCACACCCACCCCGGTGTGGTACTGGCCTCGATACCGCTCAAGCCCTCCACACCCACCCCGGTGTGGTACTGACTTGAAGAGCTCGTAACCGATTCCAGCAGTGAAGCTACCTGGCCATCCGGGTGCCCAGAACGACTTTGAAGGCCTGAACCTCCCTCCAATGTGCAGAAGCCGGCCGGCCGACTGCACACCGTCAGGGCTCCAAAGTCATCCCGGCCCGGTTGCGCATCACAGCACCACTGGAATTGGTATCCGAACTCTGCCCCCCACACCCTCCCCAGTGTGGGAAAGCGCAGCTGCATGTCTGTCTCATGCTTGCCATTCCAAGGCCCCATCAAGCCTTGGCCACGTCTCAGCCACAGCTCAGACCCCTCCTGGTCGAGGCACCCAGGCAGCCCCCATTGCGCGGCGGAATCGTTGGTTTCTGCACAGGACAAAAAAAATTGAATCAGTATACTGAAATATACGTGGCTGGGAAAAAACGGAAGTTGATTTAAGTGCGAAACAGAGAAAGGAGACAGCTTGCAAGGAGAAAGCTTGCAAAATGCAACTTACTTTATGGGTCCCAGCTTGAAAGTTGAAGCGTCGTGCAGTGCAGATCCTCCCAGCAGCGCCGTGCAGTGCAGATCCAACCAGCAGCTCCTCCCATGCCATGCCATCATGCCATACCATAACATGCCTTGCCATGCCATGCCATGCAATACCATGCAATACCATGCCATACCATGCCACGCCATTCCATGCCATTCCATGCCATACCATACCATTCCATGCCATTCCATACCATGCCATTCCATATCATTCCATGCCATTCCATACCATGCCATTCCATATCATTCCATACCAATCCATACCATTCCATGCCATTCCATGCCATTCCACGCCATACCACACCATTCCATGCCATTCCACGCCATACCACACCATTCCATGCCATACCATACCACACCATTCCATGCCATACCACACCATTCCATGCCAGACCATACCATTCCATGCCAGACCATACCATTCCATGCCAATCCATGCCATCCCATGCCATGACATGCCATGCCACGCCATTCCATGCCTTGCCAAGCCACGCCATGCCATGCCATAACATGCCATGCCAACTCCTCCCAGCAGCTTCCTGCACAGGACAAATCCACAAAGTCAGGATACTGAAAAAGACATGGCTGGAAAAACGAAGATAGAATCAAGCTCGAGACATCTTGCAAGAAGACTGGTAAAGGAAACATCTTACCTCTTAAGTAGCAGCAGCTCCTCCCATTCAGCACCTGCCAGCAGCTCCACCCATTCAGCACCTCCCAACAGCTCCACCCATTCAGCTCCTCCACGCAGCTCCTCCCCCCATTCAGGTCCTTTCAGCAGCTCCGGTCTGGTCCTTGCAGCTCCGGTCTGGTCCTTGCAGCTCCGGTCTGGTCCTTGCAGCTCCGGTCTGGTCCTTGCATCACGTGACTTCAGCTCCAGCAGCAGTGGTAGGTGCCTTCCCTGCACAAGCCAAGAAAACAAAGTCACAATCTGCCAAGGAGTTCCAAGGAGTGCCAAGGAGACAGCTTGCAAAATGACAACTTACTTTGTGGGTCGCAGCTTGGAAGTTGCAGCGTTGTGCAGTGCAAATCCTTACAGCAGGTCCTCACAGCAGGTCCTCCCAGCAGCTCCTTGTTTCCTGCACATGATAAACACACCAAGTCAGTATAGTGACAAAGACATGGCTGGGAAAAAACGGAAGTTGAATCAAGTGAAACAGAGCAAGGAGAGAGCTTGGAAAAAGACGTCTTACTTTGTGGATCGCAGCTTGAAAGTTGAAGCGTCGTGCAGTGCAGCTCCTCCCAGCAGCCCTCCAAGAAGATCCAAACAACACCTCCTCTCAGCAGCTCCTTTCAGCAGCTCCTCTCAGCAGCTCCTTTCAGCAGCTCCTCTCAGCAGCTCCTCCCAGCAGATCCTTGTTTCCTGCACAGGAAGAACACACCGAGTCAGCATAGTGACATAGACATAGCTGGGAAAACGAAAACTGAGTCAAGCTTAAAAGAGTGTAAAGAGCCAGCGTAAGGAGACAGCTTACTTAATAAGTTGCGGCGCCGTGCAGCTGCAACTCCCAACAGCTCCTTCCAGCAAGTCCCATTCAGGTCCTCCCTGCAGCTCCTCCCATTCTGGTCCTTGCAGCTCCGATCTGGTCCTCGCAGCTCCAAATTCGCTTTCAGCGCCAAGTGACTAGTGCAGCACGTCGGTTCCCTGCAGAAAACCACAGAACTGAGTTAGAATTCAAGAAGTTTTAAAACAACAAGAAAGCAAGGAAAACGAAAAATAGCAAATAGAAAGCAAGATGTTGAAGTGAAAGCAATAGCTAAAAGCAGCAGCATAAGGATAGGAAATAGCTTACTTCTGAAATTCAAATTGGAGGAATTGCGGGTGGCGGATGGCGTATGTCGAGTGTTGATTGGAGGGTGGCGGGTGGCAGGGGCTGCTTTTCTTGAACTCCAGCTGCATCACTTCAATGCCAGCAGCACCACTTTCAGCAGGATAACCAACTTCAGCAGCATCACCAACTTCAGCAGCATGACTTCAGTTTGAAGCAGCAGCTCCCTTCCTGCACAAGTCAAGAACCCAAAATCAGAACTTGCAACAACATAGAAAAAAAGAGGCTAATACAAAGCAAAAAAACGAAATCTGACTTCGGCATTAAGCAGCCTAAACGAAAAAACTTACATTGAATTTCGGATTGGAGGACTTGGCGGGTGGCGGATGGCGTATGTCGAGTCTTGGATGGAGGGTGGCCGATGGCAGGGGGCTGCTTCTCTTCAACTCCAGCTGCATCACTTCAAGTGCAGCAGCAATACTTCAACTTCAGCAGGATCACCAACTTCAGCAGCATCACTTCACTTTGAAGCAGCGTCAACTCCCTTCCTGCACAAGTCAAGAACACAAAATCAGAACTTGCAATGAAACAGAAAACGAAATCGGACATAGGCATAAAGCAACAGAAAACGGAGAGAGGGGGAATCTTACATTGAAATCCGGATTGGAGGACTTCAAGGTGGCGGATGGCGTATGTCAAGTGTTGGACGGAGGGTGGCGGATGGTAGGGGACTGGTTCACTTCAACTCCAGTTGCATCACTTCAAGTGCAACAGCACTGCTTTAACTTCAGCAGGACCACCAACTTCAAAAGCATGACTTCAGTTTGAAGCAGCAGCTCCCTTCCTGCACAAGTCAAGAACCCAAAATCAGAACTTGCAACAAAATAGAAAAAAAAAGAGGCAAATACAAAGCAAAAAAACGAAATCTGACTTCGGCATTAAGCAGCAGCTAAACGAAAAATCTTACATTGAATTTCGGATTTGAAGACTTGGCGGGCAGCGGATGGCGTATGTCGAGTCTTGGATGGAGGGTGGCCGATGGCAGGGGGCTGCTTCTCTTCAAATCCAGTTGCATCACTTCAAGTGCAGCAGCACCGCTTTAACTTCAGCAGGATCACCAACTTCAGCAGCATCACTTCAGTTTGAAGCAGCGTCAACTCCCTTCCTGCACAAGTCAAGAACCCAAAATCAGAACTTGCAACGAAGCAGAAAACAAGAATTGTATAGAGGCAAATAAAGAGCAGAAAACGAAATCGGACTTAGGCATAAAGCAACAGAAAACGGAGAGAGGAGGAATCTTACATTGAAATCCGGATTGGAGGACTTCAAGGTGGCGGATGGCGTATGTCGAGTGTTGGACGGAGGGTTGCGGATGGTAGGGGACTGGTTCACTTCAACTCCAATTGCATCACTTCAAGTGCAGCAGCACTGCTTTAACTTCAGCAGGACCACCAACTTCAAAAGCATGACTTCAGTTTGAAGCAGCAGCTCCCTTCCTGCACAAGTCAAGAACCCAAAATCAGAACTTGCAACAAAATAGAAAAAAAAAAAGAGGCAAATACAAAGCAAGAAAACGAAATCTGACTTCGGCATTAAGCAGCAGCTAAACGAAAAATCTTACATTGAATTTCGGATTGGAGGACTTGGCGGGTGGCGGATGGCGTATATCGAGTCTTGGATGGAGGGTGGCCGATGGCAGGGGGCTGCTTCTCTTCAAATCCAGCTGCATCACTTCAAGTGCAGCAGCAATACTTCAACTTCAGCAGGATCACCAACTTCAGCAGCATCACTTCAGTTTGAAGCAGCGTCAACTCCCTTTCTGCACAAGTCAAGAACCCAAAGTCAGACTTTGCAATGAAACAGAAAACAAGAATCATAGAGAGGCAAATAAAAAGCAGAAAACGAAATCGGACTTTGGCATAAAGCAACAGAAAACGGAGAGAGAAGGAATCTTACTGTGAATTTCGGATGGGAGGACTTGGCGGGTGGCGGATGGCGTACGCTGAGTGTTGGATGGAGGGTGGCGGATGGCAGGGGGCTGATTCTCTTCAACTCCAGCTGCATCACTTGAATTGCAGCAGCACTGCTTCAAATTCAGCAGGAACTTCAACTTCAGCAGGAACTTCAACTTCAGCAGCGTCACTTAAAAGTTTGAAGCAGCGTCAGCTCCCTTCCTGCACAAGTCAATAACCCAAAGTCAGTACTTGAAATGAAGCTAAAAAGAAGAATCTTAAGGCAACTAAAGAGCAAAAAACGAAATCAGACTTAGGCATAAAGCAGCAGCAAAAGGAGAGAGAAGGAATCTTACTGTGGATTTCGGATGGGAGGACTTGGCGGGTGGCGGATGGCGTACGCTGAGTGTTGGATGGAGGGTGGCGGATGGCAGGGGGGTGATTCTCTTCAACTCCAGCTGCATCACTTGAATTGCAGCAGCACTGCTTCAAATTCAGCAGGAACTTCAACTTCGACAGGAACTTGAACTTTAGCAGCGTCACTTGAAAGTTTGAAGCAGCATCAGCTCCCTTCCTGCACAAGTCAATAACCCAAAATCAGTACTTGCAATGAAGCTAAAAAGAAGAATCTTAGAGGCAACTAAAGAGCAAAAAACGAAATCGGACTTAGGCATAAAGCAGCAGCAAAAGGAGAGAGAGAGGGAATCTTACTGTGGATTTCGGATGGGAGGACTTGGCGGGTGGCGGATGGCGTACGCTGAGTGTTGGATGGAGGGTGGCGGATGGCAGGGGGCTGATTCTCTTCAACTCCAGCTGCATCACTTGAATTGCAGCAGCACTGCTTCAAATTCAGCAGGAACTTCAACTTCGACAGGAACTTGAACTTCAGCAGCGTCACTTGAAAGTTTGAAGCAGCGTCAGCTCCCTTCCTGCACAAGTCAATAACCCAAAGTCAGTACTTGCAATGAAGCTAAAAAGAAGAATCTTAGAGGCAACTAAAGAGCAAAAAACGAAATCAGACTTAGGCATAAAGCAGCAGCAAAAGGAGAGAGAAGGAATCTTACTGTGAATTTCGGATGGGAGGACTTGGCGGGTGGCGGATGGCGTACGCTGAGTGTTGGATGGAGGGTGGCGGATGGCAGGGGGCTGATTCTCTTCAACTCCAGCTGCATCACTTGAATTGCAGCAGCACTGCTTCAAATTCAGCAGGAACTTCAACTTCGACAGGAACTTCAATATCAGCAGTGTCACTTAAAAGTTTGAAGCAGCGTCAGCTCCCTTCCTGCACAAGTCAATAACCCAAAGTCAGTACTTGCAATGAAGCTAAAAAGAAGAATCGTAGAGGCAACTAAAGAGCAAAAAACGAAATCAGACTTAGGCATAAAGCAGCAGCAAAAGGAGAGAGAAGGAATCTTACTGTGAATTTCGGATGGGAGGACTTGGCGGGTGGCGGATGGCGTACGCTGAGTGTTGGATGGAGGGTGGCGGATGGCAGGGGGGCTGATTCTCTTCAACTCCAGCTGCATCACTTGAATTGCAGCAGCACTGCTTCAAATTCAGCAGGAACTTCAACTTCGACAGGAACTTGAACTTCAGCAGCGTCACTTGAAAGTTTGAAGCAGCGTCAGCTGCCTTCCTGCACAAGTCAATAACCCAAAATCAGTACTTGCAATGAAGCTAAAAAGAAGAATCTTAGAGGAAACTAAAGAGCAAAAAACGAAATCAGACTTAGGCATAAAGCAGCAGCAAAAGGAGAGAGAAGGAATCTTACTGTGAATTTCGGATGGGAGGACTTGGCGGGTGGCGGATGGCATACGCTGAGTGTTGGATGGAGGGTGGCGGATGGCAGGGGGCTGATTCTCTTCAACTCCAGCTGCATCACTTGAATTGCAGCAGCACTGCTTCAAATTCAGCAACTTCGACAGGAACTTCAACTTCAGCAGCGTCACTTGAAAGTTTGAAGCAGCGTCAGCTCCCTTCCTGCACAAGTCAATAACCCAAAATCAGTAATTGCAATAAAGCATAAAACGCAAAGCATAAAACGAAACGATTCATTGAAAGAAACTTGGCTGAGAATAAGAAACGTTATTGAAGGAATAACATTGCTTACTGTTGAAGGTCAGAATGGTTGAAGCTTGCGGTGTTGCAGCTTGAGTGAAGAAGCCAAATTGAGTGAAGTAGCCATCTTGAGTGAAGAAGCCATATTGAGTGAAGAAGCCGTCTTGAGTAAAGAAGCCATGATTGCTGAAAAACAGGGGGAAGGAACGACAGACAGTTGCACGAAGTTAGAAAACAGAGACTAACAGATTGGAAAGCAAAAGAAAACAAAAACAAGTAAACGAAAAGCGGAAACGAAAACAACACAAGGAAACGAAGGCGAAGGGATGGATGGGATGGGATGGACGTCCATGATACGCCGGCTGCAGCTAGCAGAGGGAGGAGAACTATGCTACCCAAACCCGCTACCCAAACCCGCGGAGGATCATCTACTAAACTGCAGCCAAGCATATCAGAGGGACGGTGGAAAAACACGAAATGGAGGAGGCGTGATATAGCGCGGAACGAGAATGACGAAACGAACGGAAAACGGACGACGAGGGGAAAGTGGCAAGGGGAAAGAGACTTCCCAGTTGATGCTGGAGGCGAAACGCTGGAAGCTTGAAAGGCGGAAGCGAAGACTTCCCCACGCACGACCACCCTCGTCACAAGGTGAAAACGCTGATCATGTAACCGGAAGCCAGAAGCTCCGGAGCTCCGAAATCGTTAAGCACACGAGATGCTAATGATGTCTTGTAAATGACTTGACAGTGTCTGCTCCCAAAGACGGTTACGGAAGGTCAAGGCCTTTGGGGGCGAATGGCGGTGGCAAACTCCAGGGTCATCTGTTTGAAAGTAGTTGATAAGAATCGTGGGCTAAAATTCTAGAATGCTAATCCCCTGAATGATAAAGTTCTTGCCAAAAGACGGAGGTGGTTCTGGATGAGAGAGCACCTAAACACCAGAACCGAGTGGCCGCGGTTCGTCACCTGGGTTGGAACTCTCAACACTAGAACCGCGTGACCGTGCGGCTCCCTGAGCGGATGTACTTCGCGGGTTATTTTGAGCCGCTAGAGCCCGCGGCGTTTTCCTGTCAGTGCATGTGAGGAGTTTCTGTGAGGCGGGTTGATTTCCCTAGTCAGACTCATCCAGAGGAGTCTGCTTGAGCAAACCCTAGCGGCAAGGGGCGGGTGTTGCAGATGATGAAACAGTAGTGTCAGATCCCCTTCCTATCTCAGTTCGATGAAATTTTGGCGAGCATTTTTTGAAATGCACCTCATTGTTCAAATTATGAGGAGCGAGTACTCAGTTAAAGGCAGTTCGAGTTTCAGTACTCTGTTAAACACAGTTTCTCCACCACGTCCTGGGTAAACACAGTTTCTCCACCACTTGGCTTTAGGATTGCACGAACTAGTCAGATGTGTCCCACCCCACGGGACTGGTACGGGTGTACTGTGGTTTTCCGAGCTTTGCGAACAAAATTAGATTTCACACCCGGTGTGTGAAGTGTCACCTGATGACGGAATTAGATTTCACACCCGGTGTGTGAGTGTCACCTGATGGTGACGTATACCGCACACCCAACCCACAGGCAGTTCGGTTATTTTACCCACAAGCAACTGCAGCGTTTCATACCCTGCCCGCTCATTGAAAGAGACGACAAACACACCACGTCTCAGAGGACTGTTGTGGTCCCCACTTGGCATGGTTGAGTCCCCACTTGTAATGTCATCACTTCGAGCTGTGGCCGAGGAAAGGGCTGATGGGAGAGCCATACGTGGTGATATTGATCTCCCTACGTCACCCCTGATTGGCTGACCCAACCGAGGTTACAAAGGCCGCCCGTGCTCTGACCTCGGAGGTACAAAGGCGACCCGATAGACTCGTTTCCGCGCCAATACACCACCAGCATAACACCCAGGTGCCGTGTACCGTGCGGGTAAGAGAATCGCCACATCACTCTGGCTGCCGAGCCGACCAACCAGCGACAGCGACCCCAAACCCATCCGGGCAGACAGAGCATCCATGGTGTGACTGACAAGGTGACGAGCGAACGAGGCTGTGCGACGAACTTTTGGGAGTTCCGCCGCCAATCTCTGCCCTTGACGTCACAAAAAGTGTTCAGGAACCTTCGCATAGGAACTCCGCGACGCTGGATGAAGCTGCCTTTCAACTTGACGACCACGGCGAATTCTGGTCAGGGAAAGTTGAACGATGATTCTCGCAAGTGTAATGGTCGTCGTCAATCTAAGCGGCTGCATGGTTGATTTGGCTGGTTGAGTTCTTCGCAATGGATTGGGCAGATCTGCCTTGCGACCTTGCGAGCACGGCGACATATACTGACGAGCCTGGGAATTGGGCAGCGAGGTCGTGCGGCCATGTTTTCGCCGATTCAGTCACACTTGGTAGTATACAGTTCACAACAGAAAATGGTGCACATCCACTATACAATCACGTGTATGTTACATCTGTGAGATTTGCATCAGAAGTTTTTACATGCAAATTCGTTTTATGTCAACAATACATCCAACAGCATCCCTGCTATTGTTATACCATCTGCTACACGTCTTGCCAAACAACAAGCTAGACAATGCCGTTTCTACATATATTTACATGCACGCATTAAAATAATCGTACGAATGCGCTTGGGTATAGTCCAGCAGAGTCTGTACCGTACGTGCGGTCCGCCACGGCAGTGAAGAGTGCTTCTGTATCAGGAGAAAACGAGATGCCTGAAATTTTGCCGAGAATGTCGATCTCCTGTGCTCGGGTGAACCCGCTGTTCGTGTCAAAGGCATGCACGAAGTCTGATGGCTCAGGCATGGCCATGCACCAGGGCGGAAGGGAGGAACGGTGGGGGAAGCAGGGTAGGGGGAAGGGTTGGGGGGGGGGAGAGGGGGGGGGGGGGGGGGGAGGGGAGAGGAGTGGGTTGAGGGGTGTAGAGGATTTTGAGGTGATGTGTCATGTGTAAGCATGTGGCCAGGAGTGAAAGGAGGGAGGAAGGGAGCAGGGTGACATCCAACACGGGAACGAGCATGTGGTGTTGAGAAAGAGAAGCTGCTTGCATTGAAGACATGCACCAAGTGTGTTGGCTCAGCCAAGGCCATCAACTTGGGTGGTGGAGGGAGGGAGAGGCAGGGAGTGACATGTCAAATGGGGATACGCGTGTCGTGAAACAGGCTGAAGTGTGTAATCTGCGGACCAAGAACCTGCCATTGCCAATCTCTTCCCCCCAGCCCCCCCAACCCCACCCCCGCCCCCTTTTCCCCCCTTCCTCCACCACACACCCTCACCTGCCATTGTTGATGAATCTGAGAAACCGAAAGGCCCCCAGTCGCCTCTTAAGCGTGAACAGGGAAGAGACAGCGCGCCGCCGGTCCCACACATGGCACGTGTCATCCTGCCGCCTGGCTGTAACGAAGGAGCAGTCCACGTGGCCTGAAAAGACAGTGCGGTTTGAGAGGCAGGGGTGGGAGTGTGGGGGATGAGGGGGATAAGGGTGGTGGTGTGGAGGATGAGGGGGGTGTAGAGGATGAGGGGGATGAGACAAGGATAGACAAGGACCGAGAACGGAAGAAAAGAAAGGGTTCATAGGGAGGTGAAGGTGGGTAAGTAAGCATAGGCCGGGAAAAAAAAAGAACCGCACTGAGAAAGGCAAGGGCATGGGCAGGGGTGGGGTGATCAGGCAGGAGGCCGAAAATGAGAAATTATAGAGTGCGCAGGGATGCAAGGGAGAGCAGGGGTGGGGCGGGCGGGAGGCACAGACCTTGCCAGTAGAGCCTCAGGATCTTCCCCCACCACTGACACCAGTGCTGTCCGGTGCCACTGCCGTGTGCTGATGGGGTGGGGAAAGGGAGGGAACGTGTGGTGGGGCGGATGATAGAGAATACGAGTCGAGAGAGTGATGGGATGAGAAAACAGGTAAAACAAGGAAGAGGCGGGGGGAAGGGAGATGAAAGGGCGGGGCTCACATTGACGGGCCAGGGGAAGGATGTCGTCGCGAACGCGGTCGCGAATGTTGTCGCGAGCGCCGTCGCGGATAACGTCGCGAAAGCCATTGCAAATGTCGAATAAAATTCCGCCACGGCCGTCGTCGCGAATGTGGTCGCGAACGTTGACGCGAAGGTCGTCGCGATTATCCTCACGAACATTGTCCTGGAATTTGCCGCGGCCTGCACGAACGGCATATTGCTTGTTGTAAGAAACGAAGGCGAACAAAGGCGACATGGCGAAATCGTCGGAAAACGGGGTACCAATGACAGAACAGAAGGAGAAGAATAACTCGCTCACCTACGACTATTTACCTTGAGACGGAAACCAGCGGCGAGAGGCCAACGGAGAGTGACGCGCAGCAGCGGCGAGTTGTAAACTCGGCGCGCTGCAGCGACGGCGAGCAGCGAAGATAACGGGCTCGATGATCGACAACTAGTAACGACCAGAGATCATCGGGATGAAGAGCTCATCGCGATAAGAGTCGAGCGGCTCTGCAACAAACAGATTCCGAGCGAAACTTTTAGCGCAAACGGCGCGCTTTCTAGAAGGAAAACGCGTCGTTGCTGGGCAAATTAGTTGGCAGAGCAGGAGGTGGGGGTAGCCTGGCAAGCTAGGGAAACAATGGCTATGGTGTCTGTGGGCTCGCAGGGGGCGAGGCAACACCTCCTCGCGTGTTCCGGCCGGGCCAACAAGCGTCAATCTAACCGGTTGGATCAGCGTTAGGCTATACGCGATTGAACATACTGTAGGTACAAATAAAGTTACGCACTATTAGGGCATACAGTTCAGACATACATTTGAATGCTTATAATGTTACTACTGAACCTGACAGCCAAACCTCCAAGCCACCCCACCGTTCCTAACCACTTAGTCAACCTCCTCAATCTTCGGCCCATCACCTCCGCTAGAGTAACCACCTCCCATGGGCACGTCCCCCATACCTCCCGCCCCTGGCACGGGTCCAGCCCCGCCTTGGTACATTTTCGCAATGATCGGGTTACAAATGCCTTCGAGCTCCTTTTGCTTGTCCTCGAATTCGTCCACGTCGGCGAGCTGGTTCTTATCCAGCCAATCGATCGTCTCGTCTACAGCCCTCTCGATCGCCTTCTTATCCTCAGGCGAGAGCTTCCCCCCGATTTTGTCGTCGCGAACCGTGTTACGCATGACGTACGAGTAGTTCTCGAGTGCGTTTTTCGCCTCCACCTGCTTCTTGTGCTGCTCATCATCGTCCTTGTACTTCTCTGCTTCCTCCAGCATCCGCTCTATCTCCTCCTTGCTCAGTCGGCCCTTATCATTCGTAATGGTAATCTTATTCTTCTGCCCCGTAGTCTTGTCCTCCGCGCTCACGTTTAGGATGCCGTTCGCGTCGATGTCGAACGTCACGGTGATCTGCGGCACACCACGTGGCGCCGGCGGAATTCCCGAAAGCTCGAACTTCCCGAGCAGATTGTTATCCTTGGTCCGAGCCCGTTCACCTTCGAACACCTGAATAAGCACCCCCGGCTGGTTATCCGAAAAGGTTGAAAAAACCTGCTCCTTCTTAGTGGGTATCGTGGTATTCCGCGGAATCAGCACCGTCATAACGCCTCCCGCCGTCTCTAATCCAAGCGAAAGCGGCGTCACGTCGAGCAGCAGCAGGTCCTGCACCTTCTCGTTCCCCTCGCCACTCAAAATCGCCGCCTGAACCGCCGCACCGTACGCCACGGCCTCGTCGGGGTTGATGCTCTTGCAGAGCTCCTTGCCGTTGAAAAAGTCCTGAAGGAGCTGCTGCACCTTGGGGATACGCGTGGATCCGCCGACGAGCACCACGTCGTGAATCTGCGCCTTAGACATTTTCGCGTCCTTGAGGCACTTTTCCACCGGATCCATGCACTTTCGGAACATATCCATGTTGAGTTCCTCGAAGCGCGCGCGGGTGATGGTGGTGTAGAAATCAATTCCCTCGTATAGCGAGTCGATTTCGATGGTGGTTTGCGCGGTGGAGGACAGAGTTCGCTTGGCGCGCTCGCAGGCCGTGCGAAGTCGGCGAAGGGACCGCGGGTTGTTACTCAGGTCCTTCTTGTACTTTCGCTTGAATTCCTGGACGAAGTGGTGCACCATGCGATTGTCGAAATCCTCGCCGCCCAAATGCGTGTCGCCAGCCGTCGCCTTCACCTCGAATATACCGTCCTCGATCGAAAGTAGCGAGACATCGAATGTTCCACCGCCGAGATCGAAAATCAGCACGTTCTTTTCGGACGCGCTGCTGTTCTTCTTATCGAGCCCGTACGCGATAGCAGCTGCAGTCGGCTCGTTAATAATGCGCATCACGTTCAGCCCAGCAATCACACCCGCATCTTTCGTCGCTTGGCGCTGAGAATCGTTGAAATACGCCGGAACCGTCACCACCGCGCTCTTCACAGTAGTCCCGAGGTATGCTTCCGCAATCTCCTTCATTTTCGTCAGCACCATGGACGAGATTTCTTCCGCGGCGAACTGCTTCGTCTCGCCCTTGTACTCGACTTGGATCATTGGCTTCTCGCCCGCGCCTGCGATCACTTTGAACGGCCACAGCTTGATGTCGCTCTGCACGGCCGCGTCGGAGAACCGCCGCCCGATGAGACGCTTCGCATCTGCAAACAGGAAAAGTGAAGAGTAACAAAGTGAGAAATCAGCAAATACGACGATTGAGCGAGGGCAGGCACATGCAAGGTATGCTATGATTTAATTTGGAAGGGGTGCAGGAAGCGGAGTGTCAGAAATGGTGGATGATTCAGCATGGGACGCATGAGACGTACCGAAAACGGTGTTGACGGGGTTCATCGACACTTGGTTCTTGGCTGCGTCACCAATCAGGCGCTCCGTGTCAGTGAATGCCACATAGGACGGGGTGGTGCGGTTGCCTTGGTCGTTGGCGATGATCTCCACGCGATCGTGCTGCCACACGCCCACGCAGCTGTAGGTCGTGCCGAGGTCGATTCCAATCGCAGGGCCTTCTCCCTTCGCCATGACTGAGATTTGGAAAACAAGTTTTCACGTACTGTGATGAAAATAATGAAAAGCTGAGAGTCCTTGGGCCTGAATGAACTCCAGAAAGTGTCAGAGAGTTATTAAAAGTTGCCTTGAGAGGCGCGAGAGCGTAATCGTTGAGAGAGATTTGAGAGCTATTTGCTGTTTTGATTTGATGAACCGTAGCTGCGAGTTTCACCCATATATAGCTATTGAGAGAGATGGGAGCCAAAAGCGCTTGTCCTGGATGGAATGGCTGGAGCTGTGGAAGCTGCCAGAAAGATGTCGAATGAGGAAGTTGGCGCTCACTTCAAACCTAGAAGCCGCTGGAATCAGGCAGATTGGCCTTGCGAATTCCACATTGGGCTGAAGCGCGGTGCGGGAATGTTAGAATGGGCGTCTCGAGAACTTTCAGATGCAGACGTGGCAAAAAATTGTTGGCTGGTGTCAAAGCGAATGTTATTGCTGAGCTTTCGCAAACCACCGGGAAACGAGTTCAAGAATCTCTGCGACTGCGACAGGCTAGTCTATACAGTTCAGTTACATGATGTTCTGTACAGTTACACCATCGGGTGGTCAGTGTAAACACGGTGGTTTTCCAAAGTTCCCTCGTTATAGGCAAAACAAGTCTTTCAGCTGACAAAATAGGTGGTAGTACTGACAACAAAATTCCCGCCTCTGCGGAAACTTGCCAAGTATTGTAAAGTTCGCACACAAGGACGGAAGCCCGATTCATTAGGAAAGCGATCTAGTGCGACAAGGTCCCTTGGTTACTAATGGTCGCGAATCCACCTGGCGGAATCCGAGATGCTTCAGAAGTCGCGTCTTCGCATTCAGCGAAACTTGTGACCTAGATAACCATCAGATAAAATGGAAGATTTGAGACCAATTTCTCATCGCAAGAATCTGGCTGCTAAGACTGGCGACTAACTAGCTACCGCAAAAAACGGGCTGCGACGACGCGTTAACGGCGCTACGGGTTTTTCATTGCGTATCCACTGCGCGCGTCGTACGCGAAAGTAACATAATCACAGCCCGAAATGACATCGGAAACGCTTCCAAAGCACGCTGGCGCGCCGCAGGTGGTGTCGCCTGGTGACGCGTCAGACGCGGATTGGGTGATCAACCTCTGGTCGGGACCGCGGTCTCTCAGCACGAGCCTCATGTACTCCTTCGCTCAGGCACGAATTATCCCGTCCACGACCGTCCCACTACCGTTCCACGACCGTCCCACAACCGTCCCACAACCGTCCCATTCCCGAATTGCGTGCTCACACCTCCCCGATCCTCTCTTCTTCCATCTCTCAGTGTCCAGACACCGAGGTGGTGGACGAGCCGCTGTATGCCGACTTTCTGAACCTCATTACCCCTTTTAACCCCCCTCATTTTTCCTCCTTCCCTCCCATCCTCCCTGCCTCATCTACAGCGCCCTGACACCGAGGTGGTGGACGATCCGTTGTATGCCGACTCGTTTAACCTTATGACCCTTCCATGTGCCCCCAATCCCGCCCCCTCTCCTTCCCCTCCTCCCCTTCTGCAGCGTCCAGACACCGAGGTGGTGGACGAGCCTCTATATGCCGACTTCCTGGCAGCCACACCCGTCCCACACCCAACCCAGATCGTATGCTCACACTCCACTGCACCCGCACTCCCCTCCTCTGTCCGTCCCTCCCTGCAGCGTCCAGACACCGAGGTGGTGGACGAGCCGCTGTATGCCGACTTCCTCACAGTCACCGGTGCTCCGCGGCCGTACAGGCAGCTGGTGCTGGATAGCATGGTGAGAGGCAGCATGATGTGGTAGTAGTGTGTGCTATGCGGTATGTCACGGTAGAGCATCATGTGGGAAACTCAGCCCTGACAGTCACTGGTGCTCCGCGGCCGTACAGGCAGCTGGTGCTGGATAGCATGTTGTAGGTTGGTGTTTTGCAGGATCGAAGGGTGCAATGGCAGCTCTGGCAGTCACCGGTGATGCCCGGCCATACAGGCAGGTGGTGCTGGATAGCATGGTGAGAGACAGTTTGATGCGGTAGTAGTGTGTGCTATGCGGTATGTCACGGTAGAGCATCATGTCGGAAACGCAGCCCTGACCGTCACCGGTGCTTCGCGGCCGTACAGGCAGCTGGTGCTGGATATCATGGTGAGATGGTAGAGTGTACTGTGCTGGTGCTGAATGTTGTGTGTGCTGTGTTGATCCGGCGCTGAATGGGCTTGTGTTCTGTGCGGTATGGCATGGTGTGGCATGGAGGAAAGGCAGCTCTGGCAGTCACGGGTGCTTCCCGACCGTACAGGCAGCTGGTGCTGGATAGCATGGTGAGATACGAGTATGTGCTGTGCGGTATGGTATGGTATGGTGAGATGAGATATGAAATTGGGAGAGAATGGGTCATGGTGCGACAGTGGCTGGATAGCAGATGGAAAAAGATAGAGTGTGAAGGGGAGCTCTGGCAGTCACTGGTGCTCCCAGGCCGTACAGGCAGCTGGTGCAGGGAAGCATGGTGAGATGAGACAGGGTAATGGTGAGATCAAAGGGGCTAGCCACAGTGGTAACGGTCGTGCTCATGCAACGCATCAATGGGCTATGGATGCAGCTGTGCCGAAACCGTGCCGTAATGATCCCTGCTCTCTTCTTGCTTCCAATACTCCAATGCTTCTATTGTTCGTCTTCCTCCTAGCCTTATTTCCAGCAATTCTGTTCCCTTGGTTGGTGTGGCAGGATATGAATGGCAAGAGGGTGGTGGATCAAGTTGTACACGGCCCTCGAGGCTCCAAACCCCGTCATTAGGCCCACGCGCAGCGGTTTTCTTCGTGCTTCTGCTCCAACTCCCCTCACTCCCCTCTCCCTTCCTCCCTCCCATGGCAAAAGGGTGGTGGATCAAGTTGTGTATGGCCCTCGGAGCTCCATCATTAGGCCTTCGTGCTTCTGCTTCAACACCTCCCTCCCGTGGCAGGATTCTGACGGCAAGAGGGTGGTGGATCAAGTTGTACACGGCCCTCGAGGCTCCATACCCTGTCATTAGGCCCACGCGCAGCGGTTGCTTCGTGCTTCTGCTCCAACACCTCCCTCCCCTCTCCCGTCCCGTGGCAGGACTCTGACGGCAACAGGGTGGTGGAACAAGTTGTGTATGGCCCTCGAGGCTCCAAACCTCTTCGTTTTGTAAAGGTTTGTGTTTGGAATTGTTAGCTTTCGTTACAGACAGTTCGTAATCTGAATGACTTGCTTTCTGTTTCAAACGCCTCTCCTCCCCCAACCCCCCTTTTGCCCCCATCTCTGAAGCGATTCATTCAAATTCGCAAACATTCATCATTGCGTTATTGTCACACTGCTTCCTCCTCCTCCACCTCCCAATTGTCAGCACATGGCAAAGCAGTGCCGAGAGGAGCTCCAGGCTCCAGGCTTCATGCTTCACAGCATATGGGGCGCCTTAAAAATGTTACACTTCTTACTCCTCTCTCCTGCCCCTCCACCCCCCCATTGTCAGCACATGGCGAAGCAGTGCCGGGAAGAGGTTGAGGCTTCACTGTTGTCACTCAGTCACAATCGCAACTCCCTTCCGCTCCACCCCACTGCACCCCACCAGCACATGGCGAAGCAGTGCAGAGAGGAGCTCCAGGGTTCACTACCGCTGTTGTCATGGAGGCGGCTTTTTTTCTCTCAATGCGTCGTCACTCGGCTTCTCCCCTGCTCTGTGTTGTCAGCACATGGCGAAGCAGTGCAGAGAGGAGCTTCTGGCTTCACTATTGTCACGCGGGCGGCATGTTATTCTCATCCGCGACCCCATGCTGCTCATTGTGAGGCGCACACTCTTTTTCGCTCACTCGCTGGCTCGCGCATTCACTCACTCACTCACAATGAATGTCCTTTGATTCTTCTTTTTCCAAGGGAAGACTTTTCTTGTAGATGCTGCTTCTTCCTCCCATCACCTGAAGTGCGCCTTCTAACCTTAAACCTCCTGTGCTACATCCTACCTTCACCGTCACTGCATTTCGCTCTCATTTTTGCCTCTCCCCACCCTCATCCCCCTGCCAGCCATCCTTCGGAGAGGTCTCCCCTCCGTCTCTCTCTGAGACGGCTCTCCCCCACCTCCTCACCATCCACTCCGCTCTCTCCCACATGGGGCGACCCCCACCCATCATCGACGCCACTAGGCTTCAATCCAACCCGCAGGTAGATGCTGCAGTCCCACCCGCAGGTAGATGCTGCAGTCCAACCCGCAGGTAGATGCTGCAGTCCCACCCGCAGGTAGATGCTGCAGTCCAACCCGCAGGTAGATGCTGCAGTCCCACCCGCAGGTAGATGCTGCAGTCCAACCCGCAGGTAGATGCTGCAGTCCCACCCGCAGGTAGATGCTGCAGTCCCACCCGCAGGTAGATGCTGCAGTCCCACCCGCAGGTACCTCTATCGTCACCCCCTACCGTTGTCTCTCTGAGAGACGGCTCTCCCCCACCTCCTCACCATCCACTCCGCGCTCTCCCACATGGGGCGACCCCCACCCATCATCGACGCCACTAGGCTTCAATCCAACCCGCAGGTAGATGCTGCAGTCCCACCCGCAGGTAGATGCTGCAGTCCAACCCGCAGGTAGATGCTGCAGTCCCACCCGCAGGTAGATGCTGCAGTCCCACCCGCAGGTAGATGCTGCAGTCCAACCCGCAGGTAGATGCTGCAGTCCCACCCGCAGGTAGATGCTGCAGTCCAACCCGCAGGTAGATGCTGCAGTCCCACCCGCAGGTAGATGCTGCAGTCCCACCCGCAGGTAGATGCTGCAGTCCCACCCGCAGGTACCTCTATCGTCACCCCCTACCGTTGTCTCTCTGAGAGACGGCTCTCCCCCACCTCCTCACCATCCACTCCGCGCTCTCCCACATGGGGCGACCCCCACCCATCATCGACGCCACTAGGCTTCAATCCAACCCGCAGGTAGATGCTGCAGTCCCACCCGCAGGTAGATGCTGCAGTCCCACCCGCAGGTACCTCTATCGTCACCCCCTACCGTTGTCTCTCTGAGAGACGGCTCTCCCCCACCTCCTCACCATCCACCTGTGATCGACGCCACCCACCTGCAATCGCCCTGACTTTTGAGTCGACTCAAAAATCACCCTCAGGTACCCTGTAGTCCCGTCACCGTCCCCCTCCTGCCGGCCCACTCCTGAGGGGGGTGGTGAGGTCTCCCCCCCTTCCCATTCTGAGACAGCTCTCCCTCACCTCCTCGCCCTCCACTCGTCACTCTCCCTCATGGGCGCACCCCCCCCCCCCCCCCCGTGACTAACGCCACTAGGTGCCAATCCAACCCTAGGTTATCAACGCCCCATGCACTGCAAGTATCTAGAGCATGCTGTATTCCCACGTCTGCTTCCCTGCCCATCCAACCCAAATTGACAGGGCGTGCTCATGGCTCTCTGCCAAGCTCTAATCATCCCGTTCTATCTAGCTCTTTTTGAGCATGTTGTATACACCCTCTCGCACCCCTGCGGCCCCCTGCATGCCCCACCACAATCCACAGGGCGTGCTCATGGCTCTCTGCCAAGCTCTAAACATCCCGTTCTATCCAGAAATGCTCTCGTAAGTGTATCTGGAGCAAGGTTTCTGTAAGTGAGTAGCTTATCTAAGTATGAAAGGGTACTTTCTGAAAGGGTACTTTCTGAAAGGGTACTTTCTGTTCCTCCTGTTTGTCGAGGTGTGTGATTCTTCTCTTCATTGTCTAAAGGTTCCTACTAAGACTTCTGAGTTTGAGTTGATGTTTAAGTTGTTCCTCCCTAGTTTTAGTTCCTGCATAGAACTGAATACGTACTAATCTGCGTTATAGAATCTTCTCTCTCTTGTACACAAATTGTATCTGTCCAGCCTATCCTGGCCCCACCACCCCCATGGGCAGATAGCCAATCATCCCTCTATGCTCCATCGCCTTCCACCACATCACTGCCTTACCCAGCTGGCCTGCAGGGAAGCGCCCAGAGGTCAGAAGGGGTGTGGGCACTGTGGTGGTATACCACCACACAAGCCACCGCCACACTACATGCTTGCAGAGCAATACACTTCCCTCTTCTGTGCGTCCTTCCCCAGCTGGCCTGCGGGGAAGCGGCCAGAGGACGGAGTGTGGGCTTCCTGGTGGTATACCACCAGCACGCTACACGGCAAATACACCACTCAATCATGCCATCACTCCCCTATCTCTCTACTGCCTTCCCCAGCTGGCCTGCAGGCAAGCGTCCAGAGAATGGGATGTGGGCTTCCTGGTGGTATACCACCACACCACCCAGCTATTACTTCCTTCTTTCCACGCCCCAATGCAACCCCCCCGATTGCCACTCTTACTTCCTTCCCCAGCTGGCCTGCAGGAAAGCGACCAGAGGACGGGGTGTGGGCGCCTTGGTGGTATACCACCACGCATGCTTCCACTGGTTTCGCTCTCCCTGCTCTTCACCCCAAGGTAACCCACAATTCTCTTCACTCGTCTGACTCTGCTCCTTATCTCAGTCACAAAGGAAAGGAGAAAAACGAGGTGTGGGCGCCTTGGTGGTATACCACCACGCATGCTTCCACTGGCTTCGCCCCCCTGCTCTGTACCCCAAGGTGACCCACAATCCTCTTCACTTGTCACACACTGCAAGTCACACCCCCGCACCGCTGGATGTTCCACACACGCTTCCATTGGCTTCACCCCTCTTGCTCTCTACCCCAAGGTGCCCTAAACCTCACTCCATTTCACTAGAAATTATTGAAGATTTGCCACCCGTTCTTCCCCTTTTCCCACTCCAATGCCCTCGTAACACTACTCGCCAGCACCAATGCCTCTCCCCATGGGCCATGGTCACAGCTCTTTGCTGAAAGCTGCTGTCCCTTCTTCCTCTCTGCTCCATGCCAAAGCCCTCCCCGTATACCACTGCAGACTGCAGCCAACTAGTCTTACCATACCTTGCTCATTCCTGTGTTCTCACTTTCTATCCCCCCCTCGCTTCCCTCCTCTCAGCCCTTCCCAATGGAGCATTACTCTCTACTAGAGGACTGCCGTCCATTCTACTCCTTGCTCCTCTCCAAAGCCCTCGTACCGCTCACCACCACTGCCAACTCCTCCACCACCACTCCCACCACCATCTCCCCCTATCCCTCCGCCGCACCCCTGCCCTTGCCCTCTCTCCCTGTGCCGGCTAATGAGAAGCTGCTGGTGTGGGTGGGAGAGGAGGGGCTGGTGCCGAGGAGAGACGCCAAGGTAGGGTCCTACCCTTTCATCTATGTAGAGTGGATAAGGTAACATGCCTCTCCTTCCATGATAAGGTAAGCGGCATATGGGTTACAAGTGCATCGCCCCTCCCTCGCCGCCTCTCTCTCCCTGTGCCGGCAAACGAGACGCTGCTGGTGTGGGTGGGGGAGGAGGGGCTGGTGCCGAGAAGAGACGCAAAGGTGTAGTTTTGTTCTCATGCATGTAGCATAGATGAGCTGTAAGGGGCATATGGGTTACAAGTGCATCGCCCCTCCCTCGCCGCCCCTCTCTCCCTGTGCCGGCAAACGAGCAGCTGCTGGTGTGGGTGGGGGAGGAGGGGCTGGTACCGCGACTAGAACCCAAGGTAGGGTTGAAACGTGTTCCTTAAAAGTCTTCAAGTTAGATATTGTGTTCAACTGTGCATGTGCCATGCCATCATGTGCCATGGTTAGGGTGTCAGGTGCCAGGTGTAGCGAGGTATGGGCATGAGGTGAAGGGTGTACCTGAGACTGAGAGTTTTCAAAACACTTGGCAAGATCCAGGTGCATCTGTGAGTATTCGCCTTTTCCGTCAGCCCTCTCCTCTCTATACTCGCACTGTCCATCCTATCTGTCCCCCCACTCTATCTCCCCTGTAAATATATGGCAGATTCACGTGCTTGACTCTGCCGTGCAGGGAGGGGACGCGGTGTGGGAGGGGAGTGGTTTCTGAGTTGACTAACAGTTGTCTCATGTTGAGCGATTTTTGAGACATCTCAAATATCCAACCTGCCCTGCAAACGGATGGGAGGTGCATGTGCTGGACTCTGCAGTGCAGGGATGCGACGCTGTGTGGGAGGAGCTGAGAGAGTGACTGTTGTGACTCCTTTGGCTGTGGTATGGGCGGATGGCAGGTGCATGTGCTGGACTCGGCAGTGCAGGGATGCGACGCCGTGTGGGAAGGGAGGGGCTGAGGAGTTAACTCTCCCCTCTGTCTTCCTTGTGGGCGGATGGCAGGTGCTGGACTCTGCAGTGCAGAGGGGAGATGCTGTGTGGGAGGGGAGCGGCCGAGAGAAAGACTCTTAGCTGCCTTCAGCAGTGTGCCCTTTCTGCTGAAGCTTCTACCTCCCGTTTGTTTAAATGGCAGATTCACGTGCTGAACTGAGAGCGTGACTGATGAGTTGACTCTGAGTTGACCTAGTCTCCTCTCCTTATCCTGTCCCCTCTATCTGCCTGTCGGCATGGATGGACGGCAGATTCACGTGCTGGACTCTGCAGTGCAGGGAGGGGACGCGCTGAGAAGCGTGACGTCTGAGTTGACTCAACTGAAAGAATTTCTGCTGCCTACCCCATGTGCCCTGAGTGCGGATGGCAGATTCACGTGCTGGACTCTGCAGTGCAGGGAGGGGACGCTGTGTGGGAGGGGCTGAGGGTGTGACTGTTGAGTCAATGACTCCTTTGGCTGTTTCCTCTATGTGCCCTTCGGTATGCACGGATGGCAGATTCACGTGCTGGACTCTGCCGTACAGGGAGGCGACGCTGTGTGGGAGGGGACGCGCTGAGAGGGTGACGTCTGAGTTGACTCAACTGAAAGAATTTCTGCTGCCTACCCCATGTGCCCTGAGTGCGGATTGCAGATTCACGTGCTGGACTCGGCAGTGCAGGGAGGGGATGCTGTGTGGGAGGGGCTGAGGGTGTATGATGGTCGTATATTCAAGCTGCAAGAGCACCTGGACCGGTGAGTGGGTGTATGTCTTTTGAGTAGGCTCAAATGTTTTGGTGCCACGTAAAGACATGGTTTCAAACTGGGGCTCCATCAGACTAGCTGCAAGAGCCTCTGGACCGGTAAGTGAGTTGTATATTACCTGCTGATTTCCTCATTCCCCCTGTTGATTTTCTCCCCACTCCCCGTCCCCACCATCACAAGTTTCTGTATAACTCTGGCAAGGCTATGTCAACTCCCATGTGCTGTGCTCAGGTGGCTTTTGAGTCGACTCAAAAGTCACCTGGGGCACTATCAGACTAGCTGCAAGAGCCTCTCCCCCTGCCCACCCAACCCAAGTATGACTCTGCTGCGTATTCCCCCCGCTCCCACTCCCCACCAAATTGACAGCCTCTTCGACTCTGCCAAGGCTATGGCGTTTGCAAACGTGCCTACACAAGACCACGTGGTGCATGCACTGGTGTCAACCCTTGCTGCCAACGGCATGAGGGATAATGCTCATGTTCGACTCACTCTCACTCGGGGGAAGAAGGTAGGGGACGGATAGTGGGAGGTGTGAGAAAGTAAGGAAGAAGAATAGGGTCAATGTTCCCGACTCACACAGAGAAAGGTGTGAGTCGAAGTCAAATGTGACTCACACTCGAGACTTGGGGAAAATTTGAAGAAGAGCCGTTTTATTCAATGTGTGCGTGTGTGCGTGCATGCGTGTGTGTCCGTGCTTGTGTCTGTCTGCCCTGCATCCAGACTACATCAGGAATGAGCCCTCAGTTCAATCTTTATGGCTGCACTTTAATCGGTGAGTGAATCGGAACTATTGCATTCCCTTCTTAGAACCAACTTTGCACCGCTTGCCCTGTGCTGTACTGCTTACCCTCAACAGTGCACTTGCCATCTTACCCTCTCCCACCCTCACGCATATTCCACACTCATACTCACCTGTACCTCCCACATTCAGCCCCTCTCCCTACTCCCACCGTGCCTTCTCAGTCCTGGCCGAGTGGAAGCCTCCAGTGTATGACAACACACGGGGCATCAAGCTCATCACTGCCTCAACGCGAAGGAACTCACCACAATTGGGATCTTCCCCTCCCTCTTCCGCTCCCACTCCCACCAACTTAACTAGTACTCGCGGAATGGAAGCCCCCTGTCTATGACAATGCACGGGGCATCAAGCTCATCACGGCATCAACTCGAAGAAACTCACCACAGGTGCGTATGCGTGTGTCACTCGAGAATTCTCAAGGGTGACACAGACACAAGGGGCATCAAGTTCGTGACTTCCTCAACTCAGAGGAGCTCACCTTAAGAAATATTCTACAATCCAGTCTGCATCTTCTCCCGCTCTCCCCTCTGCCTTTTCTCCAGAGATTATTGAGAGATGTTTCAAGGTCGAGGTTTCGCAGGTCTTTTCCAGATATTCTCTTTCGTGTGTGCTGCATGCAAGTGCTTCTGTACACACCACCCACATTCAAGATGTTTCGTTTCAATGCAGATTACTGCCTCCCCAGTTCTCTGAGTTTTGGGACGTCTCAAAAGTTACTAATCCTCCCCTCCCCTCCCCATCCACTTCCCTCTGCCCCGCCTCTGTTTGTTTGCCCTCCACTCTTCAACCTCCCCATCCCCATCCTCCTTTTCCTTCCCACCCATCCATCTTTTTCCTCCCTTTGTTCTCCCAAATGCCTTTCGGCGTTCTCTGCATCCATTGACGTACTATTCCCATTGACCTTCTTGCCCAAATTCTGCTATTCCCACATGCACCGTTCACTCTCCTGTTCATCCCTCCTTGCAAGCAGTGTGTGGACTCGCACATTCATCACAACAACCTCATCAATAACATCCTCGCTAAGGTGACTGACTTGTAGAGCTGCATTTTGCAAAGTTACATTGTTCATACAAATTCTTGAATGCAAATGAGTTGCAACTGATATTCCTCTCCTCTCATCTCGTCGTAGGCATGGACGTCCCCTCTTCAGCATAAAAGCCCATTAACCCTCGAATATTCAGGCTATAGTCATTTCATTATTAATGAGCCATCCTTTGTTGAGCTTTGATCTTGATGAGACGTTGCTGCATGCATGCAGATCGAGGGGAACAACGCAGGGGCAGACGATGCAGTGATGCTCGACGTGCATGGATACATCAGCGAAACCAACGCTACCAACATTGTAGGTGCTTCCTTTCCACTTCACTTCAGAGCCTTCTGTGCGTTCAACAGTGTTTTCTGTTATTCCTATCCGTCAAACAATCATGGCTCGTCTTCTCCTCGTTTCCCTTTTCCCTGTCAGTTCATGGTGAAGAGAGGACGCATCTTAACACCTTACGCCGACAGCTGCTTGCCAGGCATCACCCGAGCCACGGTACTGCATGGGGGGAAAGGGGAGCAAGAGAAAGGGGAAGAACTCGAGGGATTTTCATTGTTGATTTCCATGTTGATAGCTGCTCACCAGGCATCATTTGCGCCACTGTAGTGCATGGGGACTTAGAGTGGGGGGTGGGCGGATAGGGGCCAACATTAGAAATGGGAAAACGCGGAGTGAATTATGGCGCACACTATCCTCCGTACCCCGCATCCTGACATCATCCATTCAACCATCCATGCGTTGTTCTTGATCTCCTTCTGGTCTTACCTGGCAGGTAATAGAGTTGGCGAGGCATGAAGGCATTCCCATTGAGGAGTGCAACATCACTACGGCTCAGCTGCATGCTGCTGATGAGGTGAGGCATGAGGGCGAGATATATAGTTGAGGTGCCTGAGAAAGCAAGGCAGGAAGGCATTCCCATTGACGAGTGCAACATCACCACGGCTCAGCTGCACGCTGCTGATGAGGTGGGGCGTTTTGTTTGTGGTGCCTTAGAAGGTGACGCTGCAAGGTATCCCCGTTGAGGAGTGCAACATCACCACGGCTCAGCTGCATACTGCGGATGAGGTGAGACAGAATGCTTGAGGCAAGCCGTAGAAGGTGAGGTGAGACACCCATGCCTATCACGCATTTGAGCTGGCGAAGCAGCGAGGTATCCCCATCCAGGAGCGGGACATCACTGCAGCTCAGCTGCACGCTGCCGATGAGGTAAAGATTGCTTGCTCAAATTTTTGCTCTTGTGTGCATACAAGCTAGTGCCTATTTCGACCGTACTTTGTTGATTTCACAAACTCTTGCTTTTCTGATGGGCCTGGTCCCCTCCTCCAGATCTTCACAACGGGAACGATGGGGGAGCTTACACCTTGTGTGCTTCTTGACAGCCGTCCAGTCGGCTACAACCTAAATAGCAGCGGTTGCAGAGCAGACATCGGTAGTTGTGTTGGGCCCATCACCCAGAAGCTTCAAGAGGCATACAAAAAAATTACATCAGCTGAAGGCTGGCCATTGCCATTCTAATGCAATATTGTAGTAGTACAGTATCACTTCAGTGCTAATTTTCATGTAAAGAATGAATGAATGTATGGGACGTGATTGTTCATGGTAATTATGTGAGTTGAAATATACTAGGAAGAATGGGAAGGGTGCAACAAGAGACGGAGTTTGTAACGATAGCTACAAATGTGCGCACTAACATGCTAGATTCGTAAATGAGCACAGTGGAGCACGCCTTGTACTAATAGCGCGGCTCTCAGCAGACGAGGCCTAGGGATTTGCTTCCCTTCCCTCCCTCCCTCTCTAAAAACAACAGTCAAAGCGAAGTGGTAATTTCGGAAGCCTCACCTCGTAATTGTAATTTCTTCGGTTGGCCTCTCGCTATCTGCCGTAGATCTCACGCTCGCATCCTCTGTTCCGAAACTCGGCCGACGGGACGGCGGGTCTAGTATTGCAAAAACCGATATTTTCCGTGCTTGAGAGCGAGAGCGGCCATCATGCCGGAAATCGATCCGGATCTCGACGAGAAGAACCCGCCAGCCCTCGATGAGGACGATATCGCTCTCCTAAAGACCTATGTGCGTTGGCATGCGTTTTAGATGAGTACGATTAGACGTCTCGATGAGGACGATATCGCTCGTGCGTTTCGTTGGGACTTTAGGATAGGAGACTATTGCGGAAGCTTCATAGCCGTTCAGATTCTCTGCAGACGTTTGGAGCCAATTTGTCAACCATTCTTGTGTTCAGATCGTTACGTAATTCAGTCGTCCGGCATCCACGCTTCCTATTGCATGATCCCGTTTGTTTACTCTTTCCTTTTTCCGGATGTATCTCAACATGTAGGGTCTTGGTCCTTACTCAACGTCTATCAAGAAGGTTGAGAAGGATATCAAGGACATGGCCAAGAAGGTCAACGACCTATGCGGTAAGTATCTCGTAATCCGTTCAAGAGACGAATTGTTACGGATAGAGTATGAATTTCTGCTCCTAATGCATCAAGCAAGTTAGCTCTAGCTCTTTCTCGGGAGTTGTCAGTCTAGTGACCCATATATTACCTAGAATTCTTCTCAATTGGTTCGCTATGGAACTGGAATTCGTTACTCTATCTTTGTTCTCCGGTTTTTTATTGATGCCGCCTACTGTAAGCTGATGCCGTCTGTTGCCATATGATCTCGTCGGATCGCTCTGTGTCGCATGACATCGCCTGATGCCGCGTTATGTCGCATGGTGTCGCCTGAGTGTCTGTGATGTTTCCACTGCAGGGATCAAGGAGTCGGATACTGGATTGGCAGCACCAAGCCAGTGGGATTTGGTGTCGGACAAGCAGATGATGCAGGAGGAGCAGCCGCTGCAGGCAAGCACACACCTGCACATACCACCCTCCTTGCTTTCTCTAGTCTGATCCACTTTTAGTTGATTTACAAGGCACCTCGGAACTTGCAGCTCCGAGCCAGTGAGATCTGGTGTCGGACAGCAGATGATGCAGGAGGAGCAGCCGCTGCAGGCAAGCACACTCCCACACTCACACCCCCCTTGGTTTCCCTGATTCACTGTTGAATGATTCACTACAAGGCAGTTGCATTCTAGCCGCCCCGAGCCAGTGGGATTCGGTGTCGGACAAGCAGATGATGCAGGGGTAGCACGCCTGACTGACTGACCACAATTGACTGAATGAGCGTGCCTGACTGATCACGTCTGACTCATTACGCCTGACTGACTGAGCACGCCTGACTGACTGAGCGCGCTTGACTCAAACCTAGCTCACTTCTTCCTAGATCTCGTCGTTCAACCAGCGCACTATTCATTCTCTTCTCTTCTTTCCATTCCCTCTCTTCTCTCCTCTCTCCTCTCCTCTCTTCTTCCTCCTTCCCCCTATCCGCTCTTCTCCCTTTCAGGTGGCGCGCTGCACCAAGATCATCAACCGCAACACCAACGACGCCAACTCAGAAAATCAGCCATGCTCTATGCTTTCCCCTATCCCCTCTCCTTTCTCCTCTCTCCTCCCTCCCACCCTCCCAGGTGGCGCGCTGCACCAAGATCATCAACCCCAACACGGACGACGCAAAATACGTCATCAACGTCAAGCAGATCGCCAAGGTTCGAATTTTACTCTGCATACAGGATTCCACGAATGCGCTTCAATTATGGCCCTCCGCACCTCCTCTCCCCACCCCTTCCTCCCCTCTTCCCCCCTTCCAACCCCCCCCAGCGGTTGCACATTCACGCCCTTACTTTGCCAGATTCTTATCTTTATTATGATGTGTGCTGTGTCAAGATCTTTCTTGAGAAGTGCAGTCGCAATATTAAGTTGGTTCTTTTTTAGTCGCTGTCTGCGTTCTGTATGCAGTGCGGAATTTCCGTTGTTCCATTCGTGATAGAGTCCTGCATTTTTTACCCACTCATCGCTCTGTGTGTGCTTGCTCTGTGTGTGCTTGCTGTGTGTGTGCTTGCTCTGTGTGTGCTTGCTGTGTGTGTGTGCTTGCTGTGTGTGTGCGCTTGCTGTGTGTGTGCTTGCTGTGTGTGTGCTTGCTTTGCGTGTGCTTCTTGTGTGTGTGTGTGTGTGTGTGTGTGTGCGTGCGTGCGTGCGTGTGTGTGTGAGTGTGTGTGTGTGTGTGTGTGTGTGTGTGTCTGTGTGTGTGTGTGCGTGTGTGCGTGTGTGCGTGCGTGCGTGCGTGCGTGCGTGCGTGCGTGCGTGCGTGCGTGCGTGTGTGCGTGTGTGTGTGTGTGTGCGTGTGTGCGTGTGTGCGTGTGTGCGTGTGTGCGTGTGTGCGTGTGTGTGTGTGTGTGCTTGCTGTGTGTGTGCGTGCGTGCCGTGTGTGTGCGTGCGTGCTGTGTACAGTTCGTGGTGGGATTGGGCGACCGCGTCTCACCGACTGACATTGAGGAGGGCATGCGCGTGGGGTGAGTGCGTGTGTGCCATTTCATGCCACTCCCCCATTCCGTCCACTCTGCTATCCGTGGTGGGGCTGGGGGGCTGGGGAGGGTATGCGAATGGGGTGAGTGCGGGCATGCAAGGTTTGAGGTGCCTCATTAACGTGATGGGGTTGGGAGAATGCGTCTCACCGACTGGGATTGAGGAGGGCATGCGCGTGGGATGAGTGCATGTGTGTGCCATGTCATGCCATCCACCACCATGCCATCCACCATGCCATCCACCATGCCATCCACCACCATGCCATCCACCACCATGCCATCCACCATGCCATCCACCACCATGCCATCCACCACCATGCCATCCACCACCATGCCATCCACCACCATGCCATCCACCATGCCATCCACCATGCCATCCACCATGCCATCCACCATGCCATCCACCATGCCATCCACCATGCCATCCACCATGCCGTCCACCATGCCATCCACCATGCCATCCACCACCATGCCATCCACCACCATGCCATCCACCATGCCATCCACCACCATGCCATCCACCACCATGCCATCTTCCCGTCATCTGGTGATGCCCTGTTGCTGGTGGTTTCACGGTTCACCTGAGTTGATCAAACTAAACAGCAACTGTACGTACTTCTGAGTTTTCTTGTATGCAGGTGCAACATGTTTTCTGTTCGTTCTTAAACGTTCCCTAATCATGCTTATATTGTTGCCCTTGCACAGAGTGGATCGTAACAAGTATCAAATCCAGATCCCCCTGCCGCCCAAGATCGACCCGATATTCCCTATCCCTTCGTCCCTTGCACAGAGTGGATCGCAACAAGTATCAAATCCAGATCCCCCTGCCGCCCAAGATCGACCCGAGTGTAACGATGATGACGGTGGAGGAGAAACCGGACGTGACTTACGGGGACGTGGGCGGATGCAAGGAGCAGATTGAGAAGATGCGCGAGGTGGGTGGGAGCATTTGGGGAAGTGCGGGAGCGAGTGAGTCAGTGCATGATAGGGAGCACCAAGATGAGGACAGTGGAGGAGAAACCAGATGTGACGTTCGGGGACGTGGGCGGATGCAAGGAGCAGATTGAGAAGATGCGCGAGGTGGGTGAGCGTAAGGGAGTAGAGGGGCGTGATTGAGCTGGTATTCGAGGTAGAGCATTTGAGAGAGCGTTACTTGGGTAGAAAGTGTGACGATGACGACAGTAGAGAAGAAACCGAGTGTTCCTTATGGTGCTGTGGGCAGGCTATTAAATCTCTCTCATGCAATCGCTCACACTCGCACACACTCAATCTTACAATCACACACACTTCCAGGTGGTTTAGCTGCCCATGCTGCATGCTGAGAAGTTCGGGAAGCTGGGAATCGACCTTTCTAAGCGTGTGCTGTGCTACGGCCCATGTTTCCTAACAGTCATTCACACACTCACACATCACCCTCACACACCACGCTCACCCACACCCACAGATGGTGGAACTTCCCATGCTGCATTCGGAGAAGTTCGTCAAACTGGGCATTGACCCTCCCAAGGGCGTGCTGTGCCACGGCCTTCCCTCCCTCTCTCATCTCCGTTCCTTTCTCTCTTCCTTCGCTCACCCACACCACAGGTTGTGAAACTGCCCACGCTGTTCCTGAGAAGTGACGTGTGCTGGCGCACGCAGTGGCGAACCGCACGGATCCCTGCTTCATCCCCCAAGGGTGTGCTCTGCTATGGCCCAATTCCCTTTACTCCCTTTTTTTCTGTTTTCATTTTACCCCACATGCCCTCTCAGGTGGTGGAACTGCCCATGCTGCATCCTGAGAAGTTTGTCAAACTGGGCATCGACCCCCCCAAGGGCGTGCTGTGCTACGGCCCGCCCGGCACCGGCAAGACCCTGTTGGCGCGCGCTGTGGCGAACCCGCTTTGATGGTGGAGCTAAGAATCGACCCCCCCAAGGGCGTGCTGTGCTGCAATTCAGTCTCCCTCCCTCATCTCCGTTCCTTCTCCCATTTTGCACACACTCAGGTGGTGGAGCTGCCCATGCTTCACCCTGAGAAGTTCGTCAAATCGGGAATCGACCCCCCCAAGGGCGTGCTGTGCTACGGCCCGCCCGGCACCGGCAAGACCCTGCTGGCGCGCGCTAATAATGTGCTCTCACACACACTCCCACACAAACCCTCAGGTGGTGGAACTCCCCATGCTGCATCCGGAGAAGTTTGTGAAGCTGGGAATTGACCCCCCCAAGGGCGTGCTGTGCTACGGCCTTCCCTCACTCCCTCATCTCTGTTCCTTTCTCTCTTCCTTCGTTCACCCATACCACAGGTGGTGGAGCTGCCCATGCTTCACCTTGAGAAGTTCGTGAAGCTAAGAATCGACCCTCCCAAGGGCGTGCTCTGCTACGCTCAATTTCAATCTCCCTTCTTCCCGTCCTTTCCCCCTTCTCAGGTGGTGGAGCTGCCTATGCTTCACCCGGAGAAGTTCATAAAACTAGATATCGACCTGCCCAAGGGCGTGCTGTGCTACGGCCCTCAACTCCATTCCTTATCTCTCGCCAACATGTTCTCCCAGGTGGTGGAGCTCCCCATGCTGCATCCGGAGAACTTTGTCAAATTGGGAATCGACCCCCCCAAGGGCGTGCTGTGCTACGCTCCAATCCCAATCTCCCTTCTTCCCGTCCTCTCCCCCTTTCTCTAATCCTTTTAGGTGGTGGAGCTGCCTATGCTGCACCCGGAAAAGTTTGTAAAGCTAGGAATCGACCCCCCCAAGGGCGTGCTGTGCTACGGCCCGCCCGGCACCGGCAAGACGCTGCTGGCGCGCGCTGTGGCTAACCGCACGGATGCCTGCTTCATCCGCGTTATAGGCAGCGAGCTCGTGCAGAAATACGTGGGGGAAGGAGCGAGGATGGTTCGAGAGCTGTTCCAGGTGAGATTTGGTGCGGGTGATAACTGGTGCTACAGGTAAAAGCTGGTGCATGTGAGAGTTGTTCCAAGTGAGAGCTGCTTCAGGTGAAATCTGGTGCAGGTTACAACCGGTGATACTCCAGGTGAGAGTGCAGGCATCTGCGTTGAAGGCAGCAAGCTGGTGCAGAAATACGTGGGCGAGGTTTGACGATGGGGCAGGCATTCAGATGGCGCGCTCCAAGAAGGCGTGCATCATATTCATTGATGAGATTGACACCATTGGAGGGGCGTCCCTTACCCATCTCTCTCTTCCTGCCGCTCTCCCCTGTCACCTCGTTATGCCTTCCCGTATCCGCCCTCACACATGGCGCGTTCCAAGGAAGGCGTGCATCACCTTCTTCGATGAGGTGGACGCCATCGGAGGGGCGCCCTTCACCTCTCTAAATCCCCTCTTGTATCCTGCTTCCCCCTCTATTCTGTGCGCCCTTACACATGGCTCGTTCCAAGAAGGCGTGCATTATCTTCTTTGATGAGGTGGATGCCATCGGAGGGTGGAAACCCCCTTTCCCTGACCCCCCCATCCCCGCCTTCCTGCCCTGTACCCGCCCTCACAGATGGCGCGCTCCAAGAAGGCGTGCATCATATTCTTCGATGAGGTGGATGCCATCGGAGGGGCGCGGTTTACCACTCTAACTCCCCTCTTGTATTGTATCCTGCATGTCCCTCGATCCCCCATTCAGATGGCTCGCTCCAAGAAGGCGTGCATCATCTTCTTTGATGAGGTGGACGCCATCGGAGGGGCGCGGTTTACCACTCTAACTCCCCTCTTGTATTGTATCCTGCATGTCCCTCGATCCCCCATTCAGATGGCTCGCTCCAAGAAGGCGTGCATCATCTTCTTTGATGAGGTGGACGCCATCGGAGGGGCGCGTTTCGACGACGGGGCGGGCGGAGACAATGAGGTGCAGCGCACAATGCTTGAAATTGTGAATCAGCTGGATGGCTTTGATGCACGCGGGAACATCAAGGTTCTCATGGCCACCAACAGGTGTGTACTGGTGTGAACAAGTGTGTGTGGTTTGTGTTGCTCCTTCTCTCAATCGGACAACGAGGTGCAGCGCACGATGCTTGAAATCGTGAATCAGCTGGATGGCTTTGATGCACGCGGGAATATCAAAGTGCTGATGGCCACCAACAGGTACTCTATCAACAGGTGTTCCTCTCCCTCTCACAAAGACAATGTGGTGACAACAACGAGACGTGCAGCGCTCGATGCTTGAGATAGTGAACCAGCTGGATGGGTTTGATGCACGCGGCAACATCAAGGTCCTCACGGCTACAAACAGGTGTGTTGCTCCTCTCTTGATGCGACAACGTGGTGTAATGAGATGCCCAGGTGACAACGAGGTGCAGCGCTTGATGCTTGAAATCGTGAATCAACTGGATGGGTTTGATGCGCGCAGCAATATCAAAGTGTTGATGGATACCAACAGGTGTGTATTGGTGGTGTGCTGCTGCCAAGAGTGGTGGTTTGCCTTCCTCCTCCTTGTAATGACTCAACGAGGTGCAGCGCACGATGCTTGAAATCGTGAATCAGCTGGACGGGTTTGATGCGCGCGGGAACATCAAAGTGCTTATGGCCACCAACAGGTGTGCACCTCACTCAGCTAGGCAATCAGGGTAATGAGACGACGTGTTGGCAATGAGAGAGGTGCAGCGCGCGATGCTTGAGATAGTCAACCAGCTGGATGGGTTCGATGCATGCATGCATGCATGCGATGTATCAAAGTGCTCATGGCCACCAACAGGTGTGTACCGGTGTGCTTGCAACTGCAGTAGCATTGCTTTGTGTTGCTCCTTACCTGCCCTCCACCGCCCCTCGTCCCACTACCCTTCTTCCCAGGTTTGACACCCTTTATCCCGCTCCCTTGCGTCGTGACAGCAAGGTTGCCCTACCTACCTGCCACTCCCTCTCATCCCACTACCCTCCTTCCCAGGTCCGACACCCTTGATCCCGTTCTCTTGCATCGGGGTTGTCTCGCCGGCAAGGTGGAGTTTGGGCTGCCGGATCTGGAGGGGCGCACGCACATCTTTCCTTCCCTCTGCCTTATTTCTCTTAAGCCCATCGTCGCCCCTCCTGTACTGCACACTCTCTTCCCTCCCCCCCTCCTCTCAGGCCTGATACCCTTGATCCTGCTCTCCTGCGCCCCGGTCGCTTTGACCGCAAGGTGGAGTTGGGTCTAGCAGACCTGGAGAAGCGCATTCACATCTTCAGGATCCACATCTCGAAGCTTCCAACCCTCTCCTTTCATCTCTCCTGCCCCAATCTTCCCTTCTCTCCCCCCCCTCCCCCATCCCCTCCCAGGCCCGACACCCTTGATCCTGCTCTCCTGCGCCCGGGTCGTCTCGACCGCAAGGTGGAGTTTGGACTTCCAGACCTGGAGGGGCGAACGCACATCTTCAAGATCCACACGCGCACCATGAACTGCGAGAGGGACATTCGATTCGAGCTGCTGGCTAGGCTCTGCCCCAACTCCACCGGTGAGTTCCTGTTGTGTGTTTGTGTCTCTTTGGGTCCTCACACACTAGCCAAAGCACGCGCATCTTCAAGATTCACACTCGCACAATGAACTGCGAGAGGGACATTCGGTTTGAACTACTGGCCCGGCTGTGCCCCAACTCCACCGGTAAGTTCTCGCTACTGAAAACACGCACATTTTCAAGATCCACACTCGCACGATGAGCTGCGAGCGGGATATTCGGCTTGAACTACTCTCTCGGCTCTGCCCCCAACTCCACTGCTCACTGGACTTGCTTGTCACGCCCCTCACACCTCTCCAGGGACCTTGCACACCACTGAAAGCACTCACATGTTCGCATTCACACCATCAATGAACTGACAGGAGCTGGCATATGCAGTGTGTGCACGGAGGCGGGCATGTATGCCATAACATCACGTCACATAGTGGCACATGATCATGTGTCCATCTGTGTGTCTACATATATGTATACTGTGGGCATGCATATGTCTCCCCCCCTTCCCACCCACCCCTCCTCCCCCCTGCCAGGTGCCGACATCTGCAGTGTGTGCACGGAAGCAGGAATGTATGCCATTAGGCGTTGTGCACAACGGAGGGTCATTGTGCACAAGACAGCATCCATCCCCTACTCGTTGCTCACCTAGTTGGCCTTCTTCCCCCATTCCCCCAACCCCTTTTACAGGTGCCGACATCCGCAGTGCGTGCACGGAGGCAGGCATGTATGCCATCAGGCCTCGGCGCAAGACAGTGACTGAGAGAGACTGTCTGTCTGTGTGTGCTTATCCGTACCGTCTACCTCTCTGCCCCTGTTTCCCTTCCCCCCCACACGCAGGAGCCGACATTCGCAGTGTGTGCACGGAGGCGGGCATGTGTGCCATCAGGGCACGATGGGCACATAGTGATGCATATCTATGTGTGTGCGCCCGTCCCCACACTCTCCTGTTCTTTCCACAGGAGCCGATATTCGCAGTGTGTGCACGGAGGCGGGCATGTATGCCATCAGAGCACGGCGCAAGACAGTCACGGAAAAGGATTTCCTGGAGGCGGTCAACAAGGTCATCAAGGGATACCAGAAGTTCAGCGCTACACCCAAATACATGGTGTACAATTGAGTGTATACATGCTGTTGATACATGGTGTACAATTGACTGAAATGTTGATACATTGTGATGCTGGTGTAAAGAGGTGCAAAGACAGCGGCAGAAGGATTTCCTGGAGGCGGTCAACAAGGTCATCAAGAGGTACGAGAAGTTCAACGCTACATGGTGTAAAATTAATTGTATATGTGCTGTCTTAGGTGTACAACTGACTGTTAATGCTCTTGCCGTGCATTGTAATTTTGGTATGAAGGTGCCGCTGAGTTGCAATAAGGAGTGCCCCTGAGTTGCAATGCGGTACCTATATAGGTTACGGTACATGACAAATCCTTCAAAATAGTACACAATAAGCACTGGAACACACAGACAAAGATACACTGCAACATACCACCATCCCAGGTGACTTGCACCACCTCAACCTACGGTACATCCTATGGTATCACCCCCTTTCCCCATCAGCAGACTGCACTGCCAGTAGAAACCCCACAAGCCTCTCCTTGATCAACTGCTGTACTTCCACCATGGGTAATCTCCATCACCTCACAAAATATCTCCTATCTTTACCATCTCCCCTCTCCCCTTCAATCTTCCATATCATCCACATCATCATCCTCATTCATCAACCTTAGCTCTCTTCCTCCCACCATCCCCATCAGCAAGTTGCACTAGAATCTCCCCAAGCCTCCCTCCTCAACTGCCATAGTTCCACCATGTGTACTCCTTCACCACCCCACATCAGAGGGTAACTTTCATGCTTACCACCTGCCCCTTCAATCCTCCATATCATCCACATCATCATCCTCATCATCAACCTTAGCCCTCTTCCCCCCACCATCAGCATCAGCAGGTTGCACCAAAAACTCCCCAAGCCTCCCCTTGGCCTTCTCAGCCGCAATCCCCCCAGTCTTCTCCACCCGATACACCAACCCGCTTATCGCCTCCTCATCCGCAATCCCATTCTCCCCCACACCATCACCAGCACCGCCCTGAGCGTCGATGAAAACAGTGCAGTTATCGTCAATCTTCCCTTCCACCAGCATCTTAGATAGCTGGGTAACCACCTTCCTCTCAAGCCATCGCCGCAGCGGCCGCGCTCCATACACCGGATCATACGCCTCCTTCAAGACAACATCTAGGGCCGCATCGGAAACCCCCAGGGCAATCCCCCGATCCGCCAGCCTGGCCGCCACCTGGCGCATCTGCAGCCGCGCAATTTTCCTCAATTCGGGGAGCGACAGCGGCTCGAACACCACCATTTCGTCGAGCCTGTTCAGCAGCTCCGGGCGGAAGTGCTTCCGAACCTCCGCCAGAACCTCCTTCTTAGCCTCGTCCATCGAAACCTCTCCGGACAGACCCGCCAACAAATGCTGCGCGCCCAAATTCGAAGTCATGATGATCACTGTGTTGCTGAAATCGACGGTGCGACCTCTTCCGTCAGTCAGCCGCCCGTCGTCCAGAACTTGCAGAAGCGTGTTCCAAACCGACGTATGCGCTTTCTCCACCTCATCGAACAAAACGACAGAATACGGACGCCTCCGCACCGCTTCCGTAAGCTGACCCCCCTCCTCGTGTCCCACGTAACCCGGGGGAGCACCGATCAGCCGCGCGACGCTGTGCTGCTCCATGTATTCGCTCATATCGATGCGAACCAGCTGGTTTTCGTCGTCGAATAGCTGCTCGGCGAGAGCTTTCGCCAGCTCCGTTTTTCCCACGCCGGTCGGGCCGAGGAACAGGAACGAGCCGGTGGGCTGCCCAGGCCTGCTGAGCCCGGCTCGGGACCGAAGCACAGCCTCGGCGACGGCTTGGACCGCCTCGTCCTGCCCCACCACGCGCTCGTGTAAGCGCTGCGCCAGGTGTAACAGCCGCTCGCGATCGTTCTGCCCGAGTCTGGTAACCGGGATACCAGTCCAGCGACTGACGACCTCCGCGATCTGATCCGGACCGACGGTTTCCGTCAGCATCGGCTTCCCCGGGCCTGCCGCGTCGGCTTGCGCCGCCGCGGCGGCCTCCGCCTCCTTCTCGTAGCGCGCAATGGCGGTGTCGAGCTCGGTGAGCGCTCCGTACTTCAGATCCGCGACGCGCGCGAGGTCCATGCGCGCCTCGGCCTCCTGCACCGCGACGAGCACCTCCTCGCGCTTCCGCTGGAGTCGCCGCAGCTCGTCGACGCGCTCCTTCTCCCGCCGGTACCGCATCTGCAGCGGCTGCAGCTTGTCGCGCAGCTCGCCCAGCTGCGCGCGCACCTCCCCCGCGCGCACCGCGCTCGCCTTGTCCTTTTCCTTCTCCAGCGCGTGTAGCTCCACTTCCAGCTGGATGCGCTTCCGCTCGAGCGCATCAATCTCCTCCGGCTGGCTGTCTAGGGTAACCCGAACGTTCGCGCACGCTTCGTCGACGAGGTCGATCGCCTTGTCGGGGAGCCGCCTCCCCGTGATGTACCTTCCGCTGAGCTGCGCCGCGACGACGAGCGCGCGGTCCTGGATGCGCACGCCGTGGTGCCCCTCGTAGCGCTCGCGCAGCCCGCGGAGAATGCTGATTGTATCCGCTACAGACGGCTCCGCTACAAGCACTTGCTGGAAGCGCCGCTCGAACGCCGCGTCCTTCTCGATGTACTTGCGGTATTCTTCGAGCGTCGTCGCGCCGATACAGCGAAGCTGCCCGCGCGCGAGCATGGGCTTGAAGAGATTCGCGGCGTCCATGGCGCCCTCCGTGCGGCCCGCGCCGAGAATCAAATGCATCTCGTCGATGAAGAGAATGATCCGGCCTTCGCCTTCCTCCACCTCTTTAAGGACGGCTTTCACGCGCTCCTCGAACTCTCCGCGGTATTTCGCCCCCGCGACCAGCGCGCCCATGTCGAGCGCAACGAGCCGCACGTTCTGAAGGTTGCTCGGCACGTCGCCGCGCGCGATGCGCTGCGCAAGCCCCTCCGCGACGGCGGTTTTCCCGACGCCGGGTTCGCCGATTAGCACGGGGTTGTTCTTCGTCCTTCGAGAAAGAATTCGCACAACTCGTCGGATTTCGTCGTCGCGACCGATCACGGGGTCGAGTTTCGCCGCAACCTCGACCAAGTCCCGCCCGAATTTCTTGAGCGCTTGGAAAGTACCCTCCGCCGTAGCGCTCTCCACCTTCCGCTCCCCGCGCGCCTGCGCCAGCGCGGCTTGCACCTTCCCCGCATTCACTCCCGCGTCCTTCATCGCCTCGGAGATTTGCGAATCTTCCATCAACGCGAGCACGAGAGAATCGACGGCCAGATGCGAGTCTCCCGCCTTCTTTTGAATCTGCTGCGCCTTTCGCAGCGCCTTCACGAGCGCGGGGTTTGCGTGGATTTCATCTGGCGGAGGTTGCTGCGAGGGGATTTTCTGCAGAAGGCGTTTGATGGCACGTTGGAAGGCTTGAATCGTGTCGCCATCGCCCCTCGGGGAATGACCTGGCGCGGACGCGTTGTAGTTGATGACGCTGGAATGCGCGACGGCGTAGCGGAAAACGCCGTCTTCGTCCTGCAGAAGCGCGAGCGCCACGTGGGCTGGCGTGATTTCCGCGTGGCCGTTGGACTCGGCGAGCTCGCGCGCCGCGACGAGGATTTCGTTGGCCTTGTGCGTGAAGGAGTTCGGATCCATGGCGTTTCAGAGACAGTGACTTTGGAAAATAGAATAATGAAACAAATTCAAGAGTGAAGATAACCACGAGCAGTTGTTAAGAGTAAGTTATTTGCTGAGAACTTTGTGAAGAG
Organism: Closterium sp. Yama58-4; assembly: GCA_947470075.1. Taxonomy (NCBI): domain Eukaryota; kingdom Viridiplantae; phylum Streptophyta; class Zygnematophyceae; order Desmidiales; family Closteriaceae; genus Closterium; species Closterium sp. Yama58-4. The sequence continues at coordinate 829,119 of CANIUD010000068.1, read as the reverse complement.
CAGTAGATATAGATGCCTTGCAACCTGCTGCTTGGGCTATTTATACTGGGGTTATGAAGAGGGAGCGCTTGCTCGGGCAAAGGGGAGGCGGAATGTTCTGGAAATTGGCGGATAGCGCTCGAAGGAGCTGGACGGAGCGAGATTACAGGGGCGAATTCGGGAAGTCAAAAGCGACTTCGCGAGAATTCGCGAACAATCTTTCTCAGTATTAGACGTAACCAGGAGAGTCTGGGTCACAACCCTGCTTCGACAGTGCCTGAAATAGGTGAAACCGAAAGCGAGGTGTGGAGGTCGAAGAGTGAATTGGTCGCACTTCTTCGCCTATCGTTGGAAAATTGCGATGTAATGTTACCAGGGTCCGCGGCATGGGCTGTGTGTGGGTGAGGGGGCGTGCGCCTGTGTTCTTCCGAGGCGGGGAAGCGCGAGATTCCCGTCACTCTCTTCTCCCTCCTTGATTCGTTGGATGAGTGAATGTTCTCTGATTTGGCAGTTCTTCGAATGTGAAACTTCTCCAACGTGGACATCCTACCTGCCAGCTGGAAACTTACGGGCACGTTGCTGGGTGCTTATGTTGGGGCCGTATCACATTCGCTGGTTATATTTCGACATGTGGATAAATTCACACCAGCGAATGTCATGAAGTTGAAGTGTGACAATGGCTTCCCGGCGTTATAGCAAGTACAGAAAACACAACACGAAGAAATTGACTACTATGAGGTTTTGTGAATTTGTGGCAAGGGCTCACGCGAGTATAATCTAAGGACTTCAAAAATCATAACGAAGTCACCTAATAGTCGTTATCGCGAACAGAAACCTCCGCCGTGCCTGCTTTCCTTGCGGAATTCTCTCTTGATACCAACCAATAGCAAGCAAGCTTACGCCCTCGACTCGGAGCGCCTGGACGAGCCGCACATTTCTCCAGGTGTCGCGACCCTTCGTGACTGTCCTCATGTCCCGTTCGATTGGTCCGACATGCCTCACATGCAGCCCGTTTACGCCACGTGTACGGCAAATTCAAGAGAATTCTTCTTGTCGCTGCACCTTCGCGAAATTCGCCCATGCCATACAGTACTCCTTCCCTTCCCCATCAATCACCTCCCAACCCTCCCACAGCGCCTTTCTGCCGCAGCGACTTCGCCCTTCCCTTCTCCCATGCTCTACTCTGTAACCCCTCTCGTAACCCGTTCTCCCCTCCACGACAGAAAGCCATAACACATCCATCCACCATCCCAGCTTCCTCGACCTTATCCTTTCCAAGCCGGAATCGCACTCCGTCCCGCACAAGGGACACTAGCCTTGGCCGGTTAGCTGTTGGCGACTATGCCTTGCGGGCCCTCCAAGGATCTGTGAAGCCCCTCCCAGAATTCGGGACCGACAGTCGGAGCGTGCTTCCCAAGTGGACCGTCACGCTGCGAGTAGGATTACGTACTTCTACGAGGTGGGGTTCTTGCTTTTTAGGTAACGAGTCTAGGCTATTTGATCTCAAGTCGTGTACAGATCAACCCATTTCGCTTCCCGAAATAGGTCGCGTCCCAAGTTATACTACTTCTGCAGAACAGAAATATTCCTTCCAGTCGGACGTGTGACACAAGTACTTCGTTTAGACGTTGGCAATCAGCGCTGAGCTTTGTTGACTAACAGCTCGGAGCTGTCGACGTATCATGATGATGATGATGTCGAATTCCGCCTTGAGCTTGGGCCAGCCCGATCTGGGTATGAGCGCTCGCCGCAGTTTGCTGGCTTCTCGTAGTAAGCTCCCAGGGCCAGCTGAAATAGTTGTTATAGCTCAAGGCGACAGTTACTCGGTGTCGCCTTCCCGCCGTTAATTCTCTCGTATTATTTCTCGATTAATAATCTATTTTGTTCCAAAATTGCAATACTTCACGAAATATATCCCTTCGATAGAGTTTTTATGCGCGCGAAATCTCCTCCTTTTATCAAGTCACATGTTTATCGGTGCTCTTTTGAGTCGACTAAAAAATTGCGTGAAATGCCCTCCTGACAGGTTCAACGGCGCTCGGAATCGGGAGCTCAAATCGCATGCCGCACCGGGCCGCTTTCAACTCTCTTCGCTCACTTGGAAGCAGTCCCATACACTCTGGCACGGCGCAGGCCATTCCGACAACCAATTCAGAGGCCGCATTCAGTCGTCGCGCTCTCCACGTGCCAGCGTCGGTCCGGCACGTGCCACGGTCCGCTGCATACGGCGCCAGCAGACTGGCGGGCGTAACGAACGAAGACAAAAGCCAGGTGCGTCTCGAAGCTTTTGTATTGCCACGTACGGCCGCGCGAACAAGGGCAGCAGTAAGTTGCGTCGGCACTGACAGCAGGAGTTGCGCCGGTAACGCGGAGAGTAGGAGTGCGGCCGTGGTCCCGTCTTAGATGCGATAAACCTCGCGCCCGAGCTGACAACATTTTAAATGTGCTGTGATGTATTCGGCGTCTCACCCGCTGCTCTACTGTGCATGTCTGTGCGCGTTGACGTGTGTCTCAGGGTAGGAGCGGTGGGTTTATTTTGCCGCTCGGATTTACTGGAAAAACGCGGAGGGGAGGTGCGGTGACTGCCGCGGTTTTTGGTCCGAACGACGCGACAGGTAATGGCGGTTCTGTAAGCTGTCACGCCAGCCGACGAAGAAAGTCAAACGTGATTCACATACGACCCTAAAGGAAAGCTTTTTCTAAAAAAATTTCAACAAAGAAATAGGATGTGATTTAGATGCATTTTGCTCGTCGGCCTCGAATCTTGCGATCGTCTCACCTTGTTCGCCACGCCGTTTTCCGCGCAGGCCGGTCGCAACAATCGCCGCCACCTCGTCGCAAGCTGACGTCATCACCAACTCCTGCCGGGAGAGAGCGAGGTGGCACGGATCGCGACGGACCTCTTGTGGATCGCGCCGGTGCTTCCGTGGCTAAGAGCAGTCCTAGTACTAGGAGCCGCGAGGCTAAGAGCAGCAAGGTTCGCGCGGGTTTGGTTTCCGAGACGGCTGAGGAAGGGCGCGAGGAGGGGCGCGAGAGGCGCGAGGGTCGCGAGGGACGCGACGAGGAGCGAGGCGAACAGGCGACGGAGGCGATGGAGCCGGGTGCGACGGAGAACGATCTTGGGCGACCTTTGCTGTCGCAAGGTGAGTGCGCGTGCCTGTAGATTTTCCTTCCTTTCGATGAGCACCGGGAAAAACAAAAAGAAATTATTCGCGAGGCTATGTGAAATGGCGTGACTGTCTTCCTAGACGTTCTATCCTACTAATACCTAGATCGTTCGTTCGATTCGTTCGGGCTCCACAATCTCGACACACTATGCCACTATCCACATTCCGTGCTGAATTATTGGCAGGTCTGCTGAACAAGGAGAAGCGCGGAGGACGACGGAAGGCTGTGGGAGGGGCAGCGCCGCGAAAGGCTCTGGCATGGCGAGGCGTTTTGCCTCATGTGCTCACTTCGTCAATAATTGCGTTTCTTTTCGGTTACCACATGTCGTAAGTAACACTTTATTTTGGAAAATGAGATTCGTACTTACACACTTCTCCTCATTAGTGTACAGTTTCAAACTATACCATTTTAATATTGTGGAGTGTTTTCGGTGATCTACCCTACTTGTACAATGTGCAGAGTGGTGAATGGACCTTTGGAATCCATGGCTGTCGAGCTGCTGTTTGCCGAAAACGCTCTCGCCAAAGGTAATGTCTCTATGGCAATAAGTAGCAATCTTCCATGCTATTGTAGTTAATATGGCGCTTGCATTGTATTCCATTTTGACAATTTCCTACAAGAATTTATTTTTCTTCCCTGTGCAGCTTCAGCTGTCAATGTCTTTCATTTGAGGTACAACTTCTTTAGCATGCACAGTAACAAATCCCCCCCCCCCCCCGCCCCCCCTCCTCCCCCATGTGCAGCTTCTGTCGTCAGTGTGTTTTTGCTTGGAGCATTCCTCGGTTGTTCCGCCAGCAGCACGGTGGCTGACAGCGCCGGCAGGAAGAAGGGGTTTCAGATCTGCAGCGTGCCCATTCTGATTGGCTCCATTCTTTGGTGGGTGCGCTTCTTAGATACCACATTCATTTTCTTGTTGGGTTTCATAACTTCTATGCCTTGGGGCTATTGATTTTAGTCTGATATTTGCTGATTGGACATTTTGTCTCATCTTTATTTGATCTAATTGTGTGTGTAACCCACCAGTGCTATGGCATCATCACTATCTCTGGTCGTTACCGGCCGTTTCCTTCTGGATTTTTGAGTTACTCAAATTCCCTTCTGTCCCCTCTATTTCCCCTCCAACCCTCTGTGCACAACACACGTGCTTGAACCACCAGTGCCATGGCGTCATCTCTGTCGCTGGTCGTCACCGGCCGGTTCCTGCTGGGCTTTGGACTGGGCATGGCCATCCCCATCATGGCTCTCTACATTCCTGAGGTGTGTGTGTAGCGCCGCATGCGTTTCTTCCGTCTTCTCTGCGTCAAATTAAAAGTGTTCTCTCTTTTGTCTTTTGAGTCCGCGTCAGCCACTCCCTCCTGGGATTTGGGTTGGGCATGGCCATCCCCATCATGGCGCTCTACATTCCCCAGGTGTGATTCTTTTGTATTTCGGTCAGCTCAATTAATGTGTTTTTGTCAACTAAAAGTTAGCTGGCTCTTCCTGGGCTTTGGGATGGGCATGGCCATCCTCATCATGGCCCTCTACATTGCCGAGGTGCGTTTTTTCCATCTCTCTGCGTCGAATCATAAGGCGCATCGGCCTTTTAGCTGTGCTGCTTGCACCCACTCGTGTTGTTGTATTAGGTGCCCAATATTCAATCTTTTCAGCTCCGTTTTTTCCCATTTCTTCTCTCTACAGAACTCGCCACCACAGCTGAGGGGCACGTTTGGCGCCATCCCTCAAGTCCTCTCCTCACTTGCACCAGCATTCTGGCTGCCCTGCTTGCACCCACAGTTGGTGTATGAGGCGCCAACCTTTCAGCTCGTTTCTTCCTTTTCTTCTGCAGATCTCCCCACCGCAGCAGAGGGGAACGTTTGGCGCTATCCCCCAAGTCCTCACATGCACCGGCATTCTGGCTGCCCTGCTCGCTGCTGCTCTCCTGCCCGCCTCATCGTAAGCTACCTCCCCACTCTTGCTGCTTGGTGCACTGAGCTTGCTACTCGCAGCTACTGCACACAATAAGTGCTGTTGCTTGCTTGCTATTACCTTGTCGCTTCTCCCCCCCCTAGCCTCTGCTCTTCCCCTTGAGGCGTGAAATGAGGGAGTTTTTGAGACGTCTCAAAACCCCCCTAGCCTCTGCCCTGCTCCTGGAGGCGCATATGCTTCTTGTTTGACATGTCGTGTCTTTCCTTGCATCTTTCTTTCTCTTACCTCACGTGCAGGTGGTGTTTGTGCTTCTGGATCGCTGCAGTGCCAGCAGCGCTGTTCTCCCTGAAGACGCATGTTCTCATTTCTCAACTCTTTCTCACCTCCTCCTCACCTCCTGCTCCTTCTCATGTGCAGGTGGCGCATGTGTTTCTGGATTGCTGCAGTGCCAGCAGCACTCTTCTGCATGGCGTGTGAATTCCTGGTGGACAGCCCCAGATGGCTGGCGCAGGTGAGAAGAGGGAACGATTTGAGAGTGAAGGGTGGTGGTATGCTAAGGATTCAGACACAGCCCCCATCAAAGTCAGCAGGCAATAGCGCCAGTCCCAGTGACAGCTGGCACGGTGCTGTTCTGCATGGCATGTGTATTCCTGGTGGACAGCCCGAGATGGCTTGCGCAGGTGAGAAGATGGGACATGGTGGGGCATGCGCATGGTGGAGAGGTGGTATGGTATGATTGAAATGAGATCATCATTAGAACAGAAGCTATTGTTGAGGCGGCCCAATAGAGGGTGACATGGTAAGGCATGGAGTGGCGGTATGGTATGGTATGATTGAAACGTATCATCCTTGGAAGCAGGCATACAAGGATGTAGACTGGCACTTACCATCCTTGGCAGCAGTGCCAGTCTCCATCTCAACTCACCCTCTCTTCTCCCCCACTCTCCCCAACCAGAAATGCAAGTGGGCAGAAGTGGCAGCGGCAGTGAGCAGCTGTTGAAAACCCACCATGGATGATCATCCATGAGAGGAGAGTGGGGGAGTAGATAGGGGTTTGACCATGATCCTTCTGCGGAGGCAGTCAACTCCTCTCATCTCCCCCTATCTACTCCCCCACTCTCCCCCACCCCCCTGCCCTCCCACTCCTTCCAGCATGGGAGATGGACGGAGGCAGAAGCAGCAGTGGGACAACTATTGGGTGAGGCAAAGGTGAAAGAAACCATGGAAGATTTGCACCACTCGTTTGGGGGAAGAGGCAGCAGGGGGCATGGCGCAGGGTGGGAGGAGGCTGCTAAAGGGGAAAGCAAGGAGGGGAAGGGGGAGCAGCAGCACGCGGGGTACACAGTGCTGGAGAAGGGGAAGGGGGTGGCTGTGGCGGGGAAAGGGGAGGAGGAAGGTGTGGTTGAGAAGGTGACGTGGCGAAGCCTCTTCTCTAAGCGATACGTGCACGGTGAGTAGCACAATCGGTGCGTGCACATGTGTGAGGTGAGTAGCACAATCGGTGCGTGCACATGTGTGAGGTGAGTAGCACAATCGGTGCGTGCACATGTGTGAGGTGAGTAGCACAATCGGTGCGTGCACATGTGAGTGAGGTGACACGTGTGTGAGGTGACACGTGTGTGAGGTGACACGTGTGTGAGGTGACACGTGTGTGAGGTGAGTAGTGAACTTTTGAGGCGTGTCAAAAGGTTGGCTGAAGGAGGTGGGAGCGGTTGAGAAGGTGACGTGGCGAAGCCTCTTCTCCAAGCGATACGTGCGCGGTGAGTAGCACTCCAACCATTTTCTGACACGTGTAGTAGGGTAATTGGCACCCAGGAGGAATCGGCCCTCGTGTACTGTTGGTAACGCTCATATTTGTTTTTACCCACTGACAGCTCAGCAGCTTCAATGCCAGTCTTCTGCTCCTCGGGAATCACCTTTGAGAATTCTCAAAAGTGATTCCCTAATGAATCAGCCCTCGTGTACTGTTGGTAACGCTCATATTTGTTTTTACCCACTGACAGCTCAGCAGCTTCAATGCCAGTCTTCTGCTCCTCGGGAATCACCTTTGAGAATTCTCAAAAGTGATTCCCTAATGAATCAGCCCTCGTGTACTGTTGGTAACGCTCATATTTGTTTTTACCCACTGACAGCTCAGCAGCTTCAATGCCAGTCTTCTGCTCCTCGGGAATCACCTTTGAGAATTCTCAAAAGTGATTCCCTAATGAATCAGCCCTCGTGTACTGTTGGTAACGCTCATATTTGTTTTTACCCACTGACAGCTCAGCAGCTTCAATGCCAGTCTTCTGCTCCTCGGGAATCACCTTTGAGAATTCTCAAAAGTGATTCCCTAATGAATCAGCCCTCGTGTACTGTTGGTAACGCTCATATTTGTTTTTACCCACTGACAGCTCAGCAGCTTCAATGCCAGTCTTCTGCTCCTCGGGAATCACCTTTGAGAATTCTCAAAAGTGATTCCCTAATGAATCAGCCCTCGTGTACTGTTGGTAATTTTTTACCCACTGGCAGCTCAGCAGCTTCAATGCCAGTCTTAAAATGATTCTTAAAAGTGAATCTTAAATGAATCGGCCCTCGTGTACTGTTGGTAACGCTCATATTTGTTTTTACCCACTGGATGGAAGCTTAGCAGCTTCAATGCCAGTCTTCTGCTCCTCCTCGCATTACTCCTCAGCATCCCATCCCTTCCCTTCCCTTCCCTCTCCTTCCCACAATCTCTTCCCCCTCTTCCCAGTGGTCACCACAGGAGCCACATTATTTGCTCTGCAGCAGCTGAGCGGAATCAACGCTGTATTCTTCTTCTCCTCACAAATCTTATTCTCTCTTCATTCCCTCCTTTCTTCTGTGTCCCCAACCTTCCAGTGGTCACCATCGGAGCGACCCTCTTTGCCCTGCAGCAGCTGAGCGGAATCAACGATGTCTGCTTCTTCTTCTCGCACCTCTCGTGATTGTTGTTCACCTATCCCTTCCCTCCGGTACCTCCGTGTCGCCCTATTCCCTCCCCCCCCCCTCTCCCCTCCCTCAGTTGTCACCATCGGAGCGGCTCTCTTCGCCCTGCAGCAGCTGAGCGGCATCAACGCCGTATTCTTCTACTCCTCCTTATTCGCTCTTACTTCCCTCCCTCCCTTCTTCTGTGTCCCTAAACCCCCCAGTTGTCACCATCGGAGCGACCCTCTTCGCCCTGCAGCAACTCAGCGGCATCAACGCAGTATTCTTCTTCTCCTCGCACCTCTTCAAGTCGGCCGGCATTCACTCCGGCGCCCTGGCCAGCGTTGCCATGGGCACACTGAATCTCGTTGGTAAGTTCACTGATACTTACAAGGCCCACCTCACCTCTCCCTGCTGCCTCCTTGCGTCCTTCAAGCCAGCCGGCATTCAGTCCGGCGCCCTGGCCAGCGTTGCTATGGGCACGCTCAATCTCGTTGGTAAGCTGCTGTGCATGCATGGACTTTCAGGTTCAATTTCGCTGCACCCCGCATCCAGTGCCGCCGACCCAGCCTTTACCACTCCACTTCCTTAACCCTTTCCTTCAATCTCCCCACAGCCGCACTGGTGTGCTCTGCTCTCATTGACCGTGTCGGCAGAAAGGCCTTCATCACAGGGAGCTCTGTTGGCGTTTAAGTCCCACAAGGCTCTCACAACTCATACTTTCCTTTCCTTGCCTTCCATTCCTTTTCTTCCTTACTCTCTCGTGCAGCATCGCTGGTGTGTTCTGCTCTCATTGACCGTGTTGGGAGGAAGGCCCTCATCACAGGAAGCTTCGTTGGCATGGTGAGTGCATTATCACTCCCTTCTCTAATCTTCTGTCTAGGGAACTTACGCAAAGTTTCAAGATTCGAATCCTTTTAAGTTGCTACTGCTGCTGTTGCTTCTTTTAGATTGCGTTGCCCTGAATGGCACCCATGGTTTACCTGTTAGTTGATGCCCTCTTTCTTGATCCCTCTCTCCCTATTCTCTTTCTTCTCCTCTGTCGCCTTTCCCAATCAGGGCCTGTGCATGGCGGTGCAAGCAGCAGCGCAGGTTCTACCCTGGATGACCCCGGCAGCACCGCTCATAACGCTCACTGCAACCCTCGTGTGAGTATCACTTGGTGTGGTTGAAAGGGGTTGAGTGTGGCTGAGTGTGGCAGTGGGGCTCAGTGGGGCTGAATGCGGTTTATTGCGGTTTGCGGCACTTTGTATGACAATTCAAGTCCAACCTTCTCCACATGGCACTGCCTGTCACGCACACTGACATGCTTGTGTCCCCGTCGACTTTTGAGGCGCCTCAAAAGTTTTGGGGCGCATGTCACGCACACTGACATGCTTGTGCCCCAGGCGAAGTTGCAAAGTATATATGACATTAACTCAGAATCACCCACTCAATACGACCCTTTCCCTTCCTCCATCTCCCCTCTCACCAGTTATGTGGCTTGTTTCACCATGGGAGCCGGGCCTGTGCCGGGCCTGATGCTGCCTGAGATGCTGCCGAACCACATCCGAGCCAAGGGCATGGCCTTTGCCATGTGTGTGCACTGGGTGAGTGCATGGTGTATGGTCTATGGTGTATGTATGGTGTATGCTATATGGTGTATGGGGCATGGGGTATGGGGGCCTGTGATGTGCTGGTGCTGCCTGAGACGCTTCCCAACCCAACTGCATCCGAGCAAAGGGTATGGCAATTCCCGTGTGTGTGCACTGAGTAAGTGCATGGTTAAGTGTATGTTTATGGAGTAAGTTGCGTGAGGTTTGGGCTGCCTGAAATGCTTCCGAACCACATCCGAGCCAAGGGCATGGCCTTCGCCATGTGTGTGCACTGGGTGAGTGCATGGTGTATGTGGAATAGGGAATGGAGTAAGGCGTATGGTGCAGCAGGCACTGGGATGTATGGGGTATGCAACCTCATGGTCAGATTCTCCTACCTGCCTCTCATGGTCCACTTCGGCCCAACCACCACCCACTTCTCCAGAGTCACCCCAGCCCTCTTCCCATATGTTTCTTTTTCTCCCTTCCTCACCAGGTCTTCAATTTCATGGTCGGTTTCTCCTTCCTGCCTCTCATGGTCCGATTCGGCCCGGTCACCTTGTTTTCTTTCTTTGCCTGCGTATGCTTCGGTGGTGCACTCTTCACCAGCACCTCCCTTGTCGAGACAGCGGGTCGCTCTTTAGAGGAGATAGAGGAGCAGCTGCTGCCTCCGGCCTAGGGATGGCCATCTTAATGGCTCCTGTGTTTCGCCTTACCGGTACATATGCAGATGTCTGAATCTGTAACTTTCGTTCTATTAGAAGCAAGCCTGGAACAGGCACATGATGGGCGGGTGTTGATACGGTGAAACGAAGCAATGTACATATGTACACTATGTATCATATATCGCATAAAGTGAGTATCAGCTGGTTATAATCCTCATTACAACAATTACGGTATATGAAAGAGCATACCAGCGGTAGCTGTTCATGACATGGTTTTTGAAGCCTAATTTGTTCAGATATGAAGTTAACATTCAGTTAACACTTCCTAAAGAGGCAACACCCCTATGCTGAAATATTTGCACTTCCCTCATGTGTAAGAAACAAAACAAAACAATACTGTTCCCATTATACATGTGCAGCAGGCCTCCACCCTTGCACCACGCACATGCTTTCACATGTGTTTCATACCTTTAGGCAAGGGCACATGCATGCACCTGCACACATTTCACAGCATCTACCACCTGTTTCCAACAAACTTAGCTCCCTCCACCACCTCATCTCATCCTGATAGGACCCATTGATCAGAATCCTTGTTTTTCGCTTCTCCTCCTGCTGCTCTTACCACTGCCAGATCCATACTTCCCAGCCCCCCCTGCCCCTCCCCCTCTCATTTCCATAGCCTCCATCCGTGCAGCCAGCACTGCCAGCTGCGAGCTGTAGTGATGCGCCACTGCATATGTCACAGAGCACTCATCTCGCTATTGCATCCCTATCTGCCACCGCCCCTGACTTTTAAGGCGCCTCGAAAACACTGCCAGCTGAGAGCTGTACTGAGCCGCCACTGTATATGACGCAGAGCACTCATCTCGCTATTGCATCCCTATCTGCCACCGGCCCTGCTGCCCCTCCTGCTGCTCTTCCCACTGCTGAAACCATGCTTCCCAGCCGCCCCTCCCCCTCGGATTCCATTGCTTCCATCCGAGCAGCCAGCACAGGCAGCTGACAGCTGTAGTGATCCTGAGGGGATGCAGACACCTGCATTGCCCCTGCCGCTCCTCCTGCTGACGCCCTTGCCATATCCCCTGCCGAATCCGTTGCTTTATCTGCGGCTTCCCCTGCTGCCTCACTGGATGGGTTGATCGCAGCTGCTGCATCAGGAAAGGTCCTCCTGTTCTTGCTGCTGCTCTTGCTCCTGCTGCCGCTGCTGCCCTTGCTGCTGTTGCTACCGTTTCTGGAACTGCTGGCAGCATCAGCAGAAACAGCAGCAGCAGCGGCTGCAGCCATCTGCAGTGCTTGCATCCAGAGGGCATAGGACTCACGGTCCAGCCTGGATGGGATATACAAGTGAAGAGAGAGAAGATAGTGGATGCAACGGCAAAAGAAAGGAAGCAAATGAGTGGCAGTGGCATGGCAGTATCACCAGCAGCAGCAGAGGCAGCCATCTGAGACGGCTTGTATCCAGAATGCATCGGAGTCACGGATAAGCCTGCAAAGGATGGCCCAGCGACCACAGAAGCCAGGGCAATGGCAATCAGAGGCGGCAGGGGGGTGTGTCTCAGCATCTCAGCATGCACCATTGCTTCGCTCCTGCTGGCTCTTCTTTCTGCTGCCTCCATCGCCCTGACGGCATCAGTGGGTCTACCAGCAGAAATGCAGCCAGATGCAAAGGCGTTGAGAGCAGCAGGGGAGAGGGGGAGTGTGAGGGTGTCATGGCCTCTCACCCTTGCCTGCTCACCTGCCAGCGCGTCTCTCTGCTGCCTCCATCGCCCTGACAGCATCAGTGGGCCGCCCAGCAGAAACGCAGCCCGAGGCAAAGGCGTTGAGTGCAGCAGGGGAGAGGGAGAGGGCAGCTGCCTCGCACTCTGCCACGTATCGACTTGCTGCCTCCACTCGACCCACCTTGCTGCAAGAGGAATATGTGGGCAATGCAAGTCATAATGGGAATGAATGAGAACCAAGGCAAAGGCGTTGAGTGCAGCAGGGGAGAGGGAGAGGGCAGCTGCCTCGCACTCTGCCACGTATCGAGATTCTGCCTCCCACTCTTCTTACCTTGCTGCGAGGGGGAACACATGTAGATTGTGCAAGAAGGTCACAGGGAAACCAGGTATTGAGTTGAGCGCAGCAGGAGAGAGGGAAAGAGGGAAAGAGTGACCTAAATACCAGAGCTGGTAGGCAGGGGATGAGAACGATGGATGAGTGTCGATGGATGAACTATCTCGGGGATGAGTCAGTGTCGGAAGCACCTACCAGACCTCATTACCAGAGCTAACTACAAGAGCTAATTAGCTTACCAGAGCGTGAGAACCACCGAGGAGAACGAGACAGCGTCCGGAGCAACCCCTCTGGCCTTCATGCCTTCAAACTCGCGCTCCACACTCTCACTCATGCCCTCCCGCCCATACACACTCATCATCACGTTATGAGTCACCACGTCCCCCCCCACGCCCTCCCTCATCTCCCCCCTCACCCTCTCCGCCCTCTCCACCCTCCCCAACCGCCCGTACATCCCCAGCACCGCATTCCACACCACCAGATCGGGCACATGCCCCATCCCCCGCATCCTCTCTAATGCCACCTCAGCCTCCCCCACACACCCACACTTGCAAAACGCCAAAACCAGCGACTTGTGCACCTCCCAGGGGCACCTGGGGGAGGTAGATCTGGGAATCTTCCCGGTAGCTTCCAGCCGGGAGACCGCGTCTAGAAGCCGGCTTGCATCACCAGCTGCAGCATACGCGTGAATAAGACAAGAGTAAGCGAGCGCATCGGGGGCGTAACCGGTTCGTCTCATTGTCTCGATGGTGCTTTCGGCTTCTTCCCATAGGCCTTCGCGTGATTGGGCAGCAAGAAGAGCAATATACGTGGCAGTGTTAGGCGTGTGCCCGGCACACTTCATCGCTTCGAAGACCGCTGCTGCGTCAGCGGCTGATCCGCACCGTCCAAACGCGTCGATCAGACCGTTGTAGGTGCGCCGATTCGGGCGGCAGCCGGATCGCCGCATCGCCTCTACTGTAGCCTCGACTTTCGGCAGCATCTGCGCCTGGCCGTAGCAGCGAATCAGGGTGTTCCACGTCACCACGTCGGGCTTGATCCCGCTCGCTGCCAGCTCATCCATGACCCATGCCACGTCAGCAAAGAGCTTGTTCTTCCCGTAAATATCCAGGAGGATATTCAAGGTGAAAAGGTTTGGGAAACAGCCCTGCTCTAGCATGGTCTGGTAAGTTTGTCTCACTTTTTCAACCTGCCCGCCCTTCCCGTACGCTGCAATCAGGGCAGTGTAGGAAAACACATCCGGTTTAGGAGGGAGAATAAGATCCTCCTTACTATCCTTCTTCCTCGAAGCTTCTTGCACTGACCCCCCAACCCTTGCCCCTGCCTTCTCGCTCCCTCCCTCCTCCCTCTCCGCGCTCCCACTCTCAACTACACTACTCACCCCTTCTTTCCTCCTTTCCGCCACCCCTTTCCCCACCACCAATCCTCCCTCTACCTTATCCGCCCCAACCATCGCTTTCCCCTCCCTTTTACCTTTCCCCTTCGCCTCCCCTTCCCCCTTCCCCTCCTCCTCCCCCTCCCCTTCCCCCTTCCCCTCCCCCTCCACATCCCCTCCGCGGAGCATGGACTCCACAATCCCCCTTGCCTCGCGCCACAGCCCCTTGCGCGCGCACGCGCTGATCATCTCGTTATAGGTCACCAGATTCGGCCGCACGCCCGCTGCCAGCATGGATTCCAGCACCGAATGGGCGAGTGCCACGTGGCCTGCCTTCCCATACACGTCCAGCAGTGCGTTGTACGTGACACGTGTCGGTTTCAGCCCTGCCGCCCGCATCTCGGAGAAGATTCGCTCCGCTTCTTGGATGTACTGGGCGGCACTGCTGCTAACACTATAGCTGCTGCTGCCGCTGCTGGAACTGTAGCTGTCATTTGTCGTGTTGTGGCTGGTACTGTAGCCAGTGTCACTATCGCTACTGTCACTGCTGCTATCTGCTGCTGCTGCAGCTTCTGCCAGGGATGCTGAAACTGCTGCTGCTGGTAGCCCTTCCTGTGCTACTAACACCCCCTTCCCTCCCTCCCATGTTACCACTACGGATCTTGCTCCTGCTGCTGGCGCTGCTGCTCCTGCTGCTGGCCTAGCTATAGCCGTTGCAGCAGCTGTTACCGCCGCTGCTGCTGTCACTGTTCCTGCCGCCGCTGCTGCTGTTCCCGCCGCCGGTCCCGTCACGGCAGGAGCAACACAAGGCGCATCCCCCGCCTCCTCATTCGCAATCGCATCAGCACACGCGGAAATCATCGTGTTATACGTATACTCATCGGGCGTCAATCCAACGGTCCGGATCTCCTGCAGCAGCGCCGCCATGTGGTGAAAGCACCCGCGCTTGCGCGCGTACGCGGCGAGCACCACGTTGAATGTGACTATAGAGGGCGCCACGCCCGCGTCCGCGCGCATCGAGTGGAAGAGCGCGATCGCGTCGTTGAAGCGCCCCGCGCGCGAAAGCGCGCTCATCATCGCGGTGTACGCGTATACATCGAGCGCGCACCCGTCCGCCACGAGCGCGCGGAACAGATCGTCCGCTTCCTGCGGCAAGAACGACGGGTTGGGGGGAAAGGGGTCGGGGGGAGAAGGGAGGGTAGAGGAGAGTTGAAGCGCCCTCCGCGCGCGAGAGAGCGCTAATCATGGCGGCGTACGCGTGTATATCGAGGGGGCACCCGTCCGCAACTAGCGCGCGGCCCCCTCCGTCGTTACACTCACATTCGGCCGGTCGCATCGGCTCAGTATGCGCAGCACCAGCGACACCATCGGGTTCCCGCGCTCCCGCCACGCCTCTTCCCCTTCCGCGCAGCTTCCGCCGATCTTTCCGCACCCGCGCGCCCAATAAAACACCGCAAGCGCATCGCGCCACCGCCCCTTGTTCCCCAACCCCTTCAGAATCGCCATTATATCACTCGCGGATATCTCCCCCGACGATTCCCCTTCCCCTTTCTCCGCCATTTCCCCGACCTTTCCGCGGAGCTCCAGCGCGCGTCCGCCCTCATCGCATCCGGGACCATCCGCACGCCCATCGCCCGCCCGCCCCTGCTCCCGCCTCGACCACCGATCCACTCTCCCAAAGCTCCCCGCCCTCCCCTGCTGCCTCTCCGCCTCCGCTTCCGCAGATGCGCTGAGCACACGTTCCGCCTTCCCCCGCTCCCCGTCCGCGCCGAGCAGCAACCGGCGGAACGCGCGCTGGCCGGCGGGGGAAATCCCCGAATTCCACGGCTGCCCCAGCCGCCGCTCCTTTCCCAGACGCACCCTCCGTCGATGCCCCTCCTCCTCCTCCTCGTCAGTCAAACTCCCCCCGTCTTCCGCCCGGGTTCCACCCTGCTCCCACCGCTGCTCCGCCTGCCCGCTTTTGCGCCTCTGCACTTCTCCGCTCCGCCCGCTGTCGTCCCCTTTTCCTCCGCGCGTGGCGTCAGCGGAAGGCGCCAGGCGGAGGACGCTGGAAATCGCCCCCGCGGTCTGCGTGGTAACACGGGCGCCCCGTTTCGCTCCTGCACCGACATTCTGCGCGAACACTGGCGACGAATCGCGAGTTGTCGCGCATTCCACTCGATTCATCGCATTGGGTCGCAACAGCGACGGTTTCCGCGACCGAAACAATAGCGCAGTCGCAGCAGCAGCCGCAGCGGTGGCGTCGCTATTCGAGCCGCTCTGACGATCATGCGAGCCAGGACTCAACTGCGAAACTGCCGCGAAGGCACTAGCCCCGGCGGCTTCAACCGCGGGGATCACGGCGCCGGACGCGCCGGAAAACGTGGGCGCGATCGCGTCTCCGTCTGCAACGGCGGCGGCGGCTGTGGCAGCGGTGGAGGAATGCTGGCTGTGTCCGCGATAAGAACTGGACGCTGTTAAAAGCGAAGATATTGGCGAGGCGGTACTATGGTGTACGAGGCGTGACGGCGACGCGGCAGCTCCAGACGGGAGTGAGTGGCTGGAATGTAGATGGCGAATGGAAATCGCTGTCGGAAGAGCGGGAATGGATGCGGAAAGCTGTGGCGGAATGATGGCGACTGGCGGAGGAAACGCCATCGTGGGAGCAGACCCCTCCCACTGTCGCCTAGGCTTGTGCTTGCGAGTGGACTCACAAGCCGAGGAGTCGACTCGCAGAGACCGATCGACTAAGAAACTCGACCTTACGCACCGTCGCGCACGCTTCTATCGCGGAAGGCCACACGCTCCGACGCTGCGAAACGAGTGATTTCGTTGAATCGTCAGGCGCCACGGCTCGATGGCTGAACCAGCCCTGACCTAAGGAGCTACGCACACATTTTTCAGGGCGTTTGTGGAGAAATGATGATTGTTGGAGGTGAGGGGAGAGGGTTTGGGAGTGGGATGGTGAGCAAGAGAAAATGTCAAGGTGTGGAGGGATGCTGCGGGGTTTAGGGACGAGTGTGCAAGAAGGACGATAACGAAAGAGTCAACGAGTGGTTACCGAGAACAAATCAAATTCGCATAAGAGCTTCGGATTGCGGGAAATCCTGGGCTACGGGGCGACGCGGACGTGGCACTTTGGTTGAGATTGTGTACAGGCAAATCTATAACGAGGATTACCCGATTGGAGCACTTTCGCTAAGACGAGAGAGTTCCGAACATAGCAATGTTATGACCCATTTCTATTGAGGATGGTAGGCCTCGATATCAGGGAAGATGTTCCTGATATAGAGAATGAATGATGGCAGAAGTTTGCTTTCCAGCTGGTGAACTGGCCGTTTGTAGGCTGGTTCCCCCAACCATTTAACGGTACCACTACCCCATTTTTGAAAATTGGCGGGCATATTAAATCAGTTTGCTGGCCAATCCCAACAACATGCGACCCATTAATACATTCAGGCGCAATCAGCAACCTCTTCACTAAATGCTCTACATTCTACCACTGTACAACCCTACATATCCACAGAAACAGTGACATCGCTCAGGCCCATCATATGTACAGCACGCTTCATAACCAATTCAGACTAAGTAAATCCTCCTCGCCCACTTCACACATTATTCTTCAAACAGCCTTAGACCCATCATCCTCGCAGCAAGACTCTGTTCCAAAGACAGGCTCTGCAAATTCCTTTCCCGCACTCCGTGTTCCTGGTGAGCAGACCACACACGCCGGAATGTCCCGACACTTGCACGAATCGACGCTCACGCTAGCAGCCTCGCCTGGAGACACGCCATAGCCGGATAGAGACGCTGGATTGGACGAGAGATTCGGCGCATGTATGGCGCAGGTGCACTGATGATGATGCTGCAGATTCTGTGGTTTCGTAACAACCTTTGCTTCTTCCATGGCGTTAGACTGTCACGGTTACAAAAAGGAAAAGGAAGGCACACCATTAAAAGAAGACAGTTGGCAAGAAAAAACATGTCGACTTGTTCATGACGGGCCTTGTCAGAATGCTACAGAAAGTGGATACCCTGACGTAGCTCTTTATTATCCAGGAAGCACGACGCGGGAGATAAATGATGCGCTCCAGCTCGTATGAATTAATTGAAAGACGGCGGAGGAACAAAGCGCTTACCTTTGACAGGAACAGTGACGGCGGAAAATCCAACAAATAACGGAAATCACGTCGGGGTGCTTTTAACGAATCGCGATTGTAAGTTGGAACCCTGCTGGCGTAACTCGAACTACATACACGAATCGTGTCGCTGAAGTCTCGTGCTGCGTGCTACTTACTATAGTCCCTGACCTACTAAGGAAGCTTGTCAACTCGACAGATGATTGTCCGCAAGACTCTTGAAAGCTCAGCCCCATTTTGCGGTGAGCGGTGAACTTCAAATGTCAAATGTCAGCTCAGGTCGCATCGAAACGTGGCATCGCTGGGGAGTTTGGCTTGAATTGCTGACGTGTTATGAGGATGCTGGATGAAGCATGTGATGACGATGTTTTGGATGCCACCACCTTCAAGAGTCGTGGCACAGACAAATCATGAGTCACCCATCCATACTCTCCAAAAGCATCTCCGGGATTCCGACGAGGTGCATAACGTTTGTACAGCTGATGCTCACCCCATGCACGCGAATTTGCCTTGCGCCGGATGGATACGCTGCACCCGAGGTTGTTTCCCCAGCCTTATGCACCTACATTACAAGCGCGTCGCGTGGTTATCAACCAATAGTAACGAACAGACCGAAGTCAAACTAGGTACAGACCGAAGTCAAGCAGAAGAGACTGAAGTCAATTTAGGTTACAGATCTTGTTTATAAGCACATGCGAATCCTTTTTAGCTAGCTGCGAATTGACGAAACTTATGCGAAATGCTCGTGACAGCTTATACGCCCCCTTCATAAGGCAACCGGGAGGGGCTCAAACAGGCATCAGGTGTAGTGCAGCCGTTGGTCTTTGGTTCAGCGGTTTGATAACGGTTCTTCTCCTCCCCTCTTCTTCCGTCCCCCAAGCTGGCGGTTTTGCTACTGTAGTTGCGCCGAAACCAAACAGGCTCCATGCTGGCACATTTTGTCTGCCCCCTGCACTTGCAGGGCACTGTGTCCCTGAACGAGTCAACGAGCAGACTGGTGATAGAGTCGTTCGTTCTCGGTTACAATCTGTTCCGTAAACACGTATGTAACTCAAAGTGACATCAGGGTTCGCAGAAAGCTGGAACAAAGGAGTGACATTGCTTGAATGTACAGCGGGAGTAACCCGAGTCGTGTTCCAAAGTTGAGGGCTGGGTTGGGTTCAGCAGAAACGGATGAAACCACGGACCCGACTTGGGTCTACCTTCAGAGCGGCAGCACTTCACTTGAACTGACTTGTCGCTGGAAATGACCTGACACCTGAATGGTGCTGCACCCAGATTCTTTGAAATTTGAGGTCATTTGAAGTTTGAATCGGGCCAAGACGATGATGCAGCACAATCGAATCATCCGACGTGTGTGTGCGGTGCGGTGCCCAAGCCCAGGCACCAATGTCTTTTATGAAACCGTTTTTAATTGGCGTGAGACAAAACGAACCGCCATAGCTTTGCCAGACCAGCCATAGCAAAGCTCAACCAACCAGACTCTCCCTCAAACCTCCGCAAACCGTCACCAAAGTTGATGACCAAACCACTAGGTTCCGCCGAATACGCACCTGTCGCGGTGGTCCGGCGAGAGAGCCCTAGCGTGCTCTCGCCCTCCTACGTTCGGAAATTCAAAGAACGAGTCAACGGCAGCAACCGCACGATTTGTTTCGATCTTGCTGTTTTCCCAACCTCCACCCTGCAGCACCGCAACTTTCCTGCCATCGCTCCTTCCTCGGACCAACCAGTTTCCCCTCCCTCCCTCATCGCTCTTTTGCTGTTTTTGCTTTTGCTGTTTTTTTTGGTACGTTTCTCGAAGCGGGGAAGTAGTTTGGTTGTCCGCCGCCTTCTTGTGCTTCTCGGCTGTCATCATCTTCTGTGCCCCCATTCGTTTCTGGTTCCGATTGTCCGAGGCGCTTTCCCTGCAGTGCATTTCCACCTCGTTCGACCTTAGTTAGAGGGAGTTCGTTGTGCGTTCACTCAAGTACCTTACGTTCCTCTGCTTTCTAGTTCACGCATCCTAGCATCATCTTGCACGCAGCACCAGCAGCTTTCGCTCAGATAGAAGATTGTCAGCATGGGTCCAAGGCATCCAATCACGCAACCTTCGGCCGCACAGTCAAAGTCGCGGTCATTCATTCGAGCAGACTCCCCAGCCGCGTTCCGCGCATACACCGAATCCGCCGCTCCTCCGATTTCTCCTGACACACCTATCCGTTCCTCTGATTACTCCTCAACGGGTTTCTCGTCTCGCCGCAACACGTTGGACGTGCTGAGTCGACGAGCCATGTCGGGACCGATCGAGAGATCCCCGGCGTGCATCCCTTTTTCCTTCTCCCGTAGTAACGTGCTTCCCAGCCCGCTGGAGCCTTCCGCGTCGCTTCCCGCATCGTTCCGCACGACGAGCGCACATCCTGCAGCAGCGATCCCCCTCGCGACTGCGTCGCGCGATACTTGCGCTAATTCTGTCGCACATTCGACAGTCAGTCGTCGTCCAGCGACTCAGCGGAGCGGTCCTATTTCGCAGCCGTTTAACGAAGCCCACAGATCGCTATACCGCAGATCGCCAGTCGCGGTTTCAAACCCTATTGACAGCGATCTTGACGAATCCCGTAAATCCATGTCAGGTCCCATCAAACCCTCAGCATCAGCGTCGATTTCGCGATCCTTTCTCCCTGCCGATTCCACTCAATCTGGGCCCATAAGTTTCTCTTCACATCTTGCCAGCCCAAGGAACGGATCCCGACCGTCCACATGTTATGACGCAACATCGTCTGGTTGGGAGCAGCCATCGGCCCGTTCACACGGTCGGCGTGTCCGATTCGCTGACGAAGTGCTGTCGGAGGACGTCAGGGCTGACGGAAACGAGAACTCGATGATTGAGACACGAAAGCAATTTCGTTTGGTGTCTACCCGCACATCGTTTTCTGGGCAGCATCTAAATGTAAATATTCCGAGAAGGTGGTCCAGCATAAGCCAGTCAACGGCCGCCTTTGCTCTGCCCCCTCCGCCTCTGTCTGCAGTGGGAGCCCCGTCAACACCTCCTGCCATAGTCACCTAATGTATTCTTGGAGGACAATGAAAAGAGGACCCTATCGCTTCATATATGAAGCCTAATTTTGAAAAGTGCAATTATTAAATACTGGTCTTGTTTCTTACGATGGTATAATGTTAAAATCTTTATGTTATAATACAAGTGAAGCTTATAGTGAGAAACTACGTTTCTGGATAGTTCGCCTGCCAGTTTGCTTTTCTTCGCGTCTGTCGCGAATCTCGAAAAGTTTTTCGCGTCTACAAAGCTTGCACACCATGAGCTTACAGCCGTCAGATGACATCGTTAAGAATCTTCACGAAATATCTGTCGGTATATATTCTCGCTCCCAACCTGGGCGCAAAATCGTCCGCCGTGGGATCTTCGCGAAGTGTGACATATTCCACGGAGTGCATTCCAGTACACACGATGTCCGTTTGACTAACCCAAGGTTGCCTTGTGAAGGGGGCGCTTAAGTGATTCATGCATTTCGTGGAGGTTTCGTCAATTCGCATCGGGCAAAAAGGGCTTATAGCAAAATTTTGTAACTCACCGTTGACTGTTTGACTTCGGTCTCTTCTGTTTCTGTGGTTCGTATTGGTTGACGTGCTTGTAACGTGGGTGCAACTGCCCGGGAAAAAACCTTCGTGTGCAAGGTTTCTGGAACGTGCGAGGCAATTTCGCGTGCAGGGGTTGGGCATCTTGTGTATGATGCGGTCTTTCTCCGCGTTTCGAGAATGTTCCGCGCTTCGCAATTCTGCTCCACGGTCCGCAATCCAATGTCGATTGCTAGGGCCATTTCGGGCCCTCGGACTAAACAGTCAGAGATATTCGTGTCGGTATAAATAGCATCATCCACCATTCCTCTCGGCAACTAAAAATCTCTCAACGCGCTCTTTCAAAGCTCTCAATCGTGCTCGTTTTTCCTGACAATCAAGCAAACGCCTAGTGACTTCCCGTGCGATCACGTCAGAAAGCTATTCCTACATAATGGCAGTGACGGAAGTTGTTAATGCCACCGCTGCGACTGGCGCTCCGATGGATGTGTCAGCTTCAACCCAAGCAGTCAACACAAAGGGCGCGGCAGTTGAAGACAAGGAAACCTTCGCTTTTCAGGCGGAAATCAACCAGGTTAGTAAAATACGCCTTATAATCAGACGCATGCGGAAAATTTGATGCGTTTTGGCATAAGTTACCTTATTTCTCCTCCATCAGGTGCTAAAGGCGTAACGGTGCTGAGTCCCTAGCTTCTTCATAGATAAGAAGATTCTTCTTAAGGAGTATCCTAAACCTCATTCGTTTCTTTCCACTCACCTCCCGTCCATGTGCGTGCAGCTGCTGAGTCTCATCATCAACACATTCTACAGCAACAAAGAAATCTTCCTTCGCGAGCTCATCAGCAACTCGTCCGACGCGCTCGACAAGATCCGATTCGCCTCGCTAACCAACAAATCCGCGCTCGAGTCGCAGCCGGAACTGTTCATCCGCATCGTGCCGGACAAGACTAACAAGACCCTCAGCATTATCGACAGCGGCGTCGGAATGACCAAATCGGACTTGGTCAACAACCTTGGGACGATCGCGCGCTCCGGGACGAAGGAGTTTATGGAAGCTCTGGAATCCGGCAGCGGTGACGTCAGCATGATTGGACAGTTCGGCGTGGGTTTCTACGCGGCGTATTTGGTCGCGGATAAGGTGGTGGTAACCAGCAAGCACAACGACGACGAACAGTACGTTTGGGAGTCGCAGGCTGGCGGTTCGTTCACGATTCGTCGCGACGCGGACGGAGAGAGGCTGGGACGCGGCACGAAGATCACGCTGCATCTGAAGGACGACCAGCAGGAGTATCTGGAGGAGCGACGGATTAAGGACGTAGTTAAGAGGCACTCGGAGTTTATCAACTACCCCATCAATCTGTGGACGGAGAAAACCGTGAACAAGGAGATTGAGGAGGACGACTCGGAGGAGGAAGCAGAGGAGCATGAAGCAGCTAAGGAAGAAGAAGCAGAGGGGAATATGGAGGAGGTTGAAGATGAGGAGGGGAGCAGCAATGGCGAAAAGAACAACAAGAAGACGAAGAAGACGAAGAAGGTGAAGGAGGTGACGCAAGAATGGCAGCAACTCAACAAGCAAAAGCCGATTTGGCTGCGCAACCCGGACGAGGTTACCAAGGAAGAATACGCCGCGTTTTACAAGAGCTTCACCAACGACTGGGAGGAGCATTTGGCTGTGAAGCACTTTTCGGTGGAGGGCCAGCTGGAGTTTAAAGCCCTGCTCTTTGTGCCGAAGCGCGCGCCGTTCGACCTGTTCGAAGGGCGGCAGAAGAAGCTGCGCAACGTGAAGCTGTACGTGCGGCGCGTGTTCATCTCGGACGATTGCGAAGAGCTCATGCCGGAATACCTCTCCTTCGTGAAGGGCGTGGTTGACTCGGAAGACCTGCCTCTCAATGTCTCCCGAGAGATGCTCCAGCAGAACAAGATTCTCAAGGTCATCCGGAAGAACCTCGTTAAGAAGTGCCTCGAGCTGTTTACAGAGATCGCCGAGAACAAGGACGACTACAGTAAGTTTTACGAGGCGTTCAGCAAGAGCATCAAGCTGGGAGTGTACGAGGACTCACAGAACCGCGCCAAACTTTCCGAGCTCCTCCGATTCCACTCCACCAAATCGGGCGACGAAGCCACCAGTCTAAAGGACTACGTTACCCGCATGAAAGAGGGGCAGAGCAGCATTTACTACATCACGGGCGAGAGCAGGCGAGCCGTGGAGAACTCTCCGTTCCTGGAGAAACTGAAGAAGAGGGGGCTGGAGGTGCTGTTCATGGTGGATCCGATCGATGAGTACTTGGTGCAGCAGCTCAAGGAGTTTGACGGCAAGAAGCTGGTCTCCGCCACCAAGGAAGGGTACGTAAATCTGCTCTCTTCCATTCCCCTCCTTGCACCAACAATCTGCTCCTTTCTTCTCCTCTCTGAATCTTCGGCCTGTCCGTCCCTGTTCCTTGCGTCTCTGTGCTTTCCTTGTCTGTGCAATGATCTGGTGTGCATGTACTTTGGGTGGCTTGTCTCTGACGTTTTGTTTCCCTGGCTTTCTCTCTATCTCTTTCCAATGGTGAGTGCAGGTTGAAGCTGGATGAGCCGGAGGAGGAGAAGAAGAAATTTGAGGAGCTGAAGAAGGAATTCACTGACATGTGCAAGGCAATGAAAGACATGCTGGGAGACAAGGTCGAGAAGGTGACTGTAGGCGAGCGCATCGTGGAATCCCCCTGCGTTTTAGTCACAGGAGAGTACGGCTGGACTGCCAACATGGAGCGCATCATGCGAGCGCAGGCTTTAAGGGACAACTCCATGTCTCAGTACATGACCAGCCGGAAAACCATGGAGATCAATCCGCACAACAGCGTGATCAAGGAGCTCAAGAGGCGGATCGAGGCGGATAGGACCGACAAGACGGTCCGAGACTTGGTGTTCTTGCTGTTTGAAACTGCTCTGCTGACGTCGGGATTCTCTCTTGACGAACCCCAGGCACTGGCCGGAAGGGTGCACAGGATGATTAGCCTTGGTCTGAGCATTGATGAGAATGTGGAGGAGGAGGTTGGGGAGGAGGAGGCAGAAGAGGTGGAGGGGGAGAGCAAGATGGAGGAGGTGGATTAGGCTTGGAGGAGCATGCAGCAGAGGTTGTTGATTAGGGTGGGTGCTCACTGAAATTATTGTGCCGATGGGATGGTAGTTGGGTGGTCGAGATTGGTGGGGATTCTGAAAAGGTGGATCTACCATATTTGTACAAATGGATGTATGCATGTATCAGTGAATGGATAATGAGCAGGATTGTGTATGTGTGCCATGATACAGTGCAGATACTAGCTCAGACATGACTCATCAATTTGGGAACTATGGCGGACAGTAGTACGTAGCCATAGCATAACAATACCTAAGGTCATTTCAAGATTTCACTAATCATGACTACCAATCTACTCTATTCTACTTCTCCAGCTGCTACTACGGCCTTATCTGCTAATGCCATAAGAGGTCTCCAAGTTAAGAAGAAATGGCCAAAGGTGCTGTTCACAAGAACACCTTGCACGTACTAAGGTACTTGTACTAGGCTTGATGAGTGTTTTCAGAAGAAAGGTGGAAGCATGATCCACCGCCGAGGATACTTGGGACGGCCTTCCTTGCCGTCAAAGAGCTGAAGACATTAGGGAGGATTGAAGGGAACACACACAAGGGAAGAAAGAAGTGGCTTATGTATCTATTCAAAACCCATCACTGAGGGTACATAGGAACCTTCCTTGCTGTCAAAGAGATGAAGACATTAGGGAGGAATGAAGGGAACAGGCATAAGGCAGAGACAATTGATGAGCAGGGTGATTCCAGGAGTCTGGAATCAGGAGTGATTTTTGGAATGTCTCAAAAATTGCCAAGGGGACCAGGGACGCCCCTCCATGCCATCAAAGAGCTGTCCACATTAGGAAGGATTGAGGGGAACACACACAATGCAGAGACACTTGACGAGCAGAGAAATCACATGACTGGACTCAGAAGTCAAACGGATGGCCGCAACATAAAGCACGTTTAAGAATACTTTTTGCAAGCATGGCGCAGTTTGGAAGTTAATGTCCTTGGGATTCACAAACACTCGCTTCTGGCAATGCAGAAGCAAAACGAGGGTTGCATGTCAGGGACATAGAAAGGATGGCTTCACTCCGGCCAACAGGTAATACCCGTGGCAAATTCAGGACAAAGCATTGCATTGTCAAGCATCATCCATGCAGCCCTGAAAGAGTATATCTGACAGTTTCTCCCATTCAGAAAGCTAACCCGCTCGATAGGGCATGCACGAACTAGGAACGCCGAAGGGTTAGCAGGTATCAAGCATAGAAGACTTCATGACCAGACTTTGAGCATCCAAGGGTTAGCAGGTGCCGAAAAGACTAGTAGTAATGGCAGGGGTAGACCAATCAGGAGAGAAAACGTTAAAAGCTCCCCCAGTCTAATCCCTTCTCTCTAGGAACTGCACGTCAGGGACACTGATGGGATGGCTTCACTCTGACCAGCAGGTGGTACCCGTGGCAGAATCAGGACAAAGCATTGCATTGTCTAACATCATTCATGCAGCCCTAAAAGAGTTCACCTGTCGGTTTCTCCGATTCAACAAGCTAACCCTCTCGAGAGAGTGTGCACGACCTTTGAATTATTAGCAATGACAGGGACACGCCAATCACTACTCAAAAGTTAAGGAAAGCATTTAAGGTCCCAGTCCATACCCAACCCCAAGAAACGGCATGTCAGGAAAGAAGATGACTTCACACTCAAACAGGTGCTACCCGTGGCAGAATAAAAATAATAACGCCATTGTCAGACATCATCCATTCGGTTATTCCCCTGACCTGGCCACGCCTGCCCGCTCTACCCACTCAACCCATGAGCGCATGAAGCCCATCCAGAAACTGACTCAAGCGACAATGCAAACCTTGTCAGTGCTCAGCGAGGATGACTGTGCTACAGCAGTAAACCCTTTCCTGAGGACAGCTGCTAACTCGGGCCTGTGCCCTGTGCTTCAGAAAGAGCAACGCTGTGCTACATCCGCGCAATGCAACGTTGGATTTCAGAGCATTCGCAGTAAGTGCATGTCAGCGACAACAGATGTGATGGCATCACGCCGCCCAGGAGGAAACTCCAGAGTGACGATTCAGGACAAAGCATTGCGTTTGTCTGACATCATCCATGCACGATTGCCTGTCCCGCTAGTCCGCGATGGCTTGGTATAGCGGATCGAAGGTTGTGAGTGCTACGACTTGGCATAGAGGAAAGAAGGTTGTGTCTGCTGCAGCTGGCCTAAGTCGGAACGGTGGAAAAACATGACTGCACGGAACGAGTATGGAAGGTTTCCTCTCTCCCCACCATCCTCGCTTCACGAGGACCTTGAGATCCGTACCTTTAAAAGGAGCTCATCAACGTGCTTCTAACGGGGAAACAAAAACGCAGGTTCATAGAAGGAGGATTCTACCTCCTCGAAGTACCCAAACTTATCGTTGGCCTAAATGGATAAGCTCGAGTGCCTGGCATATTAAGCCAGACGAGGGCTCGACTCTCGCAATACGTTTGCTTGGTACAGGTCCTAAACCCGAAACCCTGAAGACGACACAGCACCAGGAGTGCTCACGACACGAAGAGAAGGCGGAGGGGGTAAAGGGCTGTGGGAGGGCAAAGGGAAGTGTGGAGCGGGACAGAGGGTAAACAATCTCTACTCTCACCGTGGTTTGTTCAGAGGCGCCTCAAAGGCTGTCTATTTACCCCCGAATGGCTGTATATTCTCACCTTGACGAGGCGCTTGTGCTTGGCGAGGGCCCACTCGGCCATCTGCATGGTGCCGGCGAGCATGAAGAGGTAGCCGGCGACGGTCTGCGTGGCGATGTTGAAGCCCAGCCACGCCGTGATCTCCGTCGTGTAGTTGGCGCACGTGATGAAGTTGAACAGGAAGCCCGAAGGGATCTGGTACCCTGAGCTCGAGCCGGACCTGCAGGGCGGAGAAATGCAAGAGAGTTACAAAGGGGGAAAAGGGGGAAGAAGGGACGGGGATCTTCACGCTGTTTATGGTGCAAACTACTCTTACGATTTATGCGATCCGAATGAGCGGAAACGAATGAGCCTTCCAGAGAATGGAATTTTCGCACGTTGTGATAACTGACTCACATTGACTTGAACCCACCTCAAGTTCCTCAAAATGATGTGACAGTAGAGGTTGGAGAGCTGGTTGACTATAGCGATGCCGAATCCGATCAACATCTGGGTCTCGCTGACGGGCGTGTACAGCGGGTGGTTCACGAAGAACGAGA
This sequence comes from Closterium sp. Yama58-4, assembly GCA_947470075.1. Classification (NCBI taxonomy): domain Eukaryota; kingdom Viridiplantae; phylum Streptophyta; class Zygnematophyceae; order Desmidiales; family Closteriaceae; genus Closterium; species Closterium sp. Yama58-4. The sequence goes on along the minus strand of CANIUD010000068.1, from coordinate 801,513 downwards.
CGAAAGCTGCGAAAGTCCAGTAGTAACCGCAGTTACGGAACAGGTTCTGAAGCGGCATCGTGCCGTGGCTAAACCGGTGGACGAAAAACGTCTCGAGAATGCGCTTCGTGTAGTGGAAGGACCAGTAGATGAGTGCGTAGGTCTGGACATCTTTAAGCTTCTGCAGGAAGACATGGCGGTAAGTACAAAGAATGGAGAATGTCAGGAGAACAGCACGAAATAAGCGCAATTGTAAAAACAGCGGGACCCGGAAAATAAGGGTGATCTAAGCGAGAGAGGATCAAGAAGCACTTGAAAATCCAAACCCAAGAATAAGGAATATGAGGAAGAGCTTACTCTCTTTGCACCGTCCACGTAGAACACTTGCGGGAAGAAGTAAAAGAGCGAGTAGAGGACCAGAGGGCCGAAGTATTCCCAGAAGAAGACCGTCTTAAAGCCGATCTGAGGTCCGAGATCCTTAAAAACGACGTCCAATGTGGTTCCAGTGGAGTAATCCGCGAGCCTCTTTTTGGCGTCCAGAACGACGGGTTTGGCACCTGATGCCGGCGCTGGGAGAGTGAATCTCTGCCTTGCAGGATACCATTTTTTATCTGCGGAAGCGCAGAGGTCATCCCAGAAGATAATCAGTTACCAAAAAAAGGAATGGGTCAAACTATAACGAAATACTACTTAAGGTATGGCGCGTCATGGTCTGTATTACGGTCTATCCAAATGCTGCGACTTACTCGTTTTGTGAAGGGCTTTCTGGAGATCTGCTACAGTGGCCTGCACAAGGACGACACGCGTTGAAAATAGTTAAGCTCGCAAGGTCATTCACCAAGCTGGTGAAATTGAACGAGTGTTAATGAGGACAAATTGGGCTGCAGAAATGCATTACGCGAGCGGCTCGACTCTACGATCAAGTTCTTCAAGGAATAGCCACGCATACAGGTGTTGAAGTAAGCGTAGAATGCAATGTGGGAGGTACCTCATCCGGAAGCTGGAGGCCGCCTTTGACAATCTCTTTCCCAGATCGCGAAAAGACGTTGACCTTCATGCTGAGGTGGAGCCGATCTACTGTACCGAATGATACGAAAGTAGACCTTTCTTGCACTCCTCGAAGTACGGCACCAAAATGCGTGGACACTGAAAAAAGGCCGACGCGCCCAAGGACAGGAAGGACAATGGCTGGAAACTAGATCACTGTCTGAAGAGATTCACATACCATCTGAAGAGATCCACAAACCATCTGAAGAGATTCACATACCAGAGCTGGTATGTGCGGGTGAGTCAAAGGTGGAGAGGGAGAAAAGAACAAGATGAGATGGGATAGCGAGGATTCAGACGAGATTGAGAGAGGTGAAGGAGGATATAGTTGAATCGCAGGGAGTTCTGCTCTCGATTGGGTCTCGGGGTCTCGAGGTGGCATTCTGGTGGGTTCGACTCTGTCATCGGAGTGAGATCTTCGCCTTGGGTTTCCGTGATTGGAAGCTGGTGCTTTGGCGCCAAAATTGGCTGACAGGTTCTGATCATATTCTCGATTGTGACGGGACTGTACACGGAAGCTCATTTCAGTATGTGCGCAATACAGGTAATTTCATTATTCCCAAGCAGGGTGATCCTCCGTTGAGTTTCTAGGGGGCCTTGGTTTCCAGTCTGGCACTTCATCCCAGAAGAAGTTGTAGTAAATATGGCCTGAACAAAAATCAAGGCAAGAGAAAATGCAAACACAAAAACTAAAACCTTGTGAGAAAGACCCTCCTTTGAGTGGATAGCAAGCAGTCCCAAATGCTGTAGTCCAATCTTACCTGGATGGGCATGCACGCAGCACCAGATGCCCGTGTAATGCCGCAATCTCCATCTGAATTTCTTTTCAAGCTCCTGCACGGATAATACGTGCAAAAGTATGACGGCACAGGAAAAAATCAAGCTTCTTTTATTTCATCATCTCGCTCACTCCTGCGCTATCTTCCAGTCCATCTCATCCCAATGTTTTTTTTCCACGTTCCCACCATATCGTCCCACCAGCACTAACCTTACTTTCCATCCACTTGACATCTGAAAACAACAATAATACTGTCCTTAACTGGAACGCACGAAAGGAGCGACCTGGGCACAGGCACGGAAACAGCAGGGAAAGCCAACTCCCTCCCACAGAACCCCCCCCCCCCCTTCTTCCCAATACACCAGCACTCACCTTGTCATCCCATCCGCCAAACACATCGTGCAAAGAACTGAACTCGATCCACTTCACATCTGAAATCCGTGATAATGCCTCCCTCAACTGCGACACAATAACGGCGAAATCACGGCACGGGCACAAGAACAGGTAAGGGGAGAGAAACCAGGAACCAGATCAGCACGATACAGCAAGAGTCAGGGAATGAGCAGGGATGATAAAGACACAAGGAGCCAGTTCAAGAGCAGCAGGGGCTTGGCCAGAGTGAAAGGTAGCAAACGATCACAGTGAATTATTTTGTGTTCAGTGTGGCACTCAGCAGTTCAGCGCACCTGCTTCTCTCGTACGCCTCTCCTCAGCACCAGATCGAGTGTGTGAGCTCTGGGAAGATCCTGTCTGTCCGTTCCCGTGGGGCAATCAGGAACAGTGTCATTGCAGATACGCACAGAGAGCTTGGAGGCTCGGAGCTGGGGAGACAGAAGAGATGGGGGGAGGGGTGGAGGAGAGGGTGGAGGAGAGGGTGGAGGAGAGGGTGAATGAGAGGGTGGAGGGCGGGCAGGCACTCAATTAAGTAGAGTGCCATTACACAGCTTTCCTCTTTCAGGACATGAGGGTTGTCAAGCAAAGAGTACTCCAAAAAAAAAGGTGCCTATCGAATCTAGCCAACTTTCCAAAACTATACAGCTTACCTCGTTAGGGACACGAGGGTTGTCAAGGAAAGAGTACTCTCGAAAGGGTATTGCTGGCCCGAACTCCTCTTCTGGAAGCTTCCCGGGAAGCATCCTGTCCACCTGAATGGGACGAGGGAGGAGCACGGGTAGGGGGTGGAAGAGTGTAAGTGGAGGGGCGTGGATAGTGGATGTATGGCATGGTATGGTTCAATGTGGCTTGGTAAGTTATGGTATGGTTCAATGTGGCTTGGTAAGTTATGGTATGGTTCAATGTGGCGTGATATGGTATGGTACGGTACGGTGGTAGGCATGGGACGGTTTGGAATGGTATGGTATGGTATGGTATGGTATGGTGTGGTATGGTGTGGTGTGGTGTGGTGTGGTATGGTGTGGTGTGGTGTGGTGTGGTATGGTGTGGTGTGGTGTGGTGTGGTGTGGTCTGGTGTGGTGCGGTGTGATGTGATGTGATGTGGTGTGGTGTGGTGTGGTGTGGTGTGGTGTGGTATGGTATGGTATGGTATGGTATGGTATGGTATGGTATGGTATGGTATGGAATGGTATGGTCTGGTATGGTATGGTGTGGTGTGGTGTGGTGTGGTGTGGTATGGTATGGTATGGTATGGTATGGGATAGTGGATGGTACAGTGGAATAGAGACAAACAGGGTTTAGACTTTGAGCACAAAGAAAACTGTAGAGAGGATGTCCATACTGTATATATTCAGATACGTGTAGAGAGAATGTACATTGAGAATATGGTCGAGCGGGCAGAGGAATGGCTGTGGCGTTGCAGTGTTATCGAGGATGCCCCTATGGGGGTACCAGATGCGATCGAACCGAGCCCATGTGCTTGGCATGACCTGATGGTATGGGGGGGGGGATGGGAGCACATGCACAAACACTTATCAAGACATCCTATCCGCAACTCGGATGCTCTTCAGCTGGTGGTCGACCAGGTGGAAGTGCGTTGAGAGGGAGTGACTGGTGGCGCACATCTAGCACCACCAAACGCACCGTTGACCTGGGTTGACTTGGGTTGACTTGAGTTGACTTGAGTTGACTCACAAGGGTTCGGTTGAGGATGAGAGCAATGGCGAGTGCCGTCCGAAGTCCCTGCAGCTGGTAGTTGACCAGGTGGAAGTGCATTGAGTTGAGAGAGTGTGATTGCTCCCAGTGCCCCAGGCGGACCGTTGACTTGCATTGACTTGGGTTGATTGAGTTGACTCACGAGGGTTCGATTCAGAATGAGGGCGATAGCCAGAGCACCCCGAATGCTTTGCAGTTGATAGTTGACCAGGTGGAAGTGCGTGGAGAGCGTGTGATCGCCGCCCGTCAGCAGCTCCTCGGGAATGTCATTGACGAATGAGACGATGCCACCTGGCGGGTCGTAGTACTCTGGAGGGTCGTAGAAGGCCATGGCCTCTCGGAAGCGGTGGCGCTTGCCTGGTGGGAGGGAAGGGCGGGGGAGATGGAGAACTGGGACTGGTGAATGGTGGGGATACTTCCTAGGCAGCTGTTAGTTCGTAGTACTCCGGAGGGTCGTAAAAGGCCATGGCCTCTCGAAAGCGATGGCGCTTGCCTGGTAGGAGGGAAGGGGGGCTGAAAGGGGAATGGGGACTAGCGAATTTGTGGGGATAATTCCTAGTTAGCTCTAAGGTCGTTCGTAGTGCTCTGGCGGGTCGTAAAAGGCCACGGCCTCTCGGAAGCGGTGGCGCTTGCCTGGTGGGGGTGGGGAGGGTGGATGGTGGAAGGAGGATGGGGGATGGGGTGACGTGGATGGGGTGACGTGGATGGGGTGACATGGATGGGGAGCGAGGACTGGGGAAAGGTGGAGATGATTCTTAGGAACCTCAAAGGTTGTATAATACTCTGGAGGGTCGCAAAAGGCCATGGCCTCTCAGAAGCGATGGCGCTTGCCTGGTGGGGGGAACGGTGGATGATGGATGGAGGATACCCTTATGCAACAAGATGGAACGCAGGAAGTGAAAAGTCAGGTAAAATCCCCCATTCCCATTGCACTCTCTAGTTCTAATTGAATCTCCTTGAACATACCTGGAGTGCCAGCAAACTGGAAAGTGGCATGCAGAGCATACGGTTCTAGACCCACCACCTTGTGCAGATGCTGTGGGGAAGATAGCAGATGGAGTACAAGATTATAGGAGGCAAGGGATGAAGGCCGGACAGGGGGGAGAGAAAGTGGGGAAGTGCTGAAGAGCTGAGTACAGTGCATGCAGAGCATACGGTTCTAGACCCACCACCTTGTGCAGATGCTACGGGGAGGGATAACGCACGGAACAAACGGGAAAGAGGGGTGGATGAGAGAATGGGGAAGTGGGAGAGGAGAACTGCTGGAAAGTTGAGTCCTGTGTGCAGAGCATACGGTTCTAGACCCACCACCTCGTGCAGATGATATCCGGGAGATAATATCCGGAAAATGGTATCCGGGAGATAATATCCGGAAAATGGTATCCGGGAGATAATATCCGGAAAATGGTATCCGGGAGATGATATTTGGGAGATGATATCTGGGAGATGATATCTGGGAGATAATATACAGGAAATGACATTTGGGATATAACATCCGGGAGATGATATCCGGAAAATGGTATCCGGGCGATGATATCCGGGAGATGATGCAGATGGTCCTGCGCGGCTGGGTCAACGTCTGGCCCCATGTGCTTCTTCATTTCCTAGTTTGAGAGACAACGCACCTGAACGAAGAAGGTGTGGCCTGAACAGAAGACAGACACGGGGAGAATCCCCAGCTTCAGGCTGCCGTCAAACGCCCAGAAGAGATGGTCACTACTGGTTGGATCCACATCTGGCCCCATGTGCTTCCTCATGAGTTCATTGAACCCGTTCTGGTCCCATATCATGGCGTCACTTGCCAGGAGCTCAGCCCACCCACCTGAACAAAGAAGGTGTGGCCCGAGCAGAAGATAGACACTGGCAGGATCCCCAGCTTCAGGCTGCCGTCAAACGCCCAGAACAGATGGTCTCCAGCAGCAGGGTCCACGTCTGGCCCCATCTTTTTCCTCATGAGCTCGTTGAACCCGTTCTGGTCCCACATCTTGGCGTCAGTGGCTTAGTTGTTCAACACACCTGAACAAAGAAGGTGTGGCCCGAGCAGAAGATAGACACTGGGAGGATCCCCAGCTTCAGGCTGCCGTCGAACGCCCAGAACAGATGGTCGCCAGCAGCAGCATCCACGTCCGGCCCCATGTGCTTCCGCATGAGCTCGTTGAACCCGTTCTGGTCCCATATCGTGGCGTCAGTGGCTAAAAGTTCTGCCCATGCTCGAGCTAACCGCTTGGCCGGGTCGGTGGGGCGGAAGTGCAGAATGCCGATGTTGTACGCGCTCTGTGCTGGGGGGGTTGAGAGGATTGGATGTGGGGAGGAGAAGGGAGGAGAGATGGCGCATAGGAGGACAGATGAAGAGGAAGGGAAGGTTCTTGGCCAAGTCGGTGGGGCGGAAGTGCAGAATACCCATGTTGTATGCGCGCTGTGCTGTGGGGGTTGGGTACCGGAGAGGTGGGGAGGGGAAAGAAGGGAAAGACTGCAGGGTGCTATGCCGGGTTGGTGGGGCGGAAGTGGAGAATACCCATGTTGTACGCGCGCTGTGCTGCGGGGTTGGGGGAGAGGAGGGAACGCGAGGATTTCAGTTTGGGAACGTCGCGAAACAGGCTCTGTGCTAACTAACAACACGTTCCCAGGCACAAATGCTCGCACCTCCCCACGCCTCCTCGCACTTCCTCTCACCTGCCTACACCTGCTCACAGATATTCGCCCCTCTCTCACCTTGCTGCCACTTTTCCAGAGACTCGTCGTCAACTGAGCGGACAAGACAGTCGCTGGATGTGAGGACGGAATCAAGCATGCTGCCTCTTCACACCTGCTCACACCTGCTCACACCTCCTCACACCTCCTCACATCTCTTAACGCCTGCTCACGCTTCCCTCACACCTGCTCACCCCTTCTCACCTTGCTGCCACTTCTCCAAAGACTCGTCATCAACTGATCGGACAAGATGGTCGCTGGACGTGAGGACGTCTGCTGTTGGGTAGCGCGCGATGAAAGGCAGAGGGTTCTGCCAAGAGAAGAGAAAAAGGAGACAAAGCGAGGGAGAGATGGGGCAGAGAGAGGAGGATAATGAGGGAAATCAGCAAGGGCCGGAAGGGCAAGGTGGTCACTGGATGTCAGCACATCGGCTGTTGGGTAGCGAGCTACGAAGGGCAGAAGGTTCTGCAAGGAAAGAAATTAGCTGGGAACAGAGAGAGTGAACAAGTGAAGACGGGAAGAAACGAGCTGGTTTTTGAGAATTCTCAGAAACCAGCTGGTAACAAAGTTGAACCGGCAAGTGTGTACAAAGTTGAACCAGCTGGTAACAAAGTTGAACCGGCAAGTGTGTCCCACCCTCCCCACCCACCCCAATCACACCACCCACTACCTACTAACTGATTTAAAAGCATATGAGCAGCTTCACCCCCATCGATACCACAGGAACACATAGGGCCCTCGGGACCGCTCTTACTGCCCTACCCTTAAGCAAACAGTGTCGGTGTCGCACATACGAAGCTCCACCCCCATCGACACCACAGGAACACATAGGGCCCTCGGGACCGCTCTTACTGCCCTACCCTTAAGCAAACAGTGTCGGTGTCGCACATACGAAGCTCCACCCCCATCGACACCACAGGAACACATAGGGCCCTCGGGACCGCTCTTACTGCCCTACCCTTAAGCAAACAGTGTCGATGTCGCACATACGAAGCTCCACCCCCATGGAGAGAAACACGTTGACCAGAGTCACCTTCTCCCGCCCCATGGCATGGAACACAGGTGTGCCCCACCCTCCCCACCCTTCCAGCCCACCCTACCCATTTCACGCACTACCAACTGACCAATCGTTCATACTGCAGCTATTCTTACCCGTAGCCACACAGTGTCAGTGTCGCAGATAAGCAATTCAATCCCCATCGAGAGAAACACGTTGACCAGGGTGACCTTCTCGCGCCCCATGGCATGGAACACTGGCGTGCCCCACCCTTCCTCCCCACTCCACTCGCTCCACTCTCACCCCCCACTGCCTACTGACTCATTGCTCTTACTGCGGCTATTCTTACCCTGAGCCAAACAGTGTCGGTGTCACAAATAAGAAGCTCACTCCCATGAAAAGCAACACGTTGACCAGAGTGACCTTCTCCCGCCCCATGGCATGGAACACTGGCGTGCCCCACCTGTCCCACTCTCCACCCCCGCTACCATATTGATACTTGACTGATCTGATAACATACCCGTAACCAAACAGTGTCGGTGTCGCATATGAGCAATTCAAACCCCATGGAGAGGAACACGTTGACCAGAGTGACCTTCTCGCGCCCCATGGCATGGAACACCGGCGTGCCCCACCCGCTGTCCTCTGGGCTCATGCCGCTCTCCAGGTCAAACACAGGCACGCCCTCCCGGTAGAGTGCTTCCAAAATGGTAGGGTCCATGGCACCTGGGGAAGGGAAGGGTAGCATAGGACACACGCACACAGGCTGTTGCATTGCATGCATGCCCCAACCCACCCGCTGTCCTCCGGGCTCATGCCGCTTTCCAAGTCGAACACAGGCACGCCCTCCCGGTAGAGTGCTTCCAAAATGGTAGGGTCCATGGCACCTGGGGAAGGGAAGGGAAGGGAAGGGAACGGAAGGGAAGCAGGGGACGCGCACACAAGCAGGCTGTTGCACGCAAGCCTGGTCCACCCCACCCGCTGTCCTCTGGGCTCATGCCGCTCTCCAGGTCAGACACAGGGACACCTTCCCAGTACAGTGCTTCCAGGATGGTCGGGTCCATGAACGCATGGTTGGCGAAAGTTACCACCACATCCCTCTCGCAGATTCACGCACCTCAAAACCCATACAGCCCTAGGGTGCGTGTCAGCACCATTTTCTCACCTATAAGGATGTTGGTCACTCCCAGTTCCGTCAGGTGCTTCACCCAGTTCAGCACAAAATCCAAAAAAGCATGGTTGGCGAAAGTTACCACCACCACGTTCTTTTCCGCTCTGAACTCAACCATTTCACGCCGTAGCGCAAACTCCTCCTTTCCAGGAACCTTCCCGCCGGGCGGCGGTTTTTCCCAGATGGGTCGCTTCAGCTCTGGAATCAACGGCCGTCCCTCGTGTATGATTGGCCGAACACCCCGAGCGAAAGTTTCACCTGCCCCTACAGTGCTCTGGCTCTTCAAACCCATTGCCGAAGCAGCTTTGATCACATAGCCAGAAGCAGCGGCAAGAGCAGCAGAGGCGTCGTTTACGATCCCCTTCCTGCTGCTGCTGAAATCCCCGTCTCCAGTAACATCCGTGTTGTTCTTGCTGAAAGCTTTGCTGCTCCCTCCCAGGTTCTGTGCTGCCAGAAAATTGTTCCTCTCTCCGTCCTCCTCGCTCTGAACCCCTCCGCCCTCCTCTCCTGTTCCCATTTGAGGCTGCGCCTCAGCGTTCCTTTCCCCTGCTTCTCCCTCTGGTGCTGCCGTTGATGGTTCTGAAGATCCTGATGCTGCTGCTGCCGACGATTGGGACGCAGAGCTGCTGCGAAAAGGCAGCAGCTTGTTAGAAGCAAAGACTGCATTGCTGCCGCTCCTTACAGCTGGTGTACGAAAAGAGGACATGCATAGCGTTTCCAGATAACGGGGGGGCACGAGACTCATTGGCAGAACTAGAATTGGAGGGGTAGAAAAATAAGACAAAACATCAGGCGGTCGAAAGAACAGGAATGCTGCAGTCTGCTCGTGTCTTTTGACGCGATATGGTAATCCGACACACCGACAAGTCACTCCAGCAATAAACTAGCAACGCGCAGGTATTGACGAAACTATTCAGAACCAAGCTTAAACTGGAAGAATGCACAGTCTATACCTTGCTCGTCCACATTCGTCGCTTCCTCGACCTGCGACTCGAGTAAGTAATTCCACCGGCTTTCCAAGCTCCAGTATACCGGCCGGCCGAGGATGTAACCGACTATCAGGACGGCTAGCAGGCAGACGACGCTGACGACTCTGCGAAGCCGCGACATCGCGGATGAGGAACCAGACGCGACAGGACCAGCTAGTAGCTACAACAACGAAACAGCTCTATGATTAGAAACAATTCGGTCTACTAGTTATTGAATTTCGCCCGGCATGCTTCTATCAGAGCCAGCTAGATGCTCAGCGCGTCGCTAGTAGTCAGGGAACAGCACAGAATGTGCCTCAAGAGATCGGGAGAAGCCAGCGCAAAGAAGTATGAATCGTAGACACCTGCCTTGGGATTGCCGAACTGACCAGACTGATTATCAGAGTGCCCAATTCGGCAGTTAGGAGGCGGCAAGATGTGGTCTGTACGCGCTGTTGTTACGCAGAACTTTCTTCACCGATATATATTTATCACAATAGCATATATATACAGCATATACATAACATCAGTGTCATGATACCCATGTACTACCAGCTCAAACCTTCCCCTTCAGCTCTTGTCTCGCCACCACCATTCTCAACACATCGCCAGGACTCAGCCTCGAGCCATTAGCATTCGCCTGACACTCCTGCAACTGCCGAGCCAATTCCGACCACGACAGAGTCCTCAGGGGACCCGGGGGAGGGGAATCATCATTATCAACAATTCCCTGGCTCCACTGCTGCAAAAGCTTCATATCTACACCATCATACCCTTTATTAGCTGATTGTTCTTTTGGCGGATTTACACCCTGCAAGTGGTAGCTCAACCAAAAGTCCTCTCCCTCAGTTACACTCCCCAGATTCTTCTCCTTCTGGCCCACCCTCACACCAGCTCCACCCGTTACAACGCTTCCCTTTTGCAACGGCATTGCACTGTAGGGAATCGCACTGTAAGGGATCGCACTGTACGGGAGGCTGTAGCTCAGCTGTAGCCGCGGAGCCGGCGAATCAGACGCGTCCGTCCAAACCGATGGGGACTTGGGGAAGAAAAACGAACCAGGGCTGGCAGCCGCACTGTAGCTGCTGCCACTGCTGGTTACCACGCTCGGCTGCTCTGATTGGCCGCTGAGCGACGGGGGAAAGAGAGCAGATTGAAGGAAGGCGTCCGAGGGGACACTGTGGGTTCTCTCCAAGGGGGAGGGCGCAAGGTGTGACTGTAGCAAGTGTGATTGAATCGAGTGGGTGTGTGACAAGGAGCGAGGTGGGAACGGGTGGTGGTGCTGCTGCTGGGAGTGAAGCGCCTCCTGCTCTATCTGACTTCTTCCTCCTACTCCCCCTGCTGCTGCTCCTCCCCCCTCCATGGAATTCCACAATGCAGAGTGGTGTGTAAGAGGATGGAACACCTGCTGCTGCTGCTGCTGCTGCTGCTCCTGCTGCTTGCCCTGCTGGCACTGTTGCTGTTGCCGCTGCTGCTGCTGGTGCCACTGCTGCAACTGTGACAGCTGCTGCTGCTGCTGCTGAAGTTGCTGCTGCTGTTTCTCCAAGTGCAATAGCCACTGCTGCTGCTGCTGACTGGAAACCCCTTCTGCACCAGCAGGCAGCCCATGCTTCTGCCTAAGCTCCAGGTACCTAGCTCTCACATCCGTGCCATGCCCACCCGACTTAGACACACTAGACACACCATACTGCGCCCGCATGTCCGCTCCATGCCCTCCCAGCTTAGACAGCCCATACTGGGCCCTCAGATCCGCCCCATAGCCCGCGGATTTTGATACACCGGATCGAGACCCCACCGTGTGCGACCGGGGAAGCTTCCAGGAATGGATGGTGGCCGCCCCAAGCTCGGAATTAGCCCATCCGTCCTCTTGCTTACCTTCCCCATCCCTTTTAACTCCTCCAGAGGAAGCCCACACCCCAGATAACCCCATGCCTGCTGCAGCCGCCATAGACTGCTTGCCTCCTCGCCCCTCCCCATTAACCCCCGCTGCCATCGCCCTGCCTCTTTCGCCCCCGTCGTTGCTCCTCCTTCCCGCTCCCGGCCTCCGCTCATCCGCTGCTTCTTCTTCAGTCGCGGCCAGGGCGTGAAGGGACAGCGCACTCGCTGCTCGCTTGTGGGCTACAGCAGGACCAGCAGGACCAGCAGGACCAACAGGACTAGTTCCAGAAGCGAGATTGACACGAGCACCAGCAGGAGTGGTAGCAGCAGACGCCCAACCACCATCAATGGTGGCAGCAGGGGAAGTAGCAGCACCAGGCTGAGAAGCAGCAGCAGGGGAGGTGCCGGCATGCCAGCCCACGCCCCATCCGCCGGACCCCTGCCTCCACAGCTGCTGCAGAGCCGATGCCAGACGACTGCTCTCACTCAACTCGTGCCTCCTCAACCTCCCCCTCTCCCCACCCCCTCCTCCCCTCTCTGCCCCTCTTCCCCTCTCCCCACCACTGCCTCCCCTCTCCCCACAGGTGCTCCCTCCACCTCCTGATTCCCCTCCGCCGCCTCCCAGCACGTCAGAAAACGGCAGGTTTGCAGATTCCGGTGCTTTCACCTTGAAGGGTGCTTCAGCAGTGGGAGACTGCTGGGTTTTGAAGATCCCGGGCCTTGATTTGGGCAGTCCGCCTCTCTTCCACTCGTGCAGTGAGCCTCTTGGGGACTTGTCATCCCGCTGCCAGTGCGAGAGAGTCGGCCCTCTGGGTGTGTTGTGGGTGCTCACGCTCTGCCTTGTTCGAGTTGACCGCGTTGACTGAATTGACTGGATTGACTGCGTTGACTGCAGGGACAGCATGGATTGGATTGACTGTGTTGACTGCGTTGACTGGATCGTCTGGGTTGACTCGGTTGACCGCGTTGACTCGCACACCGTGGAGCCCACCAACGCATGCCGCTCGAATCGCGGCGGCCGCCCGGCAGCGGCGGGCGGCGGCCGCTTCCTGGAAGCTTCCCTCCTGGGAGTAGAGACGCACGAGCCTCCCGTGCACCCGGTTGTGGCAAAGGAATCCGCGTCGGATTCAGCATCGGATGCTGCTTCAAAAGCTTCAAAAGCTTCAAAAGCATGGCTGGTGAAGCCATAGAAATTGTCGTCATCATGACAATCATAATCATCGTTGTCAGAAGCATCACTGGCAATATCCAGAGTGAGTATGCCCTTCACCATGTGCATCCCTCTCCGTTGGTTTGTGTTCTGCTGGTCTAGGTCTTGTTGGTTCGACTGCTGCTGTTGGTTCTCCCTGGGACCGTCCTTACGCTGTGGCAGTTTTTCAGGCTGGGAATCCCCCAAGATATCAACCAGCAGGCCGTGATCTGCTCCCCCCGGATATTCCTCCGCCTGTGCGTCTCCCCCTCCCCCCACCAGCGCGTCACGCGCAGGGATGGCGCTTGATGAAGCTGTTGTTCCTTCTACTTCAAGTCCGCGCCCCGCGGGTTCGTTAGCTGCTTGCGCGCCCCGCTGCTTCGCGCTCTGCTGCTTCGTGCGCTGTCCCTCCGCGCTCTCCGCTTCCGCGCTCCCCTTTCCCGCGCCCTTCCCTTCCGCCCTCTGCACTTCCGCGCTCTGCGCTTCCAGCGCGCTCTGCGTCGCAAGAGCCGGCTTAGAGAGGTAGTACGTCCCTCCCGGGTGGAGCACCTTATCTCGCGGCAGCACGGCGCGCTTCGAAGACATGGAACCCACGCAGTACCCGGGATGCTCGCGCATGACGTCAGCCACCGTCAGCTGCCGCGCCGAAGCCCTTCCGCCGCCCCCGCGGGGCCTGCGCGGAACCCGACTCCGCGTGTGATGGCGCGCGGAGTGCGACAGGCGCGCGGAGTCAAGGACGTGCGGAAGCCCGGCGATGGTCGGCGCGGGCAGGACTCCGCCGCGGAGATCCCCGCCGGAGGCGGAATGCGCGGAAGTCTTTCCGCCGAAGAGGTCCCCGCTGGAGGCGGAATGCGCGGGCGTTTTTCCGCCAGGCGCGTACATCTTCATGGAGCCGTCGGGGAGGAGAAGCAGCACGAGGCGCGGCCCGAAAATGCGCTTCCATCGCTGCAGGCGTTCCAATAGCGGGCGCGACGGGCTCAGGAAAGGGACCGGCTGCGGCGGCGGCGAGGCGGGATCGGCTGGGGGAGGCGCGGCGTGATCGGCGGCGGGACGCGCGACGGGATCTGTAGTAGCAGTAGTAGAAGTTTGCGAGGTCGAATCCAAGCGGGTTGGTTTCATTCTGAAGGCTCCGATCGGCGCTACTGCCACCGTCGAAAGGCGAGATACGGTTGAGAAATACCTCCAATTAGTGGAGGGTTCAAACGAAGCGAATTCTTCTCTAGACTCTGCTTTCCTTTAGATGAACTTCTGGTTTCTTTCGGTAAAGAGTCCGAGACTGCAACGAGGTCTTGAAACAGCGGCTGTGGATTTTGGAACGGTCTAAGCTTATCGTGGTGACGTTAAAAAGAGAAGAGGGATGAACTTCTCTAGCTGGACCTATGCTCCATCTCGTAGCGACCGCACCGGAACGCACCCGCTCGCTCTGCTGGTGGACGAAGAGGAGAAGTTTGTTATGACCTTAAACACGATCCTTTCACACGCCGCTCAGTAAGCTGTTGCTATGGCCACCCTTGATTTGAGAAATAAATGAGAGAACAGGAGAGGAGCTCAAATAGCAGTGAAGGTCCGCTGGCAGTCACGAGGCGGTCCGGGGCCTGAAAATAAGTTGGTAGCGCCTCTAAGACGAGCTGGATGTCGGTCGTCGTCTGGGATCGCTAGGATTGCTGGAATCGCCGAAGCCGCATCAGGTCGGTCGTGTTTTCGTCCGTCAATGACGGTCGAATCGCCTATTATAAGGAGTAACGTCCGGTCGCGAGACATGATGTGATTGGACGGACGACTTCGCGGGTAAGTGCTTATGGTCACAAGAGAGGGACGCTGCTGCTGCATCCGTGACTTTGGCTTTCCTAGGGATAACCGTTGTACGCCGAAGCGCAACACCCTTGTAGTTAGCGCTAGCTGCTGTTGAGCGGAGGTTTCTGGGAGGTACTAACTGAATGGGCTCCCAGAAATAATCGGCTGGCAGTGAAAACAGTGAAAAGCTCGTGAGTACGGAAGTTAGGGACATCTGCTTTTATACTGTAAGGGACACCTTTATGTGAAGTTAGCTTTGTAATAAGCGAGAATCTAGAATGGATTTCGCTGGATCGTAAGAAAGGGCAATTACTGCGGATGTGGTCTTATTCGGCGCACCACCGGATCAGCTTCAATAGAGTATGGCTCTGGGTTTGAACGCTCCATGCCATTCTTTTGCACCGCTGGCAAGTCACTGGCTGGAGTCAACCCAAATGACAGGAAGGTGACTCGTCAGGTGGGGTTATCCACGTCATAGCCCTCATTTGATTACCACGTGTTTCAAAATTTCTGCCCCGCAGGACAACCTGATACTTCATACCGAGCTGGGTCTTGGCGATGCGCCAGACCGCAAACAGAACGCCAGATTCTTTCTTTCCAGCAAGCACCAATCAGACAGCTCCAGCCTTCACCAATATCCTTTTTGGGACCTGCTGCTTCTTGTATTTGGCTGCTAGAAACCTGGCGAAAATCTATTCCATCACATTCAGAAAGCTGCTAGGGCTAGCCTGAGTTACTATAGCTCGCTGAGAGTTAGGCAGTGCAGTAGTTAACCAATCTCGCAGCGAGTTTTCCGCTGCGCTGCTGGTCGCCTTGCCTCGTCGGCCACTACTGTCGCTTTCGCTGCTCGTCTCGCGTCGCGCCGACACTGCTCGCCTCTCAACGCCACTCCATACCGAATTTCTCGCCGCAGTTCGTTTTCGTCACCATCGCCTCGGCTCGTCCGTCACCATCCTAACCATCCATTCGCCGTAACCATTTCTGAACTCGGTTGGTCCGCACCTGTATCTTAGACACCAACGCACCGTCTATACTCACGCCACCACTAAAGGGTCAAGGGTCTACACGTGGCAGCTTGCGTTGCGAATCCCACTTCTCACTTCGCCCTGAATTCCTCTTATACATTCGCTCGATAAATCTTTCGCCGGGAACACATTTTGGTCGGATTTCGCTCGGTGAATCCGATTTTGCAGTTCCGCGCGTGGTACAGTACTACTAAAAATGTCGGCGCTGCTCCGCGCTGCTGCACGATGCGCGCGGGAGGGCATTAAGAAGGGCGGAGTGGAGAGAGACTCCGCGCGCGCGGGCCTTAGCGGGCGCGCCGGCGGGCTCGCGGACGGCTGGTCGAGTGCGGCCCGGCCGCTGCTAGTAGGCCGCCTCGGCGGGAGCCGCGAGGTGCACAGCGGGCCGCCGGTTTCCAAGGCGCCCCAGAGACAGAGTCCTCCGGTGGGAACGCGCCTCGGAGGTTGCCGCGAGGTTCATAGCGGGCAGCCGATAATCATGGCGAAGCGCGGTGCGGACCTGCTGCACGACCCGTGGTACAACAAGGTGTGTGTCTGTAAACGAAGAAAACGTACGACAAGGTGTGTGACTGTAAACGAAGGAGGCGTACAACAAGGTGTGTGACTGTAAACGAAGGAGGCGTACAACAAGGTGTGTGACTGTAAACGAACGAGGCGTACAACTAGGTGTGTGACTGTATTGATGTGCGGGAGGGTGGTGTAGCTAGGGTGGTACATCAAGGTTGTGAGACTGTAAGCGAGCGTTGAAGTTTCCGAGAGGGACGGGATAGGATTGAGGGGGCTGCTGTCCTGTTGCTCCTATTCCCCAATCCCCCTCCAACGCCCCTGTCCCCCCCTCGCCACCTTCCTGGTCCTCGTGCTCCCTTATCCCTTTTCCCACCACACGGCTTTTGAAACTACCGAGAGGGACCAGCTAGAACTGACTCCGCTGCTGCCGCCGTTGCTGCCGCCGTTGCTGCCCCGTTGTGTCCACGCCCCATTTTTCCCAAACGCTCCGCTTCTTCACCCTCCCGCCCCGCTCTCCCTTTTATTCCTTCCCTCTGTTCAAGCACACGGCGTTTGAAGCGCCTGAAAGGGACCGGCTCGGGTTGAGGAGGCTGTCGCTGTTGCTCCTACTCCCGAATCCCCCCCAACGCTCCCCGTCCCCCTCTCCCTCTTCCTCGTTCCACAATCTCCTTCCCTCTGTTCCAGCACACGGCGTTTGAAGCGCCTGAAAGGGACCGGCTGGGACTGAGGGGGCTGCTGCCGCCAGGGTACCAGACTATGGACGAGCAGGTGGCACAGTTCAGTAAGTGCTTAAAAAGAGGGCTGCTATAACGAGAGAGCGAGGGTCCATTAGGTTGAGGGGGCTGCTGCCGCCAGGGTACCAGAAGATGGACGAGCAGGTGGCTCAATTCAGTAAGGGCTCTTTTTTGCTTCAAACGAGGCAGCTTATATTGAGCAATGAGTGATTGGGATGAGGGGGTTGCCCCAGGGTACCAGAAGATGGACGAGCAGGTGGCCAAATTCAGTGACTGCTCTTTCGTGCCAACATCGAGGCAATAGCGGAGAGGGTTTACTGGGTAGAGGGTTATTGCGTTGAGGGGCCTGCTGTGCCGCCAGGGTACCAGACGGGGGACGAAAAGGTGGTGGTTCTGTAAGTGGATGCGTGCTTAAAACGAGGCAGGTTATAGCGAGCGAGGGTTCGTTGGGTAGAGGGTGCTGCATCTTGGGTATCTTGCTCCTTGGGTATCTTGCTCCTCGAACAAGGGTCTGTTGTCTATCTTGCTCTCTCCTCCCTCTTTCCTTCCCTTGCCCCCACTCCCTTTCCCCCCCCCCCTTCCCCCCCTTCCCCCCCCACCCCCTCCAGTGGCGGAGTACAGAAAGATGGATCAGAAGCCCTTCATGCCTTGGCAAGTTGGCACCCCCCGCCTTCGCCTCTCCCCTCTCTCCCTTCTCCCGCCTGCCCTCGCCTGCCCGCTTTCCCCACCAGTGGCGGAGTACAGGAAGATGGACCAGAAGCCCCTCATGCCAGACGACCCAGTTGACCAGCGCAATTTCACACCCTCCCTCTCCTCCCTTGCTGCTTCTCCCCATCCTTCCACCCCGCCCCTCCCCCCAACCCCACCAGTGGCGGAGTACAGGAAGATGGACCAGAAGCCCCTCATGCCGGACGACCCAGTTGACCTGCAGAAGTGGCGCATTCTCAACCGCCTGCACGACCGCAACGAGACGCTCTATTACCGGGTATGATGTGACTGCACCGCACTATACCGCACTGCACCATCACCATGCCGGATGACCCGGTTGACGGGTTGACCCGGAAGCCTCTCATGCCGGACGACCCAGTTGACCTGCAGAAGTGGCGCATTCTCAACCGCCTGCACGACCGCAACGAGACACTGTTTTACCGGGTATGAATGTGACTGTATTGAACTTTCTGCTACAAGGTGTGACGCACTAGTTGACCCGGTTGACCTGCACAAGTGGTGCATTCTGAACCGCCTGCACGACCGCAACGAGACGCTGTACTACCGGGTGAGAGAGTGTGCAAGTAGCTTCTCCCTGTGATGGTGAATGAGTGTTCTGGTGGGTGTGTGATGGGGGGACCCTCTGCCCCATCGCCTTGCCGGACCACCCGGTTGACCTGCAGGAGTGGCGCAATTTCCACGCCCCAACAGTTGGCACCGTGTGCCAGAAACAAAGCAGCAGCTCATTCCCCATGATTTCGCCTCCTCTCCTTTCCTTCTCTCTCCCCCTCCTCCCCTCCTCCTCCCCTCCTCCCCCATCAGGTGCTCATAGATCACATTCAGGAGATGAGTCGCATTCTCTACGTCCCCACGGTTGGTACCGTGTGTCAGAAGTACAGCAGCAGCTCATTGCTCCCTTCTCCACCCTTTCTCCCCTGCTCCCTTCCTCCGCTCCTGCCATACCCACGCTCATCCCCTCCCATCAGGTGCTCATAGACCACATTCAGGAGATGAGTCGCATTCTCTACGTCCCAACAGTCGGTACCGTGTGTCAGAAGTACAGCAGCAGCTCATTGCTCCCTTCTCCACCCTTTCTCCCCTGCTCCCTTCCTCCGCTCCTGCCATACCCACGCTCATCCCCTCCCATCAGGTGCTCATAGACCACATTCAGGAGATGAGTCGCATTCTCTACGTCCCAACAGTCGGTACCGTGTGCCAAAAATACAGCAGTCTGTTCATTTGTTCACTTCTCGCTCCTCCTCCCCCCCCCTTCCCATCCCTTTCCACATCAGGTGCTCATAGACCACATTCAGGAGATGAGTCGCACCCTCTATGTCCCTACGGTTGGCACCGTGTGTCAGAAGTACAGCAGCCTGTTCATGGCTCTCTCTTCTCTTCCCCTTATCCCCACCCTTCCTACTCCCCTCCCTTCCTCCCTTCTCCTTTCAACAGGTTCTGATCGACCACATTCAGGAGATGAGTCGCATTCTCTACGTGCCCACGGTGGGCACCGTGTGTCAGAAGTACAGCAGCTTGTTCCGGCGGCCCAGGGGCATGTACTTCAGTGCGGCTGACAGGGGCGAGATGGCGAGCATGGTGCACAACTGGCCCGCAGACAAGGTGAGGGGAAGGGCTGTGTGCTGTGACTGTGTGGTGTGGCTATAGCTGTGGCTGTGACTAAACGTGTAGGAGTGATTAGATGTAGTAGGTTAAACGTACAGCAGCTTGATCCGGCGGCCCAGGGGAATGTACTTCAGTGCGGCTGACAGGGGCGAGATGGCGAGCATGGTGCACAACTGGCCCGCAGATAAGGTGAATGATGGAGTGCCAAGGGCTGTATGCTGTGAGTCTGTGATTGCATGTATGGGGGATCAGAGATAGCGAGTCTGAAAATACAGCAGCCTGTTCCGAAGGCCTCGAGGCATGTACTTGAGTGCGGCTGACAGGGGCGAGATGGCGAGTATGGTGCACAACTGGCCGGCAGATAAGGTGAGGATGAGAGCTGTATGCTGTGACTGTGGCTGTAACTGTATGCATGGGGGGGAAGCAGAGGGAGTGTGTGAGTGAGAAGCACACTAGTCTGTTCAGTCGGCCCAGAGGCATGTACTTCAGTGCGACTGACAGGGGCGAGATGGCGAGTATGGTGCACAACTAGCCCGCAGACAAGGTGGGGGGAAGGGGGTTGCTGGATCTGTGTGTTGTGACATTACACGTGTGTGACTGTTGAGGGAGTGTGTGAGAAGCACAGCAGCATGTTCCGGCGGCCTCGAGGCATGTACTTCAGTGCAGCAGACAGGGGCGAAATGGCGAGTATGGTGCACAACTGGCCGTTCTGGTTCCGTGGCGAGAGATAAGGTGTGTTGGTTCCGTTATGCGCTGGGACTGTATGTGGACTGTATGTGCTGGACTGTATGTGCTGGACTGTATGTGCTGGACTGTATGTGCTGGGACTGTATGTGCTGGGACTGTATGTGCTGGGACTGTATGTGCTGGACTGTATGTGCTGGACTGTATGTGCTGGACTGTATGTGCTGGACTGTATGTGCTGGGACTGTATGTGCTGGACTGTATGTGCTGGACTGTATGTGCTGGACTGTATGTGCTGGGACTGTATGTGCTGGGACTGTATGTGCTGGGACTGTATGTGCTGGGACTGTATGTGCTGGGACTGTATGTGCTGGACTGTATGTGCTGGACTGTATGTGCTGGACTGTATGTGCTGGGACTGTATGTGCTGGACTGTATGTGCTGGGACTGTATGTGCTGGACTGTATGTGCTGGGACTGTATGTGCTGGGACTGTATGTGCTGGGACTGTATGTGCAGGGACTGTATGTGCTGGACTGTATGTGCTGGACTGTATGTGCTGGGACTGTATGTGCTGGGACTGTATGTGCTGGGACTGTATGTGCTGGACTGTATGTGCTGGGACTGTATGTGCTGGGACTGTATGTGCTGGGACTGTATGTGCTGGGACTGTATGTGCTGGGACTGTATGTGCTGGGACTGTATGTGCTGGACTGTATGTGCTGGGACTGTATGTGCTGGGACTGTATGTGCTGGACTGTATGTGCTGGGACTGTATGTGCTGGACTGTATGTGCTGGGACTGTATGTGCTGGACTGTATGTGCTGGGACTGTATGTGCTGGACTGTATGTGCTGGACTGTATGTGCTGGGACTGTATGTGCTGGGACTGTATGTGCTGGACTGTATGTGCTGGGACTGTATGTGCTGGGACTGTATGTGCTGGGACTGTATGTGCTGGGACTGTATGTGCTGGGACTGTATGTGCTGGGACTGTATGTGCTGGGACTGTATGTGCTGGGACTGTATGTGCTGGGACTGTATGTGCTGGACTGTATGTGCTGGGACTGTATGTGCTGGGACTGTATGTGCTGGGACTGTATGTGCTGGACTGTATGTGCTGGGACTGTATGTGCTGGGACTGTATGTGCTGGGACTGTATGTGCTGGGACTGTATGTGCTGGGACTGTATGTGCTGGGACTGTATGTGCTGGGACTGTATGTGCTGGGACTGTATGTGCTGGGACTGTATGTGCTGGGACTGTATGTGCTGGACTGTATGTGCTGGGACTGTATGTGCTGGACTGTATGTGCTGGGACTGTATGTGCTGGACTGTATGTGCTGGGACTGTATGTGCTGGACTGTATGTGCTGGACTGTATGTGCTGGGACTGTATGTGCTGGGACTGTATGTGCTGGGACTGTATGTGCTGGACTGTATGTGCTGGACTGTATGTGCTGGACTGTATGTGCTGGACTGTATGTGCTGGACTGTATGTGCTGGACTGTATGTGCTGGGACTGTATGTGCTGGGACTGTATGTGCTGGGACTGTATGTGCTGGGACTGTATGTGCTGGGACTGTATGTGCTGGGACTGTATGTGCTGGACTGTATGTGCTGGGACTGTATGTGCTGGGACTGTATGTGCTGGGACTGTATGTGCTGGACTGTATGTGCTGGGACTGTATGTGCTGGGACTGTATGTGCTGGGACTGTATGTGCTGGGACTGTATGTGCTGGGACTGTATGTGCTGGGACTGTATGTGCTGGGACTGTATGTGCTGGGACTGTATGTGCTGGGACTGTATGTGCTGGGACTGTATGTGCTGGACTGTATGTGCTGGGACTGTATGTGCTGGACTGTATGTGCTGGGACTGTATGTGCTGGACTGTATGTGCTGGGACTGTATGTGCTGGACTGTATGTGCTGGACTGTATGTGCTGGGACTGTATGTGCTGGGACTGTATGTGCTGGACTGTATGTGCTGGGACTGTATGTGCTGGGACTGTATGTGCTGGGACTGTATGTGCTGGGACTGTATGTGCTGGGACTGTATGTGCTGGGACTGTATGTGCTGGGACTGTATGTGCTGGGACTGTATGTGCTGGGACTGTATGTGCTGGACTGTATGTGCTGGGACTGTATGTGCTGGGACTGTATGTGCTGGGACTGTATGTGCTGGACTGTATGTGCTGGGACTGTATGTGCTGGGACTGTATGTGCTGGGACTGTATGTGCTGGGACTGTATGTGCTGGACTGTATGTGCTGGGACTGTATGTGCTGGGACTGTATGTGCTGGGACTGTATGTGCTGGACTGTATGTGCTGGGACTGTATGTGCTGGACTGTATGTGCTGGGACTGTATGTGCTGGACTGTATGTGCTGGGACTGTATGTGCTGGACTGTATGTGCTGGACTGTATGTGCTGGACTGTATGTGCTGGACTGTATGTGCTGGGACTGTATGTGCTGGACTGTATGTGCTGGGACTGTATGTGCTGGGACTGTATGTGCTGGGACTGTATGTGCTGGGACTGTATGTGCTGGACTGTATGTGCTGGGACTGTATGTGCTGGGACTGTATGTGCTGGGACTGTATGTGCTGGGACTGTATGTGCTGGACTGTATGTGCTGGACTGTATGTGCTGGGACTGTATGTGCTGGACTGTATGTGCTGGGACTGTATGTGCTGGACTGTATGTGCTGGGACTGTATGTGCTGGGACTGTATGTGCTGGGACTGTATGTGCTGGACTGTATGTGCTGGGACTGTATGTGCTGGGACTGTATGTGCTGGGACTGTATGTGCTGGGACTGTATGTGCTGGGACTGTATGTGCTGGGACTGTATGTGCTGGGACTGTATGTGCTGGGACTGTATGTGCTGGGACTGTATGTGCTGGGACTGTATGTGCTGGACTGTATGTGCTGGACTGTATGTGCTGGACTGTATGTGCTGGACTGTATGTGCTGGACTGTATGTGCTGGACTGTATGTGCTGGGACTGTATGTGCTGGACTGTATGTGCTGGGACTGTATGTGCTGGACTGTATGTGCTGGGACTGTATGTGCTGGACTGTATGTGCTGGGACTGTATGTGCTGGACTGTATGTGCTGGGACTGTATGTGCTGGGACTGTATGTGCTGGGACTGTATGTGCTGGGACTGTATGTGCTGGGACTGTATGTGCTGGGACTGTATGTGCTGGGACTGTATGTGCTGGGACTGTATGTGCTGGGACTGTATGTGCTGGGACTGTATGTGCTGGGACTGTATGTGCTGGGACTGTATGTGCTGGGACTGTATGTGCTGGGACTGTATGTGCTGGGACTGTATGTGCTGGGACTGTATGTGCTGGGACTGTATGTGCTGGGACTGTATGTGCTGGGACTGTATGTGCTGGGACTGTATGTGCTGGGACTGTATGTGCTGGGACTGTATGTGCTGGGACTGTATGTGCTGGGACTGTATGTGCTGGGACTGTATGTGCTGGGACTGTATGTGCTGGACTGTATGTGCTGGACTGTATGTGCTGGACTGTATGTGCTGGACTGTATGTGCTGGGACTGTATGTGCTGGACTGTATGTGCTGGGACTGTATGTGCTGGACTGTATGTGCTGGGACTGTATGTGCTGGACTGTATGTGCTGGGACTGTATGTGCTGGACTGTATGTGCTGGGACTGTATGTGCTGGGACTGTATGTGCTGGGACTGTATGTGCTGGGACTGTATGTGCTGGGACTGTATGTGCTGGACTGTATG
Source organism: Closterium sp. Yama58-4 (assembly GCA_947470075.1). Lineage (NCBI taxonomy): Eukaryota > Viridiplantae > Streptophyta > Zygnematophyceae > Desmidiales > Closteriaceae > Closterium > Closterium sp. Yama58-4. Next base: position 777,873 of record CANIUD010000068.1, on the reverse strand, counting down.
TGCTGGGACTGTATGTGCTGGGACTGTATGTGCTGGGACTGTATGTGCTGGGACTGTATGTGCTGGGACTGTATGTGCTGGGACTGTATGTGCTGGGACTGTATGTGCTGGGACTGTATGTGCTGGGACTGTATGTGCGGGACTGTATGTGCTGGGACTGTATGTGCTGGGACTGTATGTGCTGGGACTGTATGTGCTGGGACTGTATGTGCTGGGACTGTATGTGCTGGGACTGTATGTGCTGGGACTGTATGTGCTGGGACTGTATGTGCTGGGACTGTATGTGCTGGGACTGTATGTGCTGGGACTGTATGTGCTGGGACTGTATGTGCTGGGACTGTATGTGCTGGGACTGTATGTGCTGGGACTGTATGTGCTGGGACTGTATGTGCTGGGACTGTATGTGCTGGGACTGTATGTGCTGGGACTGTATGTGCTGGGACTGTATGTGCTGGGACTGTATGTGCTGGGACTGTATGTGCTGGGACTGTATGTGCTGGACTGTATGTGCTGGGACTGTATGTGCTGGGACTGTATGTGCTGGGACTGTATGTGCTGGGACTGTATGTGCTGGGACTGTATGTGCTGGGACTGTATGTGCTGGGACTGTATGTGCTGGGACTGTATGTGCTGGGACTGTATGTGCGGGACTGTATGTGCTGGACTGTATGTGCTGGACTGTATGTGCTGGACTGTATGTGCTGGGACTGTATGTGCTGGGACTGTATGTGCTGGGACTGTATGTGCTGGGACTGTATGTGCTGGGACTGTATGTGCTGGGCTGTATGTGCTGGGACTGTATGTGCTGGGACTGTATGTGCTGGGACTGTATGTGCTGGGACTGTATGTGCTGGGCTGTATGTGCTGGGACTGTATGTGCTGGGACTGTATGTGCTGGGACTGTATGTGCTGGGACTGTATGTGCTGGGACTGTATGTGCTGGGACTGTATGTGCTGGGACTGTATGTGCTGGGACTGTATGTGCTGGGACTGTATGTGCTGGGACTGTATGTGCTGGGACTGTATGTGCTGGGACTGTATGTGCTGGGACTGTATGTGCTGGGACTGTATGTGCTGGGACTGTATGTGCTGGGACTGTATGTGCTGGGACTGTATGTGCTGGGACTGTATGTGCTGGGACTGTATGTGCTGGGACTGTATGTGCTGGGACTGTATGTGCTGGGACTGTATGTGCTGGGACTGTATGTGCTGGGACTGTATGTGCTGGGACTGTATGTGCTGGACTGTATGTGCTGGGACTGTATGTGCTGGGACTGTATGTGCTGGGACTGTATGTGCTGGGACTGTATGTGCTGGGACTGTATGTGCTGGGACTGTATGTGCTGGGACTGTATGTGCTGGGACTGTATGTGCTGGGACTGTATGTGCTGGGACTGTATGTGCTGGGACTGTATGTGCTGGGACTGTATGTGCTGGACTGTATGTGCTGGGACTGTATGTGCTGGGACTGTATGTGCTGGGACTGTATGTGCTGGGACTGTATGTGCTGGGACTGTATGTGCTGGGACTGTATGTGCTGGGACTGTATGTGCTGGGACTGTATGTGCTGGGACTGTATGTGCTGGACTGTATGTGCTGGACTGTATGTGCTGGACTGTATGTGCTGGGACTGTATGTGCTGGGACTGTATGTGCTGGACTGTATGTGCTGGACTGTATGTGCTGGGACTGTATGTGCTGGGACTGTATGTGCGGGACTGTATGTGCTGGGACTGTATGTGCTGGGACTGTATGTGCTGGACTGTATGTGCTGGACTGTATGTGCTGGACTGTATGTGCTGGACTGTATGTGCTGGACTGTATGTGCTGGACTGTATGTGCTGGGACTGTATGTGCTGGGACTGTATGTGCTGGGACTGTATGTGCTGGGACTGTATGTGCTGGGACTGTATGTGCTGGGACTGTATGTGCTGGGACTGTATGTGCTGGGACTGTATGTGCTGGACTGTATGTGCTGGGACTGTATGTGCGGGACTGTATGTGCTGGGACTGTATGTGCTGGACTGTATGTGCTGGGACTGTATGTGCTGGACTGTATGTGCTGGACTGTATGTGCTGGGACTGTATGTGCTGGGACTGTATGTGCTGGGACTGTATGTGCTGGGACTGTATGTGCTGGACTGTATGTGCTGGGACTGTATGTGCTGGGACTGTATGTGCTGGGACTGTATGTGCTGGGACTGTATGTGCTGGACTGTATGTGCTGGGACTGTATGTGCTGGGACTGTATGTGCTGGGACTGTATGTGCTGGGACTGTATGTGCTGGACTGTATGTGCTGGGACTGTATGTGCTGGGACTGTATGTGCTGGACTGTATGTGCTGGGACTGTATGTGCTGGGACTGTATGTGCTGGGACTGTATGTGCTGGACTGTATGTGCTGGGACTGTATGTGCTGGGACTGTATGTGTGACTGGGACTGTATGTGCTGGACTGTATGTGCTGGACTGTATGTGCTGGGACTGTATGTGCTGGGACTGTATGTGCTGGACTGTATGTGCTGGACTGTATGTGCTGGACTGTATGTGCTGGGACTGTATGTGCTGGACTGTATGTGCTGGGACTGTATGTGCGGGACTGTATGTGCTGGACTGTATGTGCTGGGACTGTATGTGCTGGGACTGTATGTGCTGGGACTGTATGTGCTGGGACTGTATGTGCTGGGACTGTATGTGCTGGGACTGTATGTGCTGGGACTGTATGTGCTGGGACTGTATGTGCTGGGACTGTATGTGCTGGGACTGTATGTGCTGGGACTGTATGTGCTGGGACTGTATGTGCTGGGACTGTATGTGCTGGGACTGTATGTGCTGGGACTGTATGTGCTGGGACTGTATGTGCTGGACTGTATGTGCTGGACTGTATGTGCTGGACTGTATGTGCTGGACTGTATGTGCTGGACTGTATGTGCTGGACTGTATGTGCTGGACTGTATGTGCTGGACTGTATGTGCTGGACTGTATGTGCTGGACTGTATGTGCTGGACTGTATGTGCTGGGACTGTATGTGCTGGGACTGTATGTGCTGGGACTGTATGTGCTGGGACTGTATGTGCTGGGACTGTATGTGCTGGGACTGTATGTGCTGGACTGTATGTGCTGGGACTGTATGTGCTGGGACTGTATGTGCTGGGACTGTATGTGCTGGGACTGTATGTGCTGGACTGTATGTGCTGGACTGTATGTGCTGGGACTGTATGTGCTGGGACTGTATGTGCTGGGACTGTATGTGCTGGGACTGTATGTGCTGGACTGTATGTGCTGGGACTGTATGTGCTGGGACTGTATGTGCTGGGACTGTATGTGCTGGGACTGTATGTGCTGGGACTGTATGTGCTGGGACTGTATGTGCTGGGACTGTATGTGCTGGGACTGTATGTGCTGGGACTGTATGTGCTGGGACTGTATGTGCTGGGACTGTATGTGCTGGGACTGTATGTGCTGGGACTGTATGTGCTGGGACTGTATGTGCTGGGACTGTATGTGCTGGACTGTATGTGCTGGGACTGTATGTGCTGGACTGTATGTGCTGGGACTGTATGTGCTGGGACTGTATGTGCTGGGACTGTATGTGCTGGGACTGTATGTGCTGGGACTGTATGTGCTGGGACTGTATGTGCTGGACTGTATGTGCTGGGACTGTATGTGCTGGGACTGTATGTGCTGGGACTGTATGTGCTGGGACTGTATGTGCTGGGACTGTATGTGCTGGGACTGTATGTGCTGGGACTGTATGTGCTGGGACTGTATGTGCTGGGCTGTATGTGCTGGGCTGTATGTGCTGGGCTGTATGTGCTGGGACTGTATGTGCTGGGACTGTATGTGCTGGGACTGTATGTGCTGGGACTGTATGTGCTGGGCTGTATGTGCTGGGACTGTATGTGCTGGACTGTATGTGCTGGGACTGTATGTGCTGGGACTGTATGTGCTGGGACTGTATGTGCTGGGACTGTATGTGCTGGGACTGTATGTGCTGGACTGTATGTGCTGGGACTGTATGTGCTGGGACTGTATGTGCTGGGACTGTATGTGCTGGGACTGTATGTGCTGGGACTGTATGTGCTGGGACTGTATGTGCTGGGACTGTATGTGCTGGGACTGTATGTGCTGGGACTGTATGTGCTGGGACTGTATGTGCTGGGACTGTATGTGCTGGGACTGTATGTGCTGGGACTGTATGTGCTGGGACTGTATGTGCTGGGACTGTATGTGCTGGACTGTATGTGCTGGGACTGTATGTGCTGGGACTGTATGTGCTGGGACTGTATGTGCTGGACTGTATGTGCTGGACTGTATGTGCGGGACTGTATGTGCGGGACTGTATGTGCTGGGACTGTATGTGCTGGGACTGTATGTGCTGGGACTGTATGTGCTGGGACTGTATGTGCTGGGACTGTATGTGCTGGGCTGTATGTGCTGGGCTGTGTGTGCTGGGCTGTATGTGCTGGGACTGTATGTGCTGGGACTGTATGTGCTGGGACTGTATGTGCTGGGACTGTATGTGCTGGGCTGTATGTGCTGGGACTGTATGTGCTGGGACTGTATGTGCTGGGACTGTATGTGCTGGGACTGTATGTGCTGGGACTGTATGTGCTGGGACTGTATGTGCTGGGACTGTATGTGCTGGACTGTATGTGCTGGGACTGTATGTGCTGGGACTGTATGTGCTGGGACTGTATGTGCTGGGACTGTATGTGCTGGGACTGTATGTGCTGGGACTGTATGTGCTGGGACTGTATGTGCTGGGACTGTATGTGCTGGGACTGTATGTGCTGGGACTGTATGTGCTGGGACTGTATGTGCTGGGACTGTATGTGCTGGGACTGTATGTGCTGGGACTGTATGTGCTGGACTGTATGTGCTGGGACTGTATGTGCTGGGACTGTATGTGCTGGGACTGTATGTGCTGGGACTGTATGTGCTGGACTGTATGTGCTGGACTGTATGTGCTGGGACTGTATGTGCTGGGACTGTATGTGCTGGGACTGTATGTGCGGGGACTGTATGTGCTGGGACTGTATGTGCTGGGACTGTATGTGCTGGGACTGTATGTGCTGGGCTGTATGTGCTGGGACTGTATGTGCTGGGACTGTATGTGCTGGACTGTATGTGCTGGGACTGTATGTGCTGGGACTGTATGTGCTGGGACTGTATGTGCTGGGACTGTATGTGCTGGGACTGTATGTGCTGGGACTGTATGTGCTGGGACTGTATGTGCTGGGACTGTATGTGCTGGACTGTATGTGCTGGACTGTATGTGCTGGACTGTATGTGCTGGGACTGTATGTGCTGGGACTGTATGTGCTGGACTGTATGTGCTGGGACTGTATTGCTGGACTGTATGTGCGGGACTGTATGTGCGGGACTGTATGTGCTGGGACTGTATGTGCTGGGACTGTATGTGCTGGACTGTATGTGCTGGACTGTATGTGCTGGACTGTATGTGCTGGACTGTATGTGCTGGACTGTATGTGCTGGGACTGTATGTGCTGGGACTGTATGTGCTGGGACTGTATGTGCTGGGACTGTATGTGCTGGGACTGTATGTGCTGGGACTGTATGTGCGGGACTGTATGTGCTGGGACTGTATGTGCGGGACTGTATGTGCTGGACTGTATGTGCTGGGACTGTATGTGCTGGGACTGTATGTGCTGGGACTGTATGTGCTGGGACTGTATGTGCTGGGACTGTATGTGCTGGGACTGTATGTGCTGGGACTGTATGTGCTGGGACTGTATGTGCTGGACTGTATGTGCTGGGACTGTATGTGCTGGGACTGTATGTGCTGGGACTGTATGTGCTGGACTGTATGTGCTGGGACTGTATGTGCTGGGACTGTATGTGCTGGGACTGTATGTGCTGGGACTGTATGTGCTGGGACTGTATGTGCTGGGACTGTATGTGCTGGGACTGTATGTGCTGGGACTGTATGTGCTGGACTGTATGTGCTGGGACTGTATGTGCTGGGACTGTATGTGCTGGGACTGTATGTGCTGGGACTGTATGTGCTGGGACTGTATGTGCTGGACTGTATGTGCTGGACTGTATGTGCTGGGACTGTATGTGCTGGGACTGTATGTGCTGGGACTGTATGTGCTGGGACTGTATGTGCTGGACTGTATGTGCTGGACTGTATGTGCTGGGACTGTATGTGCTGGGACTGTATGTGCTGGACTGTATGTGCTGGGACTGTATGTGCTGGACTGTATGTGCTGGGACTGTATGTGCTGGACTGTATGTGCTGGGACTGTATGTGCTGGACTGTATGTGCTGGACTGTATGTGCTGGACTGTATGTGCTGGACTGTATGTGCTGGGACTGTATGTGCTGGACTGTATGTGCTGGACTGTATGTGCTGGACTGTATGTGCTGGACTGTATGTGCTGGGACTGTATGTGCTGGGACTGTATGTGCTGGGACTGTATGTGCTGGGACTGTATGTGCTGGGACTGTATGTGCTGGACTGTATGTGCTGGGACTGTATGTGCTGGGACTGTATGTGCTGGACTGTATGTGCTGGGACTGTATGTGCTGGACTGTATGTGCTGGGACTGTATGTGCTGGGACTGTATGCTGACTGGGACTGTATGTGCTGGACTGTATGTGCTGGACTGTATGTGCTGGACTGTATGTGCTGGGACTGTATGTGCTGGGACTGTATGTGCTGGACTGTGGACTATATGTGCTGGACTGTATGTGCTGGACTGTATGTGCTGGGACTGTATGTGCTGGGACTGTATGTGCTGGGACTGTATGTGCTGGACTGTATGTGCTGGGACTGTATGTGCTGGGACTGTATGTGCTGGGACTGTATGTGCTGGACTGTATGTGCTGGGACTGTATGTGCTGGGACTGTATGTGTGGGACTGTATGTGCTGGACTGTATGTGCTGGACTGTATGTGCTGGACTGTATGTGCTGGACTGTATGTGCTGGACTGTATGTGCTGGACTGTATGTGCTGGGACTGTATGTGCGGGACTGTATGTGCTGGGACTGTATGTGCTGGGACTGTATGTGCTGGGACTGTATGTGCTGGGACTGTATGTGCTGGGACTGTATGTGCTGGGACTGTATGTGCTGGGACTGTATGTGCTGGGACTGTATGTGCTGGGACTGTATGTGCTGGGACTGTATGTGCTGGGACTGTATGTGCTGGGACTGTATGTGCTGGACTGTATGTGCTGGGACTGTATGTGCTGGGACTGTATGTGCTGGGACTGTATGTGCGGGACTGTATGTGCTGGACTGTATGTGCTGGACTGTATGTGCTGGACTGTATGTGCTGGGACTGTATGTGCTGGGACTGTATGTGCTGGGACTGTATGTGCTGGGACTGTATGTGCTGGACTGTATGTGCTGGACTGTATGTGCTGGACTGTATGTGCTGGACTGTATGTGCTGGACTGTATGTGCTGGACTGTATGTGCTGGGACTGTATGTGCTGGACTGTATGTGCTGGACTGTATGTGCTGGGACTGTATGTGCTGGGACTGTATGTGCTGGGACTGTATGTGCTGGGACTGTATGTGCTGGGACTGTATGTGCTGGGACTGTATGTGCTGGACTGTATGTGCTGGACTGTATGTGCTGGACTGTATGTGCTGGGACTGTATGTGCTGGACTGTATGTGCTGGGACTGTATGTGCTGGACTGTATGTGCTGGGACTGTATGTGCTGGGACTGTATGTGCTGGGACTGTATGTGCTGGGACTGTATGTGCTGGGACTGTATGTGCTGGACTGTATGTGCTGGGACTGTATGTGCTGGGACTGTATGTGCTGGGACTGTATGTGCTGGACTGTATGTGCTGGGACTGTATGTGCTGGGACTGTATGTGCTGGGACTGTATGTGCTGGGACTGTATGTGCTGGGACTGTATGTGCTGGGACTGTATGTGCTGGGACTGTATGTGCTGGGACTGTATGTGCTGGGACTGTATGTGCTGGGACTGTATGTGCTGGGACTGTATGTGCTGGACTGTATGTGCTGGACTGTATGTGCTGGGACTGTATGTGCTGGACTGTATGTGCTGGGACTGTATGTGCTGGGACTGTATGTGCTGGACTGTATGTGCTGGGACTGTATGTGCTGGGACTGTATGTGCTGGGACTGTATGTGCTGGACTGTATGTGCTGGGACTGTATGTGCTGGGACTGTATGTGCTGGGACTGTATGTGCTGGGACTGTATGTGCTGGAACTGTATGTGCTGGGACTGTATGTGGGACTGTATGTGCTTGACTGTATGTGCTGGGACTGTATGTGCTGGGACTGTAAGTGCTGGGACTGTATGTGCTGGACTGTATGTGCTGGGACTGTATGTGCTGGACTGTATGTGCTGGACTGTATGTGCTGGACTGTATGTGCTGGGACTGTATGTGCTGGACTGTATGTGCTGGACTGTATGTGCTGGAGTGTATGTGCTGGACTGTATGTGCTGGGACTGTATGTGCTGGGACTGTATGTGCTGGACTGTATGTGCTGGGACTGTATGTGCTGGACTGTATGTGCTGGACTGTATGTGCTGGACTGTATGTGCTGGGACTGTATGTGCTGGGACTGTATGTGCTGGGCTGTATGTGCTGGACTGTATGTGCTGGGACTGTATGTGCTGGGACTGTATGTGCTGGACTGTATGTGCTGGGACTGTATGTGCTGGACTGTATGTGCTGGGACTGTATGTGCTGGGACTGTATGTGCTGGGACTGTATGTGCTGGGACTGTATGTGCTGGACTGTATGTGCTGGACTGTATGTGCGGGACTGTATGTGCGGGACTGTATGTGCTGGACTGTATGTGCTGGGACTGTATGTGCTGGGACTGTATGTGCTGGACTGTATGTGCTGGGACTGTATGTGCTGGGACTGTATGTGCTGGACTGTATGTGCTGGGACTGTATGTGCTGGGACTGTATGTGCTGGGACTGTATGTGCTGGGACTGTATGTGCTGGGACTGTATGTGCTGGGACTGTATGTGCTGGGACTGTATGTGCTGGGACTGTATGTGCGGGACTGTATGTGCTGGACTGTATGTGCTGGACTGTATGTGCTGGACTGTATGTGCTGGGACTGTATGTGCTGGGACTTATGTGCTGGGACTGTATGTGCTGGGACTGTATGTGCTGGACTGTATGTGCTGGACTGTATGTGCTGGGACTGTATGTGCTGGACTGTATGTGCTGGGACTGTATGTGCTGGGACTGTATGTGCTGGGACTGTATGTGCTGGGACTGTATGTGCTGGGACTGTATGTGCTGGGACTGTATGTGCTGGACTGTATGTGCTGGGACTGTATGTGCTGGGACTGTATGTGCTGGGACTGTATGTGCTGGGACTGTATGTGCTGGGACTGTATGTGCTGGACTGTATGTGCTGGACTGTATGTGCTGGGACTGTATGTGCTGGGACTGTATGTGCTGGGACTGTATGTGCTGGGACTGTATGTGCTGGACTGTATGTGCTGGGACTGTATGTGCTGGACTGTATGTGCTGGGACTGTATGTGCTGGGACTGTATGTGCTGGACTGTATGTGCTGGGACTGTATGTGCTGGGACTGTATGTGTGCTGGACTGTATGTGCTGGGACTGTATGTGCTGGGACTGTATGTGCTGGACTGTATGTGCTGGACTGTATGTGCTGGACTGTATGTGCTGGGACTGTATGTGCGGGACTGTATGTGCTGGGACTGTATGTGCTGGACTGTATGTGCTGGGACTGTATGTGCTGGGACTGTATGTGCTGGACTGTGGACTATATGTGCTGGACTGTATGTGCTGGACTGTATGTGCTGGACTGTATGTGCTGGGACTGTATGTGCTGGGACTGTATGTGCTGGACTGTGGACTATATGTGCTGGACTGTATGTGCTGGACTGTATGTGCTGGGACTGTATGTGCTGGGACTGTATGTGCTGGGACTGTATGTGCTGGACTGTATGTGCTGGACTGTATGTGCTGGACTGTATGTGCTGGGACTGTATGTGCTGGACTGTATGTGCGGGACTGTATGTGCTGGGACTGTATGTGCTGGGACTGTATGTGCGGGACTGTATTTGCTGGACTGTATGTGCTGGGACTGTATGTGCTGGGACTGTATGTGCTGGACTGTATGTGCTGGGACTGTATGTGCTGGGACTGTATGTGCTGGGACTGTATGTGCTGGGACTGTATGTGCTGGGACTGTATGTGCTGGGACTGTATGTGCTGGGACTGTATGTGCTGGGACTGTATGTGCGGGACTGTATGTGCTGGGACTGTATGTGCTGGGACTGTATGTGCGGGACTGTATGTGCTGGGACTGTATGTGCTGGACTGTATGTGCTGGGACTGTATGTGCTGGGACTGTATGTGCTGGGACTGTATGTGCTGGGACTGTATGTGCTGGGACTGTATGTGCTGGGACTGTATGTGCTGGACTGTATGTGCTGGACTGTATGTGCTGGGACTGTATGTGCTGGACTGTATGTGCTGGACTGTATGTGCTGGGATGTATGTGCTGGACTGTATGTGCTGGACTGTATGTGCTGGACTGTATGTGCTGGGACTGTATGTGCTGGACTGTATGTGCTGGACTGTATGTGCTGGGACTGTATGTGCTGGGACTGTATGTGCTGGACTGTATGTGCTGGGACTGTATGTGCTGGGACTGTATGTGCTGGACTGTATGTGCTGGGACTGTATGTGCTGGGACTGTATGTGCTGGGACTGTATGTGCTGGACTGTATGTGCTGGACTGTATGTGCTGGGACTGTATGTGCTGGACTGTATGTGCTGGACTGTATGTGCTGGACTGTATGTGCTGGGACTGTATGTGCTGGGACTGTATGTGCTGGGACTGTATGTGCTGGGACTGTATGTGCTGGGACTGTATGTGCTGGGACTGTATGTGCTGGGACTGTATGTGCTGGACTGTATGTGCTGGACTGTATGTGCTGGACTGTATGTGCTGGACTGTATGTGCTGGGACTGTATGTGCTGGGACTGTATGTGCTGGGACTGTATGTGCTGGGACTGTATGTGCTGGGACTGTATGTGCTGGGACTGTATGTGCTGGACTGTATGTGCTGGGACTGTATGTGCTGGGACTGTATGTGCTGGGACTGTATGTGCTGGGACTGTATGTGCTGGACTGTATGTGCTGGGACTGTATGTGCTGGACTGTATGTGCTGGGACTGTATGTGCTGGACTGTATGTGCTGGACTGTATGTGCTGGGACTGTATGTGCTGGACTGTATGTGCTGGGACTGTATGTGCTGGACTGTATGTGCTGGACTGTATGTGCTGGACTGTATGTGCTGGACTGTATGTGCTGGGACTGTATGTGCTGGGACTGTATGTGCTGGGACTGTATGTGCTGGGACTGTATGTGCTGGGACTGTATGTGCTGGACTGTATGTGCTGGACTGTATGTGCTGGGACTGTATGTGCTGGACTGTATGTGCTGGACTGTATGTGCTGGACTGTATGTGCTGGGACTGTATGTGCTGGGACTGTATGTGCTGGACTGTATGTGCTGGGACTGTATGTGCTGGGACTGTATGTGCTGGACTGTATGTGCTGGACTGTATGTGCTGGGACTGTATGTGCTGGGACTGTATGTGCTGGACTGTATGTGCTGGGACTGTATGTGCTGGGACTGTATGTGCTGGACTGTATGTGCTGGGACTGTATGTGCTGGGACTGTATGTGCTGGAACTGTATGTGCTGGGACTGTATGTGCTGGGACTGTATGTGCTGGGACTGTATGTGCTGGGACTGTATGTGCTGGGACTGTATGTGCTGGGACTGTATGTGCTGGACTGTATGTGCTGGGACTGTATGTGCTGGGACTGTATGTGCTGGACTGTATGTGCTGGACTGTATGTGCGGGACTGTATGTGCTGGGACTGTATGTGCTGGGACTGTATGTGCTGGGACTGTATGTGCTGGGACTGTATGTGCTGGGACTGTATGTGCTGGGACTGTATGTGCTGGACTGTATGTGCTGGGACTGTATGTGCTGGGACTGTATGTGCTGGGACTGTATGTGCTGGACTGTATGTGCTGGACTGTATGTGCTGGGACTGTATGTGCTGGACTGTATGTGCTGGGACTGTATGTGCTGGGACTGTATGTGCTGGACTGTATGTGCTGGGACTGTATGTGCTGGGACTGTATGTGCTGGACTGTATGTGCTGGACTGTATGTGCTGGGACTGTATGTGCTGGGACTGTATGTGCTGGGACTGTATGTGCTGGGACTGTATGTGCTGGGACTGTATGTGCTGGACTGTATGTGCTGGGACTGTATGTGCTGGGACTGTATGTGCTGGGACTGTATGTGCTGGACTGTATGTGCTGGGACTGTATGTGCTGGACTGTATGTGCTGGGACTGTATGTGCTGGACTGTATGTGCTGGGACTGTATGTGCTGGACTGTATGTGCTGGACTGTATGTGCTGGGACTGTATGTGCTGGACTGTATGTGCTGGGACTGTATGTGCTGGACTGTATGTGCTGGACTGTATGTGCTGGACTGTATGTGCTGGAGTGTATGTGCTGGGACTGTATGTGCTGGGACTGTATGTGCTGGACTGTATGTGCTGGGACTGTATGTGCTGGACTGTATGTGCTGGACTGTATGTGCTGGACTGTATGTGCTGGGACTGTATGTGCTGGGACTGTATGTGCTGGGCTGTATGTGCTGGACTGTATGTGCTGGGACTGTATGTGCTGGGACTGTATGTGCTGGACTGTATGTGCTGGGACTGTATGTGCTGGACTGTATGTGCTGGGACTGTATGTGCTGGGACTGTATGTGCTGGGACTGTATGTGCTGGACTGTATGTGCTGGACTGTATGTGCTGGACTGTATGTGCTGGGACTGTATGTGCTGGACTGTATGTGCTGGACTGTATGTGCTGGACTGTAAGTGCTGGACTGTATGTGCTGGACTGTATGTGCTGGACTGTATGTGCTGGGACTGTATGTGCTGGGCTGTATGTGCTGGGACTGTATGTGCTGGACTGTATGTGCTGGGACTGTATGTGCTGGGACTGTATGTGCTGGGACTGTATGTGCTGGACTGTATGTGCTGGACTGTATGTGCTGGACTGTATGTGCTGGGACTGTATGTGCTGGGACTGTATGTGCTGGGACTGTATGTGCTGGACTGTATGTGCTGGACTGTATGTGCTGGGACTGTATGTGCTGGACTGTATGTGCTGGGACTGTATGTGCTGGGACTGTATGTGCTGGACTGTATGTGCTGGGACTGTATGTGCTGGGACTGTATGTGCTGGGACTGTATGTGCTGGACTGTATGTGCTGGGACTGTATGTGCTGGGACTGTATGTGCTGGACTGTATGTGCTGGACTGTATGTGCTGGACTGTATGTGCTGGACTGTATGTGCTGGACTGTATGTGCTGGACTGTATGTGCTGGACTGTATGTGCTGGACTGTATGTGCTGGGACTGTATGTGCTGGGACTGTATGTGCTGGACTGTATGTGCTGGGACTGTATGTGGGACTGTATGTGCTGGACTGTATGTGCTGGGACTGTATGTGCTGGACTGTATGTGCTGGGACTGTATGTGCTGGACTGTATGTGCTGGGACTGTATGTGCTGGGACTGTATGTGCTGGGACTGTATGTGCTGGGACTGTATGTGCTGGACTGTATGTGCTGGGACTGTATGTGCTGGGACTGTATGTGCTGGGACTGTATGTGCTGGGACTGTATGTGCTGGACTGTATGTGCTGGGACTGTATGTGCTGGGACTGTATGTGCTGGGACTGTATGTGCTGGGACTGTATGTGCTGGGACTGTATGTGCTGGGACTGTATGTGCTGGGACTGTATGTGCTGGGACTGTATGTGCTGGGACTGTATGTGCTGGGACTGTATGTGCTGGGACTGTATGTGCTGGGACTGTATGTGCTGGGACTGTATGTGCTGGACTGTATGTGCTGGGACTGTATGTGCTGGACTGTATGTGCTGGGACTGTATGTGCTGGACTGTATGTGCTGGACTGTATGTGCTGGGACTGTATGTGCTGGACTGTATGTGCTGGGACTGTATGTGCTGGGACTGTATGTGCTGGGACTGTATGTGCTGGGACTGTATGTGCTGGGACTGTATGTGCTGGGACTGTATGTGCTGGGACTGTATGTGCTGGGACTGTATGTGCTGGGACTGTATGTGCTGGGACTGTATGTGCTGGGACTGTATGTGCTGGACTGTATGTGCTGGGACTGTATGTGCTGGGACTGTATGTGCTGGGACTGTATGTGCTGGGACTGTATGTGCTGGACTGTATGTGCTGGGACTGTATGTGCTGGGACTGTATGTGCTGGGACTGTATGTGCTGGGACTGTATGTGCTGGACTGTATGTGCTGGGACTGTATGTGCTGGGACTGTATGTGCTGGGACTGTATGTGCTGGGACTGTATGTGCTGGACTGTATGTGCTGGGACTGTATGTGCTGGGACTGTATGTGCTGGACTGTATGTGCTGGGACTGTATGTGCTGGACTGTATGTGCTGGGACTGTATGTGCTGGACTGTATGTGCTGGGACTGTATGTGCTGGGACTGTATGTGCTGGGACTGTATGTGCTGGGACTGTATGTGCTGGACTGTATGTGCTGGACTGTATGTGCTGGGACTGTATGTGCTGGACTGGGACTGTATGTGCGGACTGTATGTGTGGACTGTATGTGCTGGACTGTATGTGCTGGACTGTATGTGCTGGGACTGTATGTGCTGGGACTGTATGTGCTGGGACTGTATGTGCTGGGACTGTATGTGCTGGACTGTATGTGCTGGGACTGTATGTGCTGGGACTGTATGTGCTGGGACTGTATGTGCTGGGACTGTATGTGCTGGGACTGTATGTGCTGGGACTGTATGTGCTGGGACTGTATGTGCTGGGACTGTATGTGCTGGACTGTATGTGCTGGGACTGTATGTGCTGGGACTGTATGTGCTGGACTGTATGTGCTGGACTGTATGTGCTGGGACTGTATGTGCTGGACTGTATGTGCGGGACTGTATGTGCTGGACTGTATGTGCTGGGACTGTATGTGCTGGGACTGTATGTGCTGGGACTGTATGTGCTGGGACTGTATGTGCTGGGACTGTATGTGCTGGACTGTATGTGCTGGGACTGTATGTGCTGGGACTGTATGTGCTGGGACTGTATGTGCTGGGACTGTATGTGCTGGGACTGTATGTGCTGGGACTGTATGTGCTGGGACTGTATGTGCTGGGACTGTATGTGCTGGGACTGTATGTGCTGGGACTGTATGTGCTGGACTGTATGTGCTGGGACTGTATGTGCTGGGACTGTATGTGCTGGGACTGTATGTGCTGGGACTGTATGTGCTGGGACTGTATGTGCTGGGACTGTATGTGCTGGGACTGTATGTGCTGGACTGTATGTGCTGGGACTGTATGTGCTGGACTGTATGTGCTGGGACTGTATGTGCTGGGACTGTATGTGCTGGACTGTATGTGCTGGGACTGTATGTGCTGGGACTGTATGTGCTGGGACTGTATGTGCTGGGACTGTATGTGCTGGACTGTATGTGCTGGACTGTATGTGCTGGACTGTATGTGCTGGACTGTATGTGCTGGACTGTATGTGCTGGGACTGTATGTGCTGGACTGTATGTGCTGGGACTGTATGTGCTGGACTGTATGTGCTGGACTGTATGTGCTGGACTGTATGTGCTGGACTGTATGTGCTGGACTGTATGTGCTGGGACTGTATGTGCTGGGACTGTATGTGCTGGACTGTATGTGCTGGACTGTATGTGCTGGGACTGTATGTGCTGGACTGTATGTGCTGGACTGTATGTGCTGGACTGTATGTGCTGGGACTGTATGTGCTGGGACTGTATGTGCTGGGACTGTATGTGCTGGGACTGTATGTGCTGGGACTGTATGTGCTGGGACTGTATGTGCTGGACTGTATGTGCGGGACTGTATGTGCTGGGACTGTATGTGCTGGACTGTATGTGCTGGACTGTATGTGCTGGGACTGTATGTGCTGGGACTGTATGTGCTGGACTGTATGTGCTGGGACTGTATGTGCTGGGACTGTATGTGCTGGACTGTATGTGCTGGGACTGTATGTGCTGGGACTGTATGTGCTGGGACTGTATGTGCTGGGACTGTATGTGCTGGGACTGTATGTGCTGGGACTGTATGTGCTGGGACTGTATGTGCTGGGACTGTATGTGCTGGGACTGTATGTGCTGGACTGTATGTGCTGGACTGTATGTGCGGGACTGTATGTGCTGGGACTGTATGTGCTGGGACTGTATGTGCTGGGACTGTATGTGCTGGGACTGTATGTGCTGGGACTGTATGTGCTGGGACTGTATGTGCTGGGACTGTATGTGCTGGGACTGTATGTGCTGGGACTGTATGTGCTGGGACTGTATGTGCTGGACTGTATGTGCTGGACTGTATGTGCTGGGGCTGTATGTGCTGGACTGTATGTGCTGGGACTGTATGTGCTGGGACTGTATGTGCTGGACTGTATGTGCTGGGACTGTATGTGCTGGGACTGTATGTGCTGGACTGTATGTGCTGGACTGTATGTGCTGGGACTGTATGTGCTGGGACTGTATGTGCTGGGACTGTATGTGCTGGGACTGTATGTGCTGGGACTGTATGTGCTGGGACTGTATGTGCTGGGACTGTATGTGCTGGGACTGTATGTGCTGGACTGTATGTGCTGGGACTGTATGTGCTGGGACTGTATGTGCTGGGACTGTATGTGCTGGGACTGTATGTGCTGGGACTGTATGTGCTGGGACTGTATGTGCTGGGACTGTATGTGCTGGACTGTATGTGCTGGGACTGTATGTGCTGGGACTGTATGTGCTGGGACTGTATGTGCTGGGACTGTATGTGCTGGGACTGTATGTGCTGGGACTGTATGTGCTGGGACTGTATGTGCTGGACTGTATGTGCTGGGACTGTATGTGCTGGACTGTATGTGCTGGACTGTATGTGCTGGGACTGTATGTGCTGGACTGTATCTGCTGGGACTGTATGTGCTGGACTGTATGTGCTGGACTGTATGTGCTGGAGTGTATGTGCTGGAGTGTATGTGCTGGGACTGTATGTGCTGGACTGTATGTGCTGGACTGTATGTGCTGGGACTGTATGTGCTGGACTGTATGTGCTGGACTGTATGTGCTGGACTGTATGTGCTGGGACTGTATGTGCTGGGACTGTATGTGCTGGGCTGTATGTGCTGGACTGTATGTGCTGGGACTGTATGTGCTGGGACTGTATGTGCTGGACTGTATGTGCTGGGACTGTATGTGCTGGACTGTATGTGCTGGGACTGTATGTGCTGGGACTGTATGTGCTGGGACTGTATGTGCTGGGACTGTATGTGCTGGACTGTATGTGCTGGACTGTATGTGCTGGGACTGTATGTGCTGGACTGTATGTGCTGGACTGTATGTGCTGGACTGTAAGTGCTGGACTGTAAGTGCTGGACTGTAAGTGCTGGACTGTATGTGCGGGACTGTATGTGCTGGGCTCTATGTGCTGGGACTGTATGTGCTGGACTGTATGTGCTGGGACTGTATGTGCTGGGACTGTATGTGCTGGAACTGTATGTGCTGGGACTGTATGTGCTGGACTGTATGTGCTGGGACTGTATGTGCTGGGACTGTATGTGCTGGGACTGTGTGTGCTGGACTATATGTGCTGGACTGTATGTGCTGGGACTGTATGTGCTGGGACTGTATGTTCTGGGACTGTATGTGCTGGGACTGTATGTGCTGGACTGTATGTGCTGGACTGTATGTGCTGGGACTGTATGTGCTGGGACTGTATGTGCTGGACTGTATGTGCTGGGACTGTATGTGCTGGGACTGTATGTGCTGGGACTGTATGTGCTGGACTGTATGTGCTGGACTGTATGTGCTGGACTGTATGTGCTGGACTGTATGTGCTGGACTGTATGTGCTGGACTGTATGTGCTGGACTGTATGTGCTGGGACTGTATGTGCTGGGACTGTATGTGCTGGACTGTATGTGCTGGACTGTATGTTTTGGGACTGTATGTGCTGGACTGTATGTGCTGGGACTGTATGTGCTGGGACTGTATGTGCTGGACTGTATGTGCTGGACTGTATGTGCTGGGACTGTATGTGCTGGACTGTATGTGCTGGGACTGTATGTGCTGGAACTGTATGTGCTGGGACTGTATGTGCTGGACTGTATGTGCTGGGACTGTATGTGCTGGGACTGTATGTGCTGGGACTGTATGTGCTGGACTGTATGTGCTGGACTGTATGTGCCGGGACTGTATGTGCTGGGACTGTATGTTCTGGGACTGTATGTGCTGGGACTGTATGTGCTGGACTGTATGTGCTGGACTGTATGTGCTGGGACTGTATGTGCTGGGACTGTATGTGCTGGACTGTATGTGCTGGGACTGTATGTGCTGGGACTGTATGTGCTGGACTGTATGTGCTGGGACTGTATGTGCTGGGACTGTATGTGCTGGACTGTATGTGCTGGACTGTATGTGCTGGACTGTATGTGCTGGACTGTATGTGCTGGGACTGTATGTGCTGGACTGTATGTGCTGGGACTGTATGTGCTGGGACTGTATGTGCTGGACTGTATGTGCTGGGACTGTATGTGCTGGGACTGTATGTGCTGGACTGTATGTGCTGGGACTGTATGTGCTGGACTGTATGTGCTGGACTGTATGTTTTGGGACTGTATGTGCTGGACTGTATGTGCTGGGACTGTATGTGCTGGGACTGTATGTGCTGGACTGTATGTGCTGGGACTGTATGTGCTGGGACTGTATGTGCTGGACTGTATGTGCTGGGACTGTATGTGCTGGGACTGTATGTGCTGGGACTGTATGTGCTGGACTGTATGTGCTGGACTGTATGTGCTGGGACTGTATGTGCTGGACTGTATGTGCTGGGACTGTATGTGCTGGACTGTATGTGCTGGACTGTATGTGCTGGGACTGTATGTGCTGGACTGTATGTGCTGGGACTGTATGTGCTGGGACTGTATGTGCTGGACTGTATGTGCTGGGACTGTATGTGCTGGACTGTATGTGCTGGACTGTATGTGCTGGGACTGTATGTGCTGGACTGTATGTGCTGGGACTGTATGTGCTGGGACTGTATGTGCTGGGACTGTATGTGCTGGGACTGTATGTGCTGGGACTGTATGTGCGGGGACTGTATGTGCGGGGACTATATGTGCTGGGACTGTATGTGCTGGACTGTATGTGCTGGACTGTATGTGCTGGGCTGTATGTGCGGGGACTGTATGTGCTGGGACTGTGTGTGCTGGGACTGTGTGTGCTGGGACTGTATGTGCTGGGACTGTATGTGCTGGGACTGTATGTGCTGGGACTGTATGTGCTGGACTGTATGTGCTGGGACTGTATGTGCTGGGACTGTATGTGCTGGGACTGTATGTGCTGGACTGTATGTGCTGGACTGTATGTGCTGGACTGTATGTGCTGGGACTGTATGTGCTGGGACTGTATGTGCTGGGACTGTATTTGCTGGGACTGTATTTGCTGGACTGTATGTGCTGGGACTGTATGTGCTGGGACTGTATGTGCTGGGACTGTATGTGCTGGGACTGTATGTGCTGGGACTGTATGTGCTGGACTGTATGTGCTGGGACTGTATGTGCTGGACTGTATGTGCTGGGACTGTATGTGCTGGACTGTATGTGCTGGGACTGTATGTGCTGGGACTGTATGTGCTGGGACTGTATGTGCTGGACTGTATGTGCTGGACTGTATGTGCTGGACTGTATGTGCTGGACTGTATGTGCTGGGACTGTATGTGCTGGACTGTATGTGCTGGACTGTATGTGCTGGGACTGTATGTGCTGGACTGTATGTGCTGGGACTGTATGTGCTGGGACTGTATGTGCTGGGACTGTATGTGCTGGGACTGTATGTGCTGGGACTGTATGTGCTGGACTGTATGTGCTGGGACTGTATGTGCTGGGACTGTATGTGCTGGACTGTATGTGCTGGAACTGTATGTGCTGGACTGTATGTGCTGGACTGTATGTGCTGGGACTGTATGTGCTGGGACTGTATGTGCTGGACTGTATGTGCTGGGACTGTATGTGCTGGACTGTATGTGCTGGACTGTATGTGCTGGACCTGGGAGTGCAGGCCATAGCCGATTTGTGGCCCTGATCTGCAAACGGCGTCGTTGTTTATTCTGCCCCCTTTATTCTCCTCGTCTCCCTCCTCCCGCCTCTCCTCCCTTTCAGGTGGATGTGATTGTGATGACGGATGGCAGCAAGGTGCTAGGGCTGGGAGACCTGGGAGTGCAGGCCATAGCCATTCCGGTGGGCAAGCTCGACATGTACGTCGCTGCTGCAGGCATCCCTCCCAACAGAGTGAGTGGCGGTACTGTCGTGAGTGTTGCTGAAGCTGCCACACCTGCTCCTCCTCCCGCGCTGTAGACTGGGAGACCTGGGAGTGCAGGCAATTGCCATTCCGGTGGGCAAGCTCGACATGTACGTCGCTGCTGCAGGCATCCCCCCAACAGGGTGAGTGCCGCACCTGTGTGTTGCAACTGGCTCCGGATGATTCAAGCCAGTGTAGGGCCGCTGAGCGAGGCTAGGGGTACAGCAGGCCATCCCAGTGGCCATCCCAGTGGGTGGTCAAGCTCGACATGTACGTCGCTGCTGCAGGCATCCCCCCTAGTAGAGTGAGTGCTGCACCTGGTGTGTTGCAACTGGCTCCGGATGATTCGAACCAGTGTAGAGCCGCTGAGCTAGGGGCCGTTGAGCTAGGCTAGGGTTGCAACATGCGATAGTCATCCTGGGGGTATAACAGTAACAGTATGAGCTGACTGTCACTACAGCTACAGGTATAACGCCACACAGGGTGGGTGGGGTGGTATCACTGGGTGATGGTCGTACTTTACTAACCTCAAATGTCAGCTCGCTTGCATGCATAACCCCTAACAGGGTAGTAATGTCACCACACCAGGTACTCGTTTTTCAAGTCATTTATACTCTTAATGTTGCTTTTTCTCGTTCCTTTTTTTTTTATTTTCTTCTTCTTCTTCTTCTTTTGTTTGTTCTCGCAGGTGCTTCCAGTTATGTTTGATGTCGGTACCAACAATGAGGCGCTCATAAAGAATCCCCTCTGTAAGCAGACTTGCTTTATTCTTAGAAGATCCCCCACCTTCATTGCATGATAGATCGTACGTTTTCTTGCGTTTGTCTTCTTACAATCTTCTCAACAATCAATCTCCCCTCGGCCTGCCTTCCTCTTATGGACAAGTCACACGTTTCTGGAGACTTGGTGTGAACTCAAACCTTCATTCGTCCAACGCATCTTAAGCCACTCCCACCGATTTCCACCCGTTTCCAACCCATCCCAACCCATCCAGACCTGGGGCTGCGCCACCCCCGCGTGGACGGCGAGGCCTACCTCTCCCTCATGGACGAGTTCATGGAGGCGGTGTGTAGTCACACGGTCACTCACTCCAATCCATTCCCACCCGTTCCCACCCGTTCCCACCTGTTTTAACCCCATCTAACCGCGTGCAGACCTGGGGCTGCGCCACCCCCGCGTGGACGGCGAGGCCTACCTCTCCCTCATGGACGAATTCATGGCGGCGGTCTTTTCGCGCTGGCCCAATGTCATTGTTCAGGTAGGTACTAGTATGGATAGCAGGCAGCATCATCTGGTGCAGGTATCGCCTGGTCTAAGAGCCCTACCTCTCCCTCATGGACGAGTTCATGGAAGCTGTCTTTTCACGCTGGCCTAATGTGATCGTGCAGGTGGGCATCAGGGAAGGTGGCATGTAGGGGAGGTATTGTGCAGGTATCACCTGGACTGGAGGGTGAGTCCTACCTCTCCCTCATGGACGAGTTCATGGAAGCTGTCTTTTCACGCTGGCCTAATGTGATCGTGCAGGTGGGCATCAGGGAAGGTGGCATGTAGGGGAGGTATTGTGCAGGTATCACCTGGACTGGAGGGTGAGGCCTACCTCTCCCTCATGGACGAGTTCCTGGTGTCGGTGTTCTGTTCTCGCGCTGGCCCAACGTGATCGTGCAGGTAGGTAGTCGTACGAGTAGCAGGCAGCATCCGTTCAGGTGGCATCTGGTGCAGGTATCGCCTGGCCTGAGGGTACTGCCTCTCCCTCATGGACGAGTTCATGGAGGCGGTGTTCTCGCGCATTCACCCGTCCTTCCTTTCTCCTCTCTTGCATGTGCGTGCTCGCATGTTGGTGCGTGCACACATACATGCCCTTGCAGTTTGAAGACTTTGAGATGCGGTGGGCCAATGCGCTCATGGGTCGCTACAAGTCACAGTACCGCATTCACCCATCCCTCCTTTCTCCTCTCTTGCATGTGCGTGCTTGTATGTTGGTGCGTGCACACAAACACACCCTTACAGTTTGAAGACTTTGAGATGCGGTGGGCCAATGCTCTCATGGATCGCTACAAGTCGCAGTACCGCATCTTCAATGATGATATCGAGGTGAGGCAGGAGGGTCGAAGGAAGCACTGGTATGCGCTGCATGTGTGCGGGCATTCAGTGGGCCAGCACCATCATGGATTGATACAAGTCACAGTACCACATCATTGCTTGTGCCATGTGGGCATGCATTGATACAAGTCGCAATACACACATCTTCAATGATGATATCGACGTGAGGCAGGAGGGTCGAAGGAAGCACTGGTATGCGCTGCATGTGTGCGGGCATTCAGTGGGCCAGCACCATCATGGATTGATACAAGTCACAGTACCACATCATTGCTTGTGCCATGTGGGCATGCATTGATACAAGTCGCAATACACACATCTTCAATGATGATATCGACGTGAGGCAGGAGGGTCGAAGGAAGCACTGGTATGCGCTGCATGTGTGCGGGCATTCAGTGGGCCAGCACCATCATGGATTGATACAAGTCACAGTACCACATCATTGCTTGTGCCATGTGGGCATGCATTGATACAAGTCGCAATACACACATCTTCAATGATGATATCGACGTGAGGCAGGAGGGTCGAAGGAAGCACTGGTATGCGCTGCATGTGTGCGGGCATTCAGTGGGCCAGCACCATCATGGATTGATACAAGTCACAGTACCACATCATTGCTTGTGCCATGTGGGCATGCATTGATACAAGTCGCAATACACACATCTTCAATGATGATATCGAGGTAATTCCCGAGGGGTAATGGAGTGCAGGGATAGCATCAGTGCTTATGCCTGTGTGCGCATGCATTGCTACAAGTCACAGTATCACATTTTGAATGATGATACGAGGTGCGATGTGGTGAGAGGGAGGGGTGATATGCGCGTGTGTGTGCATGTCTGTAAGCATTCTGAACGGGCTGAGAGCGCAGCACCTCACCTCCCTCTTTCGTACCCTCCCCTGTTCCTAGTCTCCTCCCCCTCCCGTAAACCGCCCCCTCTTTGCACCACACAGGGCACAGGTGGGGTGGCAGTGGCCGGCATTCTCAACGTGCTGCGAGCACAGCACCTCCCCCCTCTCCTCCTCTGCGCTCAATCTCCCTCTGAATGCTCTTCCCCAAATTCCACCCCTCCATCATGCCACAGGGCACGGGCGGAGTGGCGGTGGCCGGCGTTCTCAACGTGCTGCGAGCACAACACCTACCCTCCCTCCTCTCCTCTTCTGTAACCCACCAAGTTCCTCTCTCCCTAACCCTCCCCCTCCACCCCCCCTCTCCCATACCACAGGGCACGGGCGGAGTGGCAGTGGCTGGCATTCTCAACGTGCTGAGAGCGCAGCAGCTACCTCCTCTCCCTCTTTCTACCCATCCTGGTCTCGCATCTCCCCCTTCCTCGTTCCCCTGTATTAGGGCACGGGCGGAGTGGCAGTGGCGGGCATTCTGAACGTGCTGCGGGCGCAACACCTTCCCCTAAAGCTCTTGCCGACACCAGAGTGGTGGTTGCTGGCACTGGCAGGTAGGGAAGGAGGGAGGGAAGGATGGCGAGAGAATAGGAGGGGGGAAGGGGAAAGGGCTTTTTGAACGTACTGAAAGCACGGCACCTCCCTTCACCGCCCCCTCGAAGGGGGAGGAATGGGGAGGATGCTTAGGGAGGTGCATAGGAAGGGTGGTGTGGTGTGGTGTGGTGTGGTGACATACGTGTGTTGATTTCAGATTCCTTTTGTTGTGTGTGTTGACAGCAGTGCGAAGGGAGGCAACATCCATCCACCACCCTCTCCCCTCTTTCTTCCTACACCACTCTAACCCCCCTCTCCCCTCTTTCTTCCTACACCACTCTAACCCCCCACTCATGCAGGGAAGCGGAGGGGGTGCTGACAGCAGTGCGGAGGGCAATGGCCGGGCAGATCGGGCAGGGTAAAGCCGCCATGGATCGGGCAGCTGAAAACTTCTGGCTCGTGGATGACCAGGTGAGCGTTGGTCAGTGCTGATTTGCATTGACTTGTGTTGACCTGTGTTGACCTGTGTTGACCTGTGTTGACCTTTGTCAACTGCGTTGACCTGCGTCGACCCTGTGTTCGTGTTCCTTCCTGCCAGGGCCTGATGACAGATGCGAGGATGAGCTGTCCCCCTGAGTTTGAAGACTTTTTGAAACGCACAGATGGGGATGAGAGGCTGAAGGAGGGCGAGAATGTCACCTGTATTGATTTTCGTTGACCTGTGTTGACCCTATGCTCTGCACTCCCTCCAGGGCCTCATGACCGATGCGCGGGTGAGCTGTCCTCCAGAGTCTGAGGACTTCTTGAGGCGTGCAGACGAGGATGAGAGGCTGAAGGAGGGGGCGAGTCTCGCGCACGTGGTGAAGCAGGCTGAGCCCTGACCTCATTGACCTGCGTTGACCTTGCGTATACTGTGCAGGGCCTGATGACAGACGCGAGGGTGAGCTGTCCCCCTGAGTTTGAGGACTTTTTGAGGCGCGCAGATGAAGATGAGAGGCTCAAGGAGGGCACAAGTCTCGCGCACGTGGTGAAGCGCGTGAAGCCTCACGTGCTCGTGGGGCTGACGGGGTCGGGCCATCTGTTTGACGACGACGTGCTCAAGGCAATGAAGAACGCCGATGTGTCTCGGCCCGCCGTGTTTGCTCTCTCGCAGCCTGTCAAACAAGGTAGGAATGCTCGTAATCACCCTGCAGGGACAGACGGTGGGGCTGACGGGGCCGGGCTATCTGTTTGTCGACGACGTTCTCAAGGCTATGAAGAATGCCGATGTGTCCTGCAGCCTGTCAAGCAAGGTGCGTGCGGAAGCAAGGTGGGTCAGCACAGCTGTAACGATCTGTGCAACTGCTTCTCTTTCCTTCTCATCCCCTTCTCCCCCCCCAATAGAGTGCACGGCTCAGGACTCATTCAAGCTGCTGTGCCCTAACGTCCTCTATGCCTGTTCCGGATTCCCTTTCAAGCTGTTGCCGCTGACTCATTCAAGCTGCTGTTCCGGATTCCCTTTCCTCCCTCTTTATACACACTCCGGCCCCCCTCGTCCGACACACTCTCGTCTCTCGTCTTCTCACTCCACCTTCAGCGGAGTGCACAGCTCATTCCCTTCCATTTCCCTCCTTTCCCCATCATCTCATTCCCTCCCTTCTCCGTCTATTCTTCCTCCCCTTCGCATCTTCCCCCGCCTCGCCCCTCTCCTCGGCGGAGTGCACGGATCAGGGCGCCTTCAAGCTGCTGCGCTCCAACGCTCTTATTGCCACAAGCTAATCCCCTTCCCTTTTTCTTCCTGGTAGACACCTCCCTTTTCTCTCTGAACACTTTCCTTTCCCTCCTTCGCCCCTCCCCAGCGGAGTGCACGGCTCAGGACGCATTCAAGCTGCTGGGACCCAACGCTCTCTTCGCCAGTGGCTGCACCTTCCCAGACGTCCGATTCCGTGAGTTGTGGTCAAACCTTCACCATGTGTCAATCCCACACGCTTGTTGGGGTCTCGCAGTGCGCTTCACACAGTCGTAGGCATGAGGTCACCTCCACACCCCTTCAGCCACTCAGTCGCCCCACACCCCACCCAGGAGAAAACAGCGTGTTTTTTATGCCAGGGCAGGCAGCGGTGCGTGGCAAGCCACGCACATAATGCCCTCTTCGCTTCTCCTCCGGCCCCCCTGATTTATCCACACCTCCCCTGGGCAACAAATGGCAAGGTGGGGCACACGAGCCAAGCCAACGTGTGTTCCTGTCACCAGGGTAGGCTGGGCCTGGCAACGTGACCCCTTCCACTCCCCTCGCCCCTTCCCTCCTTCCCATCCTCGTCTTCTGCCTCCCCTCCCCTCCCCAGCGAACGGCAAGGTGGGGCACACGAGCCAAGCCAACAACGTGTTCCTGTCGCCAGGGTAGGCCCGGGTTGTGTATGGATTACGTCATGGGTGGTGGCATGCTGATGTCATGGTGACGTCATGCATGACAGCATGCTGATGTCATGGTGACGTCATGGTGGCAGCATGCTGATGTCATGGTGACGTCATGGTGGTGGCATGCTGATGTCATGGTGACGTCATGGGTGGTGGCATGCTGATGTCATGGTGACGTCATGGGTGGTGGCATGCTGATGTCATGGTGACGTCATGGGTGGCAGCATGCTGATGTCATGGTGACGTCATGGTGGTGGCATGCTGATGTCATGGTGACGTCATGGGTGGTGGCATGCTGATGTCATGGTGACGTCATGGGTGGTGCCATGCTGATGTCATGGTGACGTCATGGGTGGTGGCATGCTGATGTCATGGTGACGTCATGGGTGGTGGCATGCTGATGTCATGGTGACGTCATGGGTGGTGGTGGCATGCTGATGTCATGGAGACGTCATGAGTGGTGGCATGCTGATGTCATGGAGACGTCATGGGTGGTGGCATGCTGATGTCATGGTGACGTCCTTGGATGAACCATGTGACTGTATGGGTGATGAGGGGGTTGACTCCATGTAGTTGACTGACCTTGGTTGACTTGACTCTTCCAATGTTTGTGTGACCACCTCCCTCGAAATTCCCTCCCTGTGCTCCCACTCTTCCACTCCCCTTCCCCCAACTCTCCCATCAGCATTGTGTCGGGGTCTCTCCTCGCGGGCGGTCGCATGATCTCAGACGGCATGCTGCAGGCCTCGTTAAACGACAGTCACCCACTCCCTATCCCCTCCTTTCCTCCCCCACACACCCCACTCCACCATCCGCCCTCCCCTGTGCCCATCAGCATTGTGTCGGGGTCGCTCCTCTCAGGCGCTCGCATGATTTCAGACGGCATGCTGCAGGCTGCTGCTCACCAGTGAGTGCTGAGTATGGCATGGCATGGCATGGCGTGTGGTGTTTGGTCGGGCGAGGGGTGCATGAAGCGATAGACCTTGAATGATCTCAGACGGCATGCTGCAGGCTGCGGCTCACCAGTGAGTGCTGAGTATGGCATGGCATGGCATGGCATGGCATGGCATGGCATTCCATGGCATGGCATGGCATGGCATGGCATGGCATGGCATCACAGTGTATGGAAGAGCTGGATTGAGTGATCTCAGATGGCATGCTGCAGTTGTCATCTCCGTCCCATCATCTATCTCTCCCTCCCTTCCACCATCTCTTTTCCCCACCAGGCTAGCAGAGTACATGACAGATGATGATGTACAGAGCGGCATGCTCTACCCATGCATGAGTGCCATTAGCAGCATCACCTCCCTTGAATGACTCATGTGTCTGTCCCTCCATGCCTCTCTGCCTCTATCCCACCAGGCTAGCAGAGTACATGACAGATGATCAGGTGCACAGGGGCATGCTATACCCATGCATGAGCCACATCCGTGACATCACATCCCATGTGGCGGTGGCGGTGGCAAGACGGGCGGCGGAAGAGGATCTAGCGGACGGCATCTCCAACTTGCGTGCCGACCAGCTGCTTTCCATGTCCAAGGTATCCAACTAATGTGTTGCAATGTATCCATTATGCACCATGTCAACGTGGTTTTCCATGTCGTTGAATAACGACGATGTATGGTACGTTTTTGTTTTTTCTGATGCTTTCAGGCGCAGCTACAGAAGGAAGTGGAGAAGAGAATGTGGGTGCCTAGTTATTCCCCTCTAATATTCGGAGGGGATGCAGAATCTAGAAGATAGTTTGACCGAGCTCACCAATTTTCTAGGTGTGCATAGGCGGTTGCCATCACAAAGTTCATTTGGGCTCACGATTTTGTTTGAGCGTGCGTAGAATACTTCTTTCACAACTACGCAGATTTCGTGGAACCTCGTGTATGCAAAGAACCATGTGAATAGCCTGCTGTGAAAGTGCTGTGTGAAAAACCATGTGAAAGTGCTGTCAATGAATGATAAATGATATCCATGCTATCCTGATTAAATAGTTACGAAATAGGTAAACTGTGTCTGTTCTTAGCGCAGGATCTGCCGTGTATTTCTCCTGCGATATGAGTGACATTCGCGAGCGTGCACGAGTGTTTCGTGCGGGTTACAGAGATGTGATGCGTGGTCGTACCTCCGCCGTCCCGAACGTGGAGGAGCTTCGATTCGTGCGCGGCTCGACCTTCCGGTCACGGCGGACCGATTTGGTCTGAATGTGGCAGATGTTTGACCGCCGGATAAAAATGGCGTCAGTTTGATAGCAGCTTATTGATATGGGGGAACTTCGGGGGCTTTTAGGTAATTCGTGCAACCTTATTCAGTTCAAATAGCTGCCCAGAACATTGTTGACAAAGCCAGCCAGCCAAACCCCGTAGCCCTGAGTGCCTGACAGCCCTACGCCGAACCTAGAACTGAAGTTTTGGTTAGCGAAACGCATCACGCATGTCTGTCTGTCTAGGTCCTTCTATCTTCAGGACTTGACGGTGGCGGGTAGTGCTTCGATTCGAGCGGCAGTCACAGGAGGATCGATTTCAACCAAAAGGCAAAACCGAGCATAGGCAAAAGAAAGCAAATCAGGCTGTGGCCGCTATTTTGTCTTCCCGTCGTCGTATTCGACGAAGAAGGCCCTGTTCTTCGGGGTGCATCGACGGTGCTCCATTCTTCGGCGGTTCGCGTACGCTTGATACTTCTGTTAGCGCAAAGTATCCATTTTTGAGTTCGAAATATTCTTACTTTCCAAGCGTCGAGGCTGTCATTGTTCAGCCAAGGAGACTAGGATCAGTGGTTTCCAGCAGAACCTTATAAGACGCACGGGACATATTTAATTGCTAGGGGAGCGCGCGCTTGAAACGTTATGCGATCGTTCGAGTAACGAAGGGACTGGACTCTTTCGTTGAGAGAAGCATTGCCAACGTTCCCACTGATTCCATTCTCTGGAAGAAAGAAAGAAGGAACGAAAGGAGGTATATTGCACATTCTGAGGTTCATAGCTCCGATCGTTAGTTTTGCTATCGCGTGCTAGACATAGCCTCTCCGATGGCTCGAGTCGCCTTCCTCGCCTTAACGTATACAGCCCTCAGCTTGCTGGCTTTAACACCTTTCAAGGCCGCAAACGCGACGCTAGCACCATCATCCGCACCGGTGGAATATGCGACGGGGCTCGCCGCGGCGGCAGCGCCGGCGGCGGCGGCATTCCCACTCTGCCCGCGGACGGGCGCGCTGCCCGTGAAGCCGAAAGTGCCGCCCATTCGGTGCCTGTCTGCCGCCAAGTACACGTGCTGTAGCTCGTGCGAGGATTTCGTCATCTCGCTACAACAGGTAGGCCGTCATCTCTCGCTACAGCAGGTAGGCCGTCATCTCGCTACAGCAGGTAGGCCGTCATCTCGCAACAGCAGGTAGGCCGTCACCTCGCTACAGCAGGTAGGCCGTCATCTCGCTACAGCAGGTAGGCCGTCATCTCGCTACAGCAGGTAGGCCGTCATCTCGCTACAGCAGGTAGGCCGTCATCTCGCTACAGCAGGTAGGCCGTCATCTCGCTACAGCAGGTAGGCCGTCATCTCGCT
Organism: Closterium sp. Yama58-4; assembly: GCA_947470075.1. NCBI lineage: Eukaryota > Viridiplantae > Streptophyta > Zygnematophyceae > Desmidiales > Closteriaceae > Closterium > Closterium sp. Yama58-4. The sequence continues at coordinate 747,965 of CANIUD010000068.1, read as the reverse complement.
ACAGCAGGTAGGCCGTCATCTCGCTACAGCAGGTGGGCCGTCATCTCGCTACAGCAGGTGGGCCGTCATCTCGCTACAGCAGGGCCGTCATCTCGCTACAGCAGGTAGGCGCGGCGAAGCCGGCTCAGCCAAGCGAAGAGTTTAAAGCGATCATCATGTCTCCTCCGACTATTATCTCTCATTAGGTTTCCGTAAATGCAGTGAACCCCATGTTTCCGCTTCTGGCTGTAGCGCCGCCGACCCGAGAGCTACAGCTTTCAGATGTATAAATCCTCAACCCCCCATTCCTCCTCTCCCTCCTCCCTCTCCCCCCCCCGCCCCTCTTCCCTCCTCGCTCCCCCCTCCCCGCCCCCCGAAACTTTCCCCGCAGAACGCGCTGAGCGCGACGGCGCTGCTCCTGACTGTGTGCCTCGTGCTACAGTTTACTCCATTCTTATCCCTTCCCCCGCTCCCCCCGCACCCCCTGCACCCACGCAGAACGCGGTGAACGCGACGGCGATACTACTCGCGATAGCTCCGAGCCTCGTGATACAGCTGGCGGATTCCACTCTCACGCCCACCCATCCTCCCCCCCTCTACCGTCCCCATTTCCTCACCTCAACCTTTCCCCGCAGGACGCGGTGAACGCGACGGCGATTCTGCTGGCTGTAGCGCGGAACCTCGTGCTGTAGCTGGCAAGTTTCCACACTCACACCCCGTTTCCCCTAACCCCCCTATCCCCTCTCCTGCCCTTCCCCGTATCCCCTCCCTCTCCCCTCCCCCCATCTTTCCCCGCAGAACGCGGTGAACGCGACGGCGCTGCTGCTGGCCATCGCGCCGAGCCTCGTGCTTCAGCTAGCGGACTCCACTCTCACCCTCTCACCCCCCTGCCCCCCCTACTTGTCCCCCACAGAATGCGGTCAACGCGACGGCGCTTCTCCTGGCTATCGCGCCGAGCCTCGTGCTACAGCTAGCGGACTCCACGCTAGGCGCCAACTACCAGTCATGCGACGTCACGGGGCCTTATACCGAGGGGCAGTTCATACTGGAGCAGTTTATATGCGGGATCACGTGTAACCCAGGTGAGTGCGCGAGAGTGACACGTGGGTGTGTACGTAAGGACGGAAGTAATACCAGTTATTAAAGTGCAGTTCATATGCGGGAAAACGTGTAAGCTGGGTGAATGCGCGCGAGATCGACGCCCGTGTCCGTTTGTGAGACGGAAATGCTACCAATTCTAAAAGGGCAGTTCATATGCGGGATTGCGTGTACACGGGTGAGTGCGAGTGAGTGAGACCTGTGCCTGTTTGCAATCACGGAAATGTTTTGTAAGGACGATCGGTTATCGTCCGTTCAGGCTTCTCAGGAAAACGAATTTCGTGGCAAGAAAGCTACACCGGAGTCACTTTTGAGAATTATGTAAATAAATAATATAAAAAAAAATGCTGAGAAGCTATCGGGTGCAAGAGCACTTTTAGGGGCGGTTGTCAGGCGCGCAACCCCAGGAGGACTTACGGTTGGAGTTCAGCGCTGGTTCTATGTTCACTGCTCCCACATGTCTCATGGAAGAGCACTCTTGGAGTTGTTTCACAGGCGTGCAAGCCCCTCCGCACGGCTCCCAACCTTCCCCACTTCCCCACTGCTTCCCCCCACAACACACAGCGGGTTTTCTTCTCGCTGCTACCCAAGCCAAGCCCACAGCGTCAGTGTGCAGAACACTCGTGCAGTCGATAGCGTAGCATTTCCTCCCCACCGCTCTCAAACCTTTCCCCCTCCCCCCACCCTTTTTCCCTCCCCCTTGAGCAGACAGCGACATGTGTTTTACGCTACTACCCAAGCCCACGGCGTCAATGTGCAAGTCCCTTTTTGGAGCCCTCAGATCTTCCCCCTCCCCCTTCCTTCCCCGCTCCCCTTTTCTTTCCCCCCTCTCCCCACCCTCCCCTCCTCCCCCTTGAGCAGACAGCGGCACGTATTTCGCGCTGCTGCCCAAGCCCACGGCTTCTGAAAACTAATCATCCCACTCGCCCCCTCACACCCTTCCCAACCCCTCCAAACCTGAGCAGACAGCGGAACGTATTTCGCGCTGGCCCCCAAGCCCACTGCATCGGTGTGCAAGAACGTGTCGCATCAATTCTACGACGCTGTGAAGGACGTGACATGTGAGTAGTGGGGGTGGGGAGGGGAGGGGGGAGGAGGGGGGGGGAGTCAGTGCGGGTGGCTGTGTGGGTGTAGGATGTCTGGCTAGCTCAGTGAAAGAATTCACCGTGTGGGTGTGCAAGAGCGTGTCGCAGCAATTCTACGGCGCTGTGAAGGACGTTGCCTGTGAGTGATGTGGAGGGAGGGGTTGGGGGAGGGATGGGAGTGTCAGTTCAGGTGTGCCAGCCTGTTTCCGTGTGCAAGAGGGTGTCGCAGCAATCCTGCGGCGCTGTGAAGGACGTCGCCTGTGAGTGTGTGGGTGTGTGGGTGTGAGTGGGTGGCGTGTGCGTGTGAGCGTATGTGTGTGAGTAGCTGAGTAAGTGTGAGGTATCTTGCTGGCACAGGGAACCTGTGTGGGTGTGCAAGAGCGTGTCGCAGCAATTCTACGGCGCTGTCAAGGAGGTGACCTGTGAGTGTTGAGGAGTGAGGGGTTGGGGGAGGGATGGGAGTGTGCCAACCTGTTTCAGTGTGCAAGAAGGTGTCGCAGCAATCCTATGGCGCTGTGAATACGTGCCAGTGCCATGTGATTGTTTAAAAGGGCGCGAGTGTTGTGTGTGTGGGCTCTTCAACAGCCCATCTCCCATCTCCTCATCTCCCCTTTTGTTTTCGCTCCTCTCTCCCCTCCCTTTTCCCTTCCCCCCTCCCTTTTCCCTTTCCCCCTCCCCGTGCCCTCTCTTTTCTCCCGTCCCCATCCCAGTCCCCGGTTTCCCCGGCACGCTAGGCTCCTTTGTCAACAGCCCAGACACATTCACGCGGCAGCTCTTCCAGGGGTTCGCGACCGCGGTGGGCATCAAGGACTTGCAAGTCAACTTCGTGGATGTGAGTGGGGTGTATGTAAGACCCTGGTTGATAGCTACTGGTTCATGCTTGCAGCAGTGTAGCTTGGTGCCGCATCCCTTTGTCAACAGCCCAGACACCTTCACCTGACAACTCTTCCAAGGGTTTGCCACTGCGGTGGGCATCAAGGACCTGCAAGTCAACTTCGTGGATGTGAGTGAAAACCCTGGTTGGTAGCTAGGGTGTACAAAAAACTCTATGTGATTGTTTCCTCTCTCGTTTTCACTCTTTTCATATTCCTTTTTCCCACCATCCTTCCCCTCCTCCAGCCCGCCCTCAAGGCCTGTTGGAACATGACCGCCTTGCCCCTCCCTGCCGCTGTTACTCTGTCGACTGCTCACTTCCTGTTCTCTTCCTGTTCATTCCCCATTCCCTCCCTCTCCCCCCTCTCCTCTTCCTCCAGCCCACCCTCAAGGCCTGTTGGAACATGACAGGAAGGCCCCTCCCTGCCGCTGCAGGCTGCTGCGACCCATTCATTCTCCCCGCCACCTGCCCCTCCAATCTCCTCGACACCACCGCCCACCCCGAATACCTCAAAGTTCTCAACCGCACCGTCCCCGACTTCTGCCACAACCAGACAAACGGCGCCGCCCCTCCGTCAGCCCCCTCCCCGCCTGCACCTGAGGGTTCTCCAGGTTCGTCCCCTCCTGCAGGTTCGTCACCTCCTGCAGGTTCGTCACCTCCTGTAGGTTCGTCGCCGCCCGCACCTGGAGGTCCGGCAGGCGGTAACTCTAGTGTTGCTGGCAGCAGTAATTCGACCAGCCCTGGCAAAGCAGCAGGCTCGGCAGTGTTTTTTGGTCCGGGTTCGATGCTTACTGTGCTGGTCGCTGGTGTGCTCGCTTTGTTGGTGTGATGATGACCCCTTAGAATGGGTTTTGATGTGGCGATGAGTATGTTTTATGTAGAGCAGGTACTAGCAGTACATTATAGGCAGGTTTGCTGCTACTATGTTGAGAGGAAAAATACAGACGTAGTGTTTGTAACCACTCCGAAGGCATGCGTGTAGGACTTTTTGTATGGCCGAACAAGGCGGAGACACAGAGCATTTAATGAAATGCCTGTACCCACAGTAGATTGACCTTTTTTCATAGCTATGGCATGATTCGAGTGCAGCCGTAACGAACTTCGATGGCCCGTAGCGCTACGCCAAGGCTCGGAGTTGCAAACCAAATGTGGTATCGCTTTTAGCTTTACCGAACGAGATCCATGACGTGGCAAGTGAGGTCTCACGGCCAGTGATTCGGCTACCGAGTGGCAGCGAGGCGTGGTTTCGCTTCGGCCGAATGTTGCCATACCAGGGATATCCATGAGTGCAAAATCCACAGCCAATCATCTTCGCTTTTTGCCGAAACGCTCGGTTTGGTTAGGCTTCGGCTTCAGCACGTAGGCTTTGCCAAACCATACCGAGACGCGAACGGTGCCGCGTCACTGGTTGTGGTCTTGTGTTTGGGTGCTTCGCTACAATACACGTTCGGAAACAAGCTCAGGTCTGGTCTTGGCGAGAGAATTGCCGCGGCGCGGGTTTAGGTCTCGCGAATTTTTTTCATCGCGCTAAAATTTTAGCACAACCCAAAAGGCACACGTCCCACCTTTTATCGCGAGCGGCGCGCGGTCCCGGCACTATGTCTGCAAATTGGTAGTGTAGATGTAAGTGTACGGTCAGGTCCGAATTTTTTGCCAGAAACCCAAACCAGACCCTCCAACATTGTTGGAGCCATACAAGCGTAGTACAGTGTTGACAGGCCTACGTGTGACAGCTCGTACTTTAGGCTCGACAAGGCGCCACCAAGTCGATGGTCCTATGAGCGCCAAATGGCAGTCATTGAGACGATGTGTTAATGAGCAACGGAAACTGAGCACATCGAACGTGGACCAATAAGGTGACGTTTCGGGACGATCCGGGGTTATTCATCACGGTAAACAATGTCAGACAAGTTTCCCACCAAAAACCATGCATGCACCAGTCTGACGTCAACGCGGATGCACTGGCTGAATGTGTTATGACATTTCACAGCAACAGAATGAGCACCAATCGCAGGCAGCCGTTCATGAACAAGGCTGCCCACGTGGTACGTTTAGCCCCGTTGCCACATGTGCTCATTAACACCATGCGTGAAACGGCCAACGTGCTAATTACAACGAACCAAGTCCAATCCGCATTTTATCTACAAAGTTTATGGTTTAGGGTAGCTGCACGCCACCTGGCCTCCGGGGGAATCTACCAATGTGATTCTCACCATTCAGGGACACCCATGAGGGTTTGCCTCCGCATGCTTGGCCCTGTGTACAATCTCGATTTGCTAAAGAACAGACCGCGAGCATGAGCGAATGAGGATAAACCAGCACACGGTTCCACGTGGACGGGAATCGGATAAAACGGCGTTCGCGACGCGATATGCATCCAATCGGTGCTCGAATTGTTCAGCGTGCAATTCCCGCAAGCGATTGCAGTTGTTGCCCGTGATTAGTCACAAGACCCCAGGCCCTCGCATTCATATTCATTGTCATTCTTGCTCATTACACACCGACCTGTGCTCGATGTTTGGCTTTCCGTTTCAAACAATCTCGCATTAGCAGTCCCGCTCACCGTTGTTCACAAGTTTGAGCCCTTTACTCCTTCGTTGCCGTTAGCCTGAGACTCACCCGCGTTCACCTCTAGCCACTAGAGATGCCTACGGGCCGGCCGGACGACCCAGTCGCACTTGATATCGAGGAGGATGACGACCTATTGGAAGTAGAGGCCACGTCGGATCACGGCGGAACGGCCGGAGAGGATGCTACTAAAGTCTCAAGCGGTCGCCGCTCGCGTAACAGGGGCGGCCAGCACCAAAAACGTCAAAAGACGACTCGTGCAGAACAGCAACCAGCGACTGGCCCGAATACTAGGGCGCACCCGGCACGGGCCACGCCAGAACCGTATTCCTTCCAACCCCCGCCCCCCCCCCCCAGAAGTCGCTACCACCGGCACATGATCTTATTGCGGACATGGCAGGGAGCATGAAGCAGCTCCCGGGCATTACCCCGGCGTGCCGAGCTAGGAAGGAACCGTCGGTCAAGAGTGGCAACTGGCCCACGAAGCTGGTTTCTAACTGGCATGGGTTCGGCACTACGTTGAACGTTGCCGACGCTCTCCACATGCAGGACGATGCACCGATCACGGACAACACACTGGACTTCCACAACATGTAAGTCCTGTCGGGTCAATGGAGAAGTTTTATCGCTTGTCAATACTCGCGGATCCATTTTTGCAACACTGCTTCCTTCTAACGGCCGCAACACAACCCCCCTGTTCGTACCCGTACAGCATCCTGGACATCCGCCATCCGACATTGGGCAACGGAAAAACGTGGATCGCGCTCGATGTCAAAGCTTACGACAACTGGGTGTCACAAAAGAAGCTCATCGCATGCTGCGACGACAAGGACTCCTTTTTGCGCTTCGACTATGTGGCAATTTTTGCCGCGGCTGAGTACGTGATCCAATCTCCCGCCCGTGGTTTTGCTAATGGCTAGGGTCCTCTAATCACTACAATCGTCTTCTTTTCAGGTTCCACTTCAGCTTGTTTGTTCTGGAGAACGCAAGCACTCTTGTGACATCATCAGACGGTGGTCAGGAGCTCCCCACCCCCAAGCTGTGGCTGTATGATTCCACAGGTCATCATGCAGCCAACCCTGCAGTCATCACAAACGTCCGTCTGTAAGTTTAGGCGGTCAAAGGGTGCTTGTAACCGGTTTGGCGCGAAACTAGCTGATCTATTTTCCACGTGCGATGGCAGGATTCTCGCGTCGGAGCTGAACCGTGTCTACGCCCAGCTGTCCCGAACGGACGTCGAGTCCCGAATTGGCTCCATCCCCTATCGCGCACTCGACGTGAGATGCTTGAGTTTCCGGCCTTTGCACATGTCTCCCCCCATAATATGTACTAAACATTCACGGTTGTTATGCGCAGATCCAATTCGAGATAGCGCGTCAGCCCGAGAAGAGTCTCGACTGTGGTGTTTACGCCAGCATGTACCTCCACTTGCACGTAACCACCAATTTCCAACACCTCGGCGGACCAATCGCATTCACCACTTCACCCCTGCGTTACCGTCGCAACTGGCGGGCTGACATGTGCGCCTACATACTGTATCTGCCCTTCAAACAGCTGGCCTCACCCTTCCCCCACAGAAGCTCAGCCGTGCAGGTGCCATGCCAACCGGTGGCGACGTCTCGGAGATGAGCGGTGTCGTCCGCGAGACGAGCTCCGACGTGCAGACCCTGAAGAAGGAAGTCGCCGCGCTGCGCGCAGACTATGCCGAGCTTCTGTCAAAGTTCACCAGTGTGAGCCAGCAACTGTTTGAGCGCGTCGGGGCAATGGAGAAGGCTCGGGACACTGCGAAGTCCTTAGAGGGCCCGCATGGTGCGCATGGCCCCGGTGACAAGGCATCTCCATCCAAGCGGGTGGACTCTAGTCCCGACCCGGGGCTCAGAGACACCGCGGCCTCCCCCCTTGCAGGATTCCGGCATGCATCGCGGATTGGGGCCGACCAAGACGCCGCAGCAGCTCCACCGTGAGCCAGGGTATGCACCTGCCTCGCCGTCACCCGGCCCCGCTCCTGCACAGCCTCATCAGCCTACCGTGCCACCGGGGCGGGACGCGACATACTATCATCCGGGCACATCCCGCGCTGCCCCGCCGCAGAGACCGATCGCTCCACTCCCACCTGCGCCTCCCCCGTCAGGTCCCGTATACCCAGGGTTCTCTGCCGGGCCACCTTATGCTCCACCGCCCGGGATGCCCTTCTTCTGGCAAGGAGGACCCCCGCAGCCCGCACCCCCCCCGCAGCAGTCGTTCCAACCGCCCGCCATCCCGAGTATGAGTGCCGCGGGTGAAGGCGGCGGGGAGTGGATGCACGACGCCGGAGGCGAGGTTGGTGTGTGCGAGGCTACAAATGATGGCTACAACGGCGGACGTCCCAGGAACAAGTACGTAGGTGTTACCGCGCAGGGAGATGTTTGGGTTGCCAAGCTGTTGATGCCGCCCCCAGGCAACCCCATACGCATGGGCCCTTTCCCGAGCGAGGAGGAGGCAGCCAAGGGATACAAGGCTGCCGCACTGGTGGTAAGGCCGCAGGGTTATCGCATCCAGCGCAGTATTGAACTCACCCCGTCGGAGCACCAGCTGCTCAAAGGGTGCACCAAGCAGCACGTGATGAGCCTCGCCGAGCGTAGCCTCTGGCATAGGTGGCGCGAATGGCGGCAGCTCATGCCGGAGCTTCCCTCGGCTCCACTGCTGCAGGTTCCGCACGCCCCCACCATGCTGCCGCCGCGCACGCAAGCACAGCCGAGCAGCAGCGTTGCCACACAACCCCCGGGCATGGGCCACTCACGACCGCATAGTGGTCAGCCGCAATATTTGGATGAGCATCAGGGTTACAACTGAGGTACGATATTTGATTTGTGCCGCATCCTGTTGTAAACGGTTGATTCTGACCTTGGTATCCTGTGTGTTTCCACAGCAGCTGGATGATGCAAGAGTGTGATACATCGGCGGCAGGAACCAGACTTCGTACCATGTCCCGGATTCTGCAGTAGACCAATCCTCCACTTTGACAGCAGCTTGAGCATGTTTAGATGTTGGGTGTTTAGGCCTGGACGAAATAGCATTGCCGGCATGCCACGGTCGTTGAGCAGTCTTTAGCATGCTATGGCGTGGTTTTTCTAAATACCCTGAACTCTGCATTGTAGCAACATTTAGACGCTAAATCAACAAACCGCCCGGAGTCTTTGTTTAAACGAAAAGATATGAACGATTGGAGTCATAATACGGTAGCGTCAACAAGGTGCGGCAACCGATAATAGTGTATGTGTTAATAAACGGTTATAACTCGACGTGCTAAATAACTGACCTTAACCGCATGCGCCATCGTGCGGCCTCCGAGGTAACACGTAAGACAGAACGTATATTGCATACTGTACCGCGCCCCTGTGGACATGAGGTTTCGCTACATCAGCCTGCACATCACTGGTCCACGTTAGGAAACACCACAACACTCGAATACCGCCTTCGTGCCTCTCAAGTCACCGGGTGGGCGCTGTGTTTCGGAACGTGCACCACACAGTACAATTGCGCGCAATTGTAGAAACGAGGAACCTTGCACGTCCACGCTAAATGTACACCTGGAAGATTACCACACAGACAAGCGCTCAAAAACAAATCACGTCAAAGATATATCACGGACCACCATCACCCTGCTGACATCCGATCATTAGCATTTGCCAAAGGCTCGCGACGATAACCAGCACACACCACAACACTTTCAGCTTAGATTAGCAGACGTATCATGAACACTACTCTATCCAGCCCCCAGGTGGCGGAACCTGCTTACAGTGCAGTGGATGGCAGCAGTGCAGCATCCTCAGTGTTATTAGGCGGGGAGCACGACGGTCGGGTGAACGGCACTACGACTGACCACAACGGTCATAACGAGGCGAAGACTAGCAGTACCTACAATAGGCACTCGTTTGGCATTTCAGTCTCCTGCGCAGACCTGGATCGGTTGTCGTCGTACCTGGCCGTGAACGACAACATAGTCGATCTACACAACATGTAAGCATATCAAGCTGGCGCAGAGTTTCCGGAGTGGCCATGTGGGTGACGTAACATGGTTTCTCGTACATCCCTGACAGCTTGCTTGACATTCGGCATCCACTACAAGGAAACGGAAAGACATGGATCGCTCTCGACTCCAAGGCCTTCGAGTATATGTCAGAGCATGGCAAGCTCATTTCATGCTTCCCGGCTAAACGGTCGTTCCTCGACTTCGACCACGTTGCTATCGTGGTCACCGGAAGGTAACAAACCACTGTTAAACCTACGTCACTAAGCACGACACAATACCATATCCGCCGTCACTAACGCCCTAAGAATGCTTGGTGCAGGTTCCATTTCAGCCTGGTGATAGTCGCGAACGCAAATGCACTTCTGCAAAATCCAAGCCCGCCATGGGCATCGGCCCAGCCGAAATTCTACCACTATGATTCTGCGGGAGTGCATTGCGAAACGGGAACGGAATGGGATGTGATTGAAAGGTAACGCGAATAACAATGACACTCCAAGGATGAAGCACCCACATCTCTGTCAAACCAATCACCCTGATGTCAACGCTGTGTGCAGGCTGGTCGCCGCGGAGATACAACGTGTCCGGCCTGGACTATGTTCACAGGCTTGTCTGGCCAGGGTGCAGCAAGTCGAATGGCGCATTTTACAGGTACCATAACGCCCCTGGGAGACTTGCTCGAAGTCTCATTTGTATGCTTATCTAAGATTCTAACACGCACGCTCCCTGTTGCACATGCAGGCATCGGAGATCCCGCAACAACCTCTTGGCAGCGAAGACTGTGGTATTTACACATGCATGTTTCTACGCACCCTAGTTAAACAAGATTTTCAGAACATTGAGGGGCCTCTGTATCTCGAAATGGACCCGGCGGACTATCGGGTCGTCTTACAATCCCAGCTATCGTCACTTCTGTGCGGAGCACTCCCGCTGCAACTACAGGCGGAGGGTGTCATCCTGCCGTCGCAAGGGCCCTACCGTCGGCGTCAAGAAGAGGGGTCCGTATCAGTGGAGGCCGAAGCTCCCACAATCCGGCATAACCTAGCGCAGCGATTGGAGATAGCTAGGCTGACCCGAGAGGTTCAGATGCTCCGGGATGGCATTGCAAGCATCCGTAAAAAAACCGACGAACTGCAGGTGTTGATTACCACTAAACTTGACGCTATCGCACACCAACATCACTTAGACACCGTTAGTTGACGTTCTCCCTGTGTCCAAGGAACTGGGGTTTAGGCTAATCATGACATTATTGGTCCTAACAAAAGCCCCAATGTGTGCCACAGGACCTCGCGCCACACAAGCACCCCACCTCATGATGTACTAGAATGAATACTGTAACAGCTCGAGCAAACTACACGTAACACACATATGTTTTTTCCAGTGTGCCATAGGCCCCCGCGCCATACAAGCATCCCACCTCATGATGTACTAGAATGAATACTGTAACAGCTCGAGCAAACTACACGTAACACACATATGTTTTTTCTCGGTTATAATTCTAGGAATGCAAACTTACTACATGCAATAGTACAATGTAGTGCAATTACGCAAGGAATATAGGTGGAAGCGTAAGTGGACACGAAAAGAAGGAATACCGTGCGTTGAAAAATGATAGAAGAAGAGAAAAGGTTGGGACTTGGGGGGAAAACGGTAGGAGGAAGACAAACATGTAGAGGTTGGATGAAAAAGCAACAGCATTTACATCAAGAAAACACCACCAACACGCCCATTAAGAACACCCACAGATGATTTGAGTGATCCCATCACTTAGACACCGTTATTTGACGTTCTCCTTGTGTCTAAGGAACTGAGGTTGACGCTAATCATGACATTATTGGTCCTAACAAAAGCCCTAATGTGTTTCACAGGCCCTCCCGCCATACAAGCACCCCACCTAATGATGTACTAGATTGAGTACTGTAACAGCTCGAGCAAACTACACGTAACACACATATGTTTTTTCTCTGTTATAACTCTAGGAATGCAAACTTACTACATGCAAGAGTACAATGTAGTGCAATTACGCAAGGAATATAGGTGGAAGCATAAATGGACACGAAGAGAAGGAATACCGTGCGTAGTAAAAAAGATAGAAGAAGAGAAAAGGTTGGGACTTGGGGGGGAAACGGTAGGAGGAAGAGAAACATGTAGAGGTTGGTAGAAAAAGCAACAGCACACTAACTTCCAGGTCTTCTGTATAATCCGGTTGTTAGCCCGTCTTGTTGAATAATATTTGAAAGAATACTACATGGACAAAATGTATGTATACATAGAACTAATCAGCAAACCGGTCCTTCCATGTATTAAGAAGAGTACATTCCCTTTTGAACTGTGGTGCATAGCCGCTGTAACCACGACTATTGTTATTCCCGCCAGTTTAAATGTCGCAGTCAGTTAACAAACGCACGATAGCTGCATCGTCAAGGGTTACGACTGCTTATACAACCAAAGGAACAGTGGATAGGATATAATGTGTTAAGCCTGAGCAGAGAATGTGGAGTCTCTGTAGTGACCTTGTTGAATAATAGTTGAAAGAGAACAAGATGATTGAAAGGTAGAAGTACAATGTATTTAATAGCTATGTTAGTGAGACCGCGGGCACACCAAACAACCTAACTTCGTGTGAACGTACCTGCGTTGATTCTGAGCTACGAACATCTACTGATCGCAGCGGGGGACGCTTCGTATACCCCAATTCATTTATTTAGTTCAACAGCAACATTCCAAGCAATGGCAATGCAACAATGAACATATCGGTTTGCTAGTTCATCAACAACATTCCAAGCTTTGTCAATACAACAATAAACATATCAGAAGTAGGGTGTTAATAAACTCAACCAAATTGTATAGGAGTGTACATTGCGTGGCTGTATCCGAAGGCCAAACAGTTTGACCATCTGTGTATGATGCGTACATCCTGCTCAAACGCCACGCTGTCATGTACCTGGCCCAAAATGAATTTGGCGAACGTCCAATACCATTGGACGTCGTGACATGCGTACGTGATTGGCTCGGTACGCCAGTTTCGCACGTGAGGCGACATGTCCCACCCAGGGTGACTGTACCTAATCGACATTGAACAGGCTAGTGAATCTGCGTGCGAGCAGTCATAAGCAGGGTGATTGGTCGATTGGACGCATCCCAGATTATTGACAGTGGCGCGCAACCAATCGGAGGTGTACCTTTCGCCACTGGACCAACATTTATCCCCCTCAAAGCTTCTTGCTCGAATCACATGACTGGCACATAAGGGCGCAGCTGTCCTCAGTACCTTGTCAATCCTTCCCGTTGAGCAAACTCGGTTCCCGGATCTAGTTTCCATAACGTAGCACAGTACCCGGAATGGGGCGCAAGCGTAAGGGACAGTCCCTTAACGAGTGCCCAAAGGACCTCAATGAAATACCTTACATCCGCTGGATCAACGACCAGATCGCAAAAAACCGACCATTGACGGGCATACGGCCGCCGCATGCGGGTGACGGGCAGGGTTCCAGTGCACCTTCTCCCAGCTCGGGTCCTTCGCGCGTGCGCAGGCAGCCTACCAGAACCGCCGCACCAGTACGTCAGTTTGCGGAGAAAGAAGTTGACGACGACGAGGATGACGAGTACGAAGGCGAGGCCGAAGGCACCGACGAAGAGGATGTCGAGCCTGAAGATCTTGGCATGTCCCCTACCGACGATGACGGCGACGACGACGACGCACGCGGCGACGCGGCGGGGCATGCGCAACCCGTGATTGCCCCGCCGAAACGGAGCTCCGCACGCGGGGTTGGCGCAAGGAAAGGCAAAGGCAAGGCGGTTGCACCACCGCCTCGGCAGGAGGCCCGGAAGAAGCGGGCCGCTGCACCGGTCGAGAGGGGAGCGTGGACTGACAAGGAAAGCACTATTTTGGCCGCGGCTCAGTGGTATACCAAAGATAAGCTCGATCCACTCAAGGGCAAGCAGGGAACGCGATACTGGGTCAGCCTGCTCGAACACATCACGGGGGCTAATCCGGGTTGGTGCAGGAATGTCAATGCTCTGCAGAAGCAGTGGCGCAACTTGACGGTTGCGTGGGACGAGTACAAACAAATGGATCACGAGGGCCAGTCTTCCTATGAGAAACCGCCGTGGTGGCCATACATGGAGCTATACAACTTATCCACCGGAGCATCCGGTGCGCACGGAGTTGACGGAGGCGGCGACACGAACGCCAACAAGGTGGCCGGCATGGATGTACCAAGCTCCTCTCAGCCTGTCACGTCGACACCTACCTTCACAGGTGTGAGCCTTGTGGGTTTATGAGTGTGAGACCACAGCGAACATTTGGGTGAAACCATCATGCACATGCAATCTCGAACATGCAATCTCATGGTGTTTCAATTCCACTTCTCATAACATGCGTTTGGACTTGCAACATGGCCCTGCAATCTCACACCATGCGTGCAACATTACGTCCCTGTCACAGCTCCGCCGCCGCAAACCACGGCTACACCTAGGCGCGCCCGGGTGCATGAGACGGCGACGATGCAAGCCGCCTTGCTTGTCTGCGCGACCATCAAAGAATGTCATGTGGACGCACTCTCACGCATCGAGGGACTCGCCCGTGAGTGGATGGCGCAGGATTTGCGCATTGCCCGCGAGCGAATGGCGCTATCAGCGCCATCCCATGTGCACGTTGGAGGGAATAGCCCCATACAGCCTCCAACACGCGGGGAGTCTGCACCGCCTCCCGATCATCGTGCGCCCACCACCGCTGGAGGCGTTGCCGGCGTGCTCCACGGCGAAGCCGCGGACATAGTGACGGAAACTCATGGGGATCAACCTGCCCAGTTATGGGTGCGCGATGACGACGACTAGAGTAAGATTCATGCATCGGTTGGTCATGTCTTGCTCGGGTTCACTGTACTAACATTTGCCCTGTTTACGCACGTGTTGAGCAGGAACACTACATGCCTGGCTCAAGAGAGGATGTTGCATAACCACTCCGCACGTAGCGTTCACTGGTGGGGCGCCATCTACTTTGGGAGGTGCCGTTGCACCTCTTCCCAGCCATGCGAGTTTAGCTCTCTGTGTGGCTTCGTGTCACCCTTTGTTTTTAACCGTCCTTCACTTTTGAGGGCCCACTGGTGTGGTAACATAGTTGTCGCGCGGGGCAAGCACTGGTTGTAGGCGGGAATCTGTGAGCGTGGACTGACCTTGCCTTAGCATGTTTGGAAACGGTCCTGCAACAACCTTGCCTATACCCAATTGCAAAACTAAATGGCACCGTGGGATTCAAGGTTTTGTGTGACCAGGGTATGCCGTTTTAACGTTGTGTGTTTTAAGGTCGTTCCATTTTGTTGCGCTAATGAACACAAACCAAACAAGTTCACGCAAGCAGACACACCGATCGATAGTGTATTTCCGCACGTTTTGAGATCCGGCTCCGTTAGGCGTGCCAATACTTGTTAGCGCTGTGCTATTTATTTTGTTACTAAACGTAATGACACATCCGAACGCGCGTCTCAAGGTTCAATACAACTGATACAAGGCTGCGACGTACACTTGGCACGTCCCCTCGAATGATTCGCGGTGTTATCCACGTGGACCGTGATATGTCGTGGAATTCGTCAGGCTAATATCCGATTAACGCTGTGCGTTAATTAACATACCGGTCGCCCTACCGCTCCGGTTGATGCTCCCGCAAATAAACATCGCAGTATATTCGATTCTGGTCCCATGCGAACTATGGGTTTTATGAGCCTGCGGCATGCACTGGTTGTAGAGGGTAATGGGGCACGAATGACCTGGTTAGGTAGTATGAGCATGCATCATGTGCCCCTGGGCGTTGTTTGTGTTAAACAACATCTGGATCATTAACGAAAAAGCTTCGGTGTTTTTTTTCGTTTGTTCAGGACGTTCGTGTTTGTAACTGTTAATTACGATCTTGTTCAACAACCAACCCGATTTCCGATTACACAACTCGTACGGTCTCAGATTTTTAGCATTTCGCGTAAGTACTGCTCTGCTCGATGGGGTCCCAAACATATGTGAGCAAAGGAGATCATTGGGGTTGCAGGCCGTTGGTCTTATATTTTTTAGCATCGAAGGTTTGTTAGATGATCTTCTCTACCAAATAACAAATTCTTACGTAGCACTATTACGTAATCCAACTTGTCAACCCTAAGACCCCTACAGATGTGGGCTAGCTAGGTGCCGAACCACACATGCCAGCTACATTATAAATTTATGGCGACCACTATTCTAATGTACGACATTGCGGCATGGTGCTCCAAGCCTAGTACGATCACCAAAGCTCAACCTACCGTGTGGTACACACCTCCCGCAGCCCTGTCGGATCCATACTTCTGGGTGCATGTCGCTGAGTTGTGGTTACGCCCCAAGCAGGTGCGGCAGCGATAGTTCGCCGGCGGAGCATCCCTGCGCCTGTTGGACGGGGGACGGCCAGGACCCCTACGAGTGAATGTAGGTGCGTCACACACGCCCTGAGGCACAGGTGTTGTCTGTGCCATCAGGGTGTCGATGCAGGTACCGGGAATGGCGTGGGAGTATGTTACGCGGAGGTTGACTGTGGTGTAGTAGTCGCTGACATACTCCCACCCGTTTTTGTTCGCCATGGGGAAAAACGCCATGGCATGTGCGCATGGAAAAGCGTACTCTTTCCAATTGCCGCACTCACAGCTACCCTCGCCACGTAGGTCGACGTTGTAGCTTCGGGAGGTGGTGTCCTCCGCGTTGCCGTTGTTTATCACCTCCGCAAGGAACTCGATGTGGGAGATTTTCACCTCGTAGTTCTTTGCCCGCTCGCACTTCGCCTCATATCGTTTTCTCCCCCACTCCGTTAAGTAGTCGTCCCGGGCTCTAGCCTCCTCACGCCGCTCGTGAAACTTTTTGACGTTGTAGTCCCACATTGAAGCTAACAGATACGCTGGTGGAAGGCGGCGGATCGATTTTACGGCCCCGTTGGTCAACTCCGCCATGTTGCTCGTGTAGATGCCGAATCTCCGCGTTGGGGCCGCACATCGAGCCCATTGCTTCTCGTACACCCAGATTCTGTTCCTGCGTGCAGCGTAGTCACCGCGAAGGCCGGTTCGGACCCGGACGCCATCCTCACCGTCCTCCAGGGAGCCCTCTTCCACGACGGTCGCCTCGTTCTCTACCACGCTGGGAATAGCCTCGTTGGTGTTCCCAACCGCGGGTCCCGGGTCCACAGTTGTAGGAGGAGTGTCACGTGTTGCTGCCGCGGTCGGTGGTGGCTGGCGGGCGGGTGCAGCGGTCGGTGGTGGCTGGCGGGCGGGCGCCGCGGTCGGTGGTGGCTGGCGGGCGGGTGCCGCGGTCGGAGGTGGCTCTCGGGTTGGTGCCTCAGTTGGTGCGGTGACTCCCGGGACCGCAGCTCTCAGAACAATGTTGCCAAAGTTGAAGCACGCAGCTGTTCCTCGCCATCCGCTTGGCACCACGATCGGTGTAGAACGTCGCAGTGTAGGTGGCGCCGGCTGGGAAGAAGAAGGTGTGGTTGTTCCGGCAAGATGGGCTGCAACATGGACACGGGAAAGGCCGTTCTGGCTATGTGAGTTGCTGTACCAACTGCGCAGTACTCTATCAAGTTAAGACGCCAGAGAGTGTACGAGCGCTCACACAAACGGTGGCGTGAGTACGGGTTGCATATAGTCGTCACGAGCACACATAACAACAGGAAGGGCGTATTGACAACACGTTATTCAAACGCACCTGTTGCATCAGATGGGTCGTACGGAGTGGTTGGTGACGTCGTTGTGGATGGTCCTTCAGTAGTGTCCGGGCAAGGGGTTGCGGTGGGCATCGGGTCTGCGGGTCCACATGGCGATGCGGAAGATGCTGGTGCAGCTGAAGGGTGGGTCGCAGAAGCGCGGGACGGTGCTGCGTATGGGGGTGGCGCTGCGGACGGCCCTGGTGCTGCCGATGGGCTTGCCGACTCGGATGATGCATGTGCCTCGGATGTGCGTGTCGCTGAAGCGGGCGACGGTGCCGTGGACGGAAGGGGCGCAGCTGGGGGCCCGGGCGCGGCAGATGGGCCTGGCGTGGCGGATGATGCATGTGCTGCGGCTGGGCGGGTCGCTGCAGCGGGCGACGGTGCTGTGGAAGGGCGGGGCGCTGCGGACGGCCCTGGCGTTGCAGCTGGGCCTGGCGTGGCGGATGATGCATGTGCCGCTGCTGGGCGGGTCGCAGCAGCGGGCGACGGTGCTGTGGAAGGGCGGGGCGCTGCGGACGGCCCTGGCGTTGCAGACGGGCCTGGCGTGGCGGATGATGCATGTGCAGCGGCGGGGCGGGTCGCAGCAGCAGGCGACGGTGCTGTGGACGGCCGAGGCGCTCCAGACGGCCCCGCCACCGCGGCATTCGGAGGTGGTCGTCCTGCGCCGCTCTGTCTCTGTCGGCGGCCGCTTCGCTGCGACAGTGCCTGGCGAGCACGACGCCGTGCTTCAGCCGCTTCGGCCGCAATGTTGTTGGCGGTCGCACGCGTCCGGCGTGTTTGCTGCACGTTGCGGCGGCGAATACGGAAACCAGCTGGTGGAGTGGGGTTTGGACCGACCGCGTCGGCAACAGGCGCCGGACCGTAGAGGTAAGTCGTGAGCAGGGGATGGGATTCCCGTGCACCGACCTTGAGCTCGTTGTACTTCTCCAATGTCTGGGCTGTCAAAAGCCGCCACAACATGTCCGAGGAGGTCTTCCCGAACCGCTTCACGTTCTGCTGCATGTGCCACCCACAAAAGTAGTGCGGAGTCTCAGGGAACACTTCCTTCACCGCCGGGATGAGACCTTTGTCCCGGTCACTGATGATGGCCGCGTCGTCCCGTCCCTTCCAGACGGAGCAGTGCTTGTCAAAGAGACGGCAAAACCACGTCCATGTGTCCTTGGTTTCGCTCTCTACGAGGGCCCACGCGATGGGGATGATCTGCTGATTGTCGTCCATCGCGTTGGCGTACAGCAGGGTAGCCTTTTGAGCACGGATCAGGAACGTCCCGTCCATTGCGATGACAGGCCTGCAGGTCTTCAGCGCTTCGCGTGTTGCACTCGGCGCCATGAAGAAGCGGAGAAATTCGTGGTTGTACGTCAGAAGCTCCACGGTTGCTCCTCTGTCGATCCGCCGAATGCGCTCTTGCACCGCCGGAATTTAGCGGAAAGACTCGCACCAGTCGCCGAATCGCTGCGCCGTGATGCCTACCTTCAGCCTGCGTGGGAGGAATGTATGGGTGGTATCGGTCACGACATGAGTGAAGTGGAGGCAACACTGGCTGTAACAGAGAAGATCCCCTGATGTACGGCCTATGACGGGTGTACTCTCACCGGTAGGCGTTGTTGTAAGTTAACTTCGGGCCATAGCAGGCCTGGATCTGCTTGGCGTAGTCCCAAGGGGCGTTAAACGGCGCTGCACGGACGAAGTTGCCGAATTTCCGCCAAAGGTACTTCCTCTTACGTCCCATACCCGGCCACCACCGGGCCCGCATGCGGCGGTCGCATGTGTGCTCTGCGGGATCGGACAGCTCCACGATTCGCCACGGTCCGTTCCGCTGGAGACGCGCGTAGCTGCACCGCCATGGACAAGGGGGGTCCAACCCAAGCTTCTGACTCTTGCACAATGCTAGCGCCGATGCCTTCCTGGTAGACTTCATGTAGAAACCGTATTTATGAGTCACCGCAGCATCAAGCAAAGCATAGAGGCAATGATCCCGCGAGGAGTACCAGTTACCCTCCTCAATGGCAGCGTTGTCATTGGTAGTAGGCCCCTCTTCGGGTTCAAACTCGACGTCGAAGTTCTCCAGTATAATGTCATACATGTCACGGCCATTAGCCGGAGGTTCCTCCATCGTGTATCTGATACAACACCTAGGTTATCCCCTCGCTATAAGTACATGGTCATCTGGTGGCCTCGCTTCTTAACGGCGAGACGCCAACACATGTGTACGCCATGTAGAACTGTCTCTGGTGAGACGACTACGGTGGACACGGAAACCCTGACAATTCGTACAACAGCTAGGAACAACAATAATTCAGTTGACAGTCCCAGGTGCCAACTTACTGGCAGCGGCTGCCACCGGTGCGAATCGTCAGAACTCGCGGCGCCTGAATCGTGTTATGTTCGCTGGCGCGTTTATTATCAGATTCTGAACACACTGTACCCAATCAAACGTCGCCTTGTGGCATGTTTATGGTAAAAGTCTCGCGATGATGGCAAAATTACACGGATCGTTCAAAAACACGCAGATCGCCCGCCAACACAACGATTCGCGTGCATTCTTGCATGACGTGTCTGACGCAAGTACTTGCACGTGGAATCTAGTTCAGAACGTCAGAATCGAACCGAGTCGCCCGATAGATGAAGTTGTGTAGCGCAGGGTCCACGTTACGTTTATGTAGAACCGCGTGGCACGCCCGAAAGAATGGCTAAATAACACTCGCCAGTCTTGTTTCGCCACGTTCAACCCCACAAACCTCCATTCCCCCAAAGTTCTGAACCGAAACTGATTGCCGAACCTGGACGCGCCACACATACGCCGAACCGACTTCATCAGTGTCAGGAACGAAATGCCCAATAGGATGAAACTACGTGGCAGGTGAGCTCGATGTCAACCAGCAAACTGCCCACCGACATTTTGGAACCCCCGAAAAAAAGGCCTTATGGTGTTTAAATGAAGCTAAATCTGGGGACCGCGCGCCGCTCGCGATAAAAGGTGGGACGTGTGCCTTTTGGGTTGTGTAAAAATTTTAGCGCGATGAAAAAAATTCGCGAGACCTAAACCCGCGCCGCGGCAATTCTCTCGGTCTTGGCCTACAGGGTAGTGGTTGGTTGGCTTGGTTTGGGTGGAACCGAGAGCAGAATTGCATGAGAAAAGAAATATCGCCCCTCGTTGGGAAAGAGGGGCGATTTTGTACTTTCGCACGGCGTCGCAAATCGCCCCTACCACCCTCATCTTCTGTTACTCAGTTTGCCCTTCCTGTTCGTCCGCTTTTGGTTTGTCTCCAACCAGGCACACCTCCTCCTCATCTCTTCCTCTTCGCATCCATGGTTCATCTCATCATCCATTTAAAGCCAGGGTCTCAAGTAAGCTAAGGAGCTGTCAACTGCTTTGCAGTTGAAGCTAGGTTACCTAGTTATTGCAGACGAAGTTCTTTCTGGTTGGTTTGGAAAATCAGCGTGCGACACACCCCGTCAGTGCCCCAGAAGCGATTGCACAACACTTTTGGGTACTTGAGACTTTCGATGAGTTGGGGGCATCTTAGGTTTGGTTCCGAACCAAGTTTCCAAGCCTAGAAGGTTCGGATACACCCAACGATTTGCGTTCGCTTCGCACCCCTCGCTTCTCCCCACTTCAAACCTTTCACCTCGCCAACCAATCACAGCCCAACTTTCAACAGCAACTGCAAAACACTCGTAGTACTTGAGACCCTGGCTTTAAGGGTGGTTGTGAATGGGTGCTCTGCCCTGCCAAACCATTGCCTTGCCATGCCACTCTCC
This sequence comes from Closterium sp. Yama58-4, assembly GCA_947470075.1. Taxonomy (NCBI): domain Eukaryota; kingdom Viridiplantae; phylum Streptophyta; class Zygnematophyceae; order Desmidiales; family Closteriaceae; genus Closterium; species Closterium sp. Yama58-4. The sequence continues at coordinate 726,879 of CANIUD010000068.1, read as the reverse complement.
CGCTCTCGAACCACACAATCCGTACTAGTAGTAGGTTCTCTTTTCTTGCTACTCATTCCCACAAAAAACGGCCCATGAAATCATAGACGCACGACCGCTAACACATTCCGTTTTGCTGGTAATTACGTCAACACATTTCCTTCATTTCGTTCAGAGCCAATAGAAGCTAATTTCTTAGGCGCCACAAAAGCCGCTAGGAGCTGCTCCCATGGCTGCCGGCTATTACGGCGTAACGACAGCGGCGCCATTGCTGGCGCGTTCATCGGCAGTGCGTCAGAATGGCCGTTAGCGCAAGATACGCAAGGACCGCGTTTCGATCAAACATCGCACGTTTAAACATGAACCAGTCGCTTAGACCTTTAAAATGATTCATTTCAAGGCCTAGCTCTTAGCGCGTAGCATTTCGCGCTACTCAGTCTGTTGACATACACGTTTTAAAAAACCGCATACAACTATCTAGGACTCAGCTTTGGCGCGCTGCGTATTGCCACCGCGAGCCCGCTACTGGATTCCTTCGCATACGCGTTAGGAAGATAGCCGTTTTCTGTTTCAACAATGTTTCGCGTGGGAGCGCCCACTAACGCAGGCGGCGGCTCGTTCGCGCAGTCGATTATGGGGCAGCGGCGCGTGTATGCCGGTCGCGGTTCGCCGATAACGACAGCGCACGCCGGAAGCAACTCGCCCGTGGCGACAGCGTACGCTGGTAATGGCCTCATCGCCGATTCGCCAGTACGCACCAATCGCGGCCGCCATGGCGATACCAAGGTGACTCGACATTTAGAAGAAAAGAGCCTCCATGACTCGCCGCAAGTCGCGGAGAGCAAACCCCACATGTCGGAGTCGCAAGTCGATTCGCTGCAGGCGCCGCGAAGGAGCGTGGACGACGACGTGGCTCGCGCTGACGGTGACGTGGCGGCGTCCATTGATGACGTGGGAATGGAGGAGGATGACGCGCACTCGGCGGCAGAATCGTTTTTTACCGACGGAGGGTCTACCGCGAGTCCTTATCATTACTTCCCGGCACGAACGGGCGGAGAGGGAGGAACGTTTAACCAAAGCCCTTACCACTACTTCGCGTCAGGAGCGGGCGGAGAAAGGGGAGAGGGAGGAGGAGGAGAAAGAAGAGAAAGTGGAGCGTTCACCGCGAGTCCTTACCATCGCCTTTCGAAAGCGACGGGAGGAGAGGGAGTTGCGTCAACCAGTAACGGTTTCCGTTTGTCTGTTGACGGAAGGGGAGAGGAGGGAGGGGAGAGAGGAGGGGGAGGAGGCGAGGGAGGGGGCGGAGAGGAGAGCGAGGGGGGAGGAGGTGAGGGGAGGGGAGAGGCACCAACAGGAGGGTTCATGGATTCTGCAGGGGCAGAAAAATGGGGACCAGCGGAAGGGGCAGCAGCGGGAGGAGGATCAGCAGCGGCGGCGGCGGCAGGGGCAGCAATGGGAGGTCTAGACCTTGCAACTATAGCATTGGAAGGGGAGGGAGAGGGGGAGGAGGAAGAGAAGGGGAATTTGAATGGAAATGGGAGTGGGGAGGACGAGGGGGAGGGAAAAGGGAGGGAGTTTGATAACGTAAGTGACGATATGACTCTAGACCTTGTGAGTATAGCGATGGATGGGGAGGGGGAGGGGGATACCTCTGACGAGGAGGAAGAAAATCGGATCTTCTCGCAACGAGGCAATTTGGGCGGCAACGGCGAAATCGGCTGGGCAGTGAAAGGAGAGTTCCCGGAATTGGGAGCAATGAGGGGCAGCAGCTTCCTGGAAAGTGCGTTTGTGAGCGGGCGGGCGAAGCAGCAGCTGAGTCTGTCCAGCATTCTGGCGAGTGGGTTTGGGAGCACTGCGGCCGGCACTGCGGGCGGCAGTGTGGGCGGCTGTGTGGGCGGCAGTGTGGGCGGCTGTGTGGATGGTGCAGCGGTTGGGAATAGCTCTGCTGTTGCAAAGTTGGTTCAGGAGCTTAAGGTGAGAGAATGAGGAAATTGTGTGTGTGGGGGGGGGGGGGGGGGGGGGGGGGGGAGAAGGTGTGTGTGTGTGTGTGTGTGCGTGTGCGTGTGCGTGCGTGCGTGTGTGTGTGTGGATGGAGTAACGAGTACACACTTACATGCACTCTCCCTCTTCTGCTGCCACGCCTGCAGGACTCCCAGGCTCGGAATGTTGAAGCTGAGGCTCGGATCCGCGAGGCCGAAGCACAGAAAAGGGACCTGAGAGCGGACTTGACCAAGTCTGAGGCTCGGCAGCGAGAGCTGGAGGTTCGGCACGAAGCTGCACAGGCTCGGATGCAGCAGATGAGGAAGCAGCTGGCGGAAACACAGGGGGAGCTTTTCCAAGCGCGGCTGGAAGCAGGGGGAAGGGGGAAGGGCGCGGAAGGGGGAGGCGGAGGGGAGAAGGGGGAAGGCGCGGGGGGAGGAGGGGGGGAAGGGGGAAAGCGGAAGAGCCCCCTGGGGGGAATAGGGCGCGCGCATGTGACAGGGGGGTATGCTTCCGCCATGGCTAAGCTTATAGAGGAGATGCAGGAGTGTGAGGCTCGGCACGCCGAGGCTGAGGCTCGGTACAAGGACGCGGAGGCTCGGGTCAAGGAGTCGGAGGCTCGGAACAGGCTCGGGGAGGTTCGGCACAAGGCGGCGACGCAGTGGCTGGAGATGACGGAGCAGCGGTTGGTGCTGACTCAGCGCCAGCTCAGCGAAGCCCGGAGTGAGCTGGCAGCGGGGAAGAAACAGCTGGAAAGCGTAAAACGAGAGCTGGCGGGGGAGAGGGCGAGGGCGGGGGAAGTGGAGGGGCAAGTGGGGAGGCTGAGGGGGGAGATTGTGCGGATGCAGGGGGAATTGGAGCGGGAGAGGGGAGAGGTGGGGAGGGTTCGGGCGGAAGGGGAGGAGCTGAGGAGGAAAATCGCTGCTGCCGAATCGGAATTGAAACACACCATGGTAGGTTGAGTGCGGTGGGTGAATGGGGAAGGTGCAGAGGGCCAAAGGGAAACGGCAGGAACATTGCTGCTGCAACTGGGTATGGGTGGATGAGACGGATGGGGGAGGGAGACAGTTGTGACTTTTGAGGCGCCTCAAAAGGGCAGGAAGTTTGCTGCTGCAGATGTGTATGGGTGGATGAGACGAATGGGGGAGGGGGACGGTTGTGGGGAGGCTGAATTGTGTTTGCGCGTTCCCTCTTCCCCTATCAGTCACCTCTCTTTCCCTTTCTCCTCACCAATAAGCCTCCCTTTCAAGTGTTTTGAGTTGACTCAAAACACCTCTCTTTCCCTTCCTCCTGACCAACAAGCCTACCTTTCTCTCTCGTGTCCCACTTTCCTCCCCGTACCTCCCTTTCCCTCCCCTCCCCCCCCTCCTCCCCCCCCCCCCGCCCCCGCCGTATCACCCCCAACAGGCGCAGGTGCAGCAGGAGCAGCAGCGGGCGGAGGAGGCAGCAGAGGCGATGGGGGAGATGAGCAGGCGCGTGGCGGAGAGGGTGGAGGAGGAGCGGGTGTTGCGGGCGGAAATTGAAGCAGCTGCCGTGAGAAGGGTGGAGGAGCTAGAGAGAGAGGTGAGTGCAGCAGTGCGGATGGGTTGGGAGGGGTACGGGCGGGTGTGCATGGGTATGGGTGGATTTAAAAGGGTGTGAATGGGTGTGCGAGTGGCTGAGAAGTGGAAGGAGGGTGGCGGAGAGGGTGGAGGAGGAGAGGGTTCTGAGGGCGGAGATTGAAGCAGCTGCTGTGAGAAGGGTCGAGGAGCTAGAGAGAGAGGTGAGTACAGCGGTGTGGAATGGTGTGGATGGGTGCAGGTGGGTGTGAGTGGTTGAGAAGTGTAGTGGACAAGGGAGGTTGAGGGGAGGGTGGAGGGGGAGAGGGTTCTGAGGGCTAAGATGCTGCCGTGACAAGGGTTGAGGAGCTAGAGGGAGAGTTGAGTGCATTGGTGTGGATGGGTGTGGATGGGTTGGTAGGGCTACGGATGGATGCCTTTTTTTCAGTGCTCTCTCAATCTTCTGCTCTTCCCACCTCTCTCTCAATCTTCTGCTCTTCCCACCTCTCTCTCAATCTTCTGCTCTTCCCACCTCTCTCTCAATCTTCTGCTCTTCCCACCTCTCTCTCAATCTTCTGCTCTTCCCACCTCTCTCTCAATCTTCTGCTCTCCCCACCTCTCTCTCAATCTTCTGCTCTCCCCACCTCTCTCTCTCTCCAACCTCTCTTCTGTTGTCTTCTACCCCTCTCTGCCCTCCCTTCCCAGTTGGACTCGTTAAAAGCTGACTCGTTACAGCGGTTGAAGGCTCTGCAGTGTGAACTGGAAGGGAGAGAGCAGCAGGAGAGGGAGAGAGAGAGGGAAAGGGAGAAGGAAAAGGAGAGAGAGAGGGCTGAGGAGAGGGAGAGAGAGGGGAGGCAGATGGAGGTGAAGTGGAGAGAGGCTGAGGAGGGAAGATCTCGGGCAGAAGAAGCCCTGAGAGGGGCAGAAGAAAGTTTGAAGCGGGCAGAGGAGGAGAGGACAGCAGCCGAAGATTCAAAGAAGCGGGCACAGGAGGAAAAAACAGCAGCAGATGAGGCGAAAAAACGGGCAGAGAGGGGGAAGAGGCGAGTTGAGTCAGAGAGAAAGGAGGCAGTTGAAGAGAGGGAGAGGCTTAAAGAGGAAAAGGAGAAACTTATAGAGGAGAGAGATCAAGTAGTGAAGGAGAGAGACAGAGCTGTAAAGGAAAGAGAGGAGGCTATAGGCCGAGCAAGGACGGCTGAAGAAGGAAAGGAGGTGGCAGAAAGGAAGGTGAAGGAGGGTGAGGAGCGGTTGAGAGTGGTGGAGGAGAGAGTGAGGGAGTTGCAAGTGAGGGAGAAGAAATTGGAGGACGAGGGGAAGAGGTGGAGGGATTCGTGAGGTGGGGAGGGAGAGGGATGGAGTGGTGAGTGAGAAAGAGAGGCTGGAGGAGAGAGTGAGGGGGCTTGAGAGAGAGAAAGGGAAGGCGGAGCAGTGGGCAGAGGAGGTTAGGAGAGAGAGGGAGGAGATTGGAAAGCGGGTAGATGAGATGTTGAAGAGTAAGGGAGAGTTGAAGAGGAGGTTGGAAGAGGTAGTGAGGGGAAGAGGGGAGGGAGATAGGGAGAGGGATAGGGTGATTGAGGAGAAATGGGCGGTTGAGCAGAGTCTGGCATTTGTGACTGTAGAGAAGGAAGAGGTTGAGTGGAAGTGTGCTTGTATTGAAAGGGAGAAGAAAGAGATTGAGGAAGCCAAGGGTGTGATTGAAACGAGGGCTGCCGGGGCTGAGAAAGAGGTGCGTTTGTTGCAGTCACAGAAAGGAGAGATGGAAAGACAGGTGCTTTTGTTACAGTCACAAATGAATGAGTTGCAGCAGAAAGTGCTTTCGTTAGAGTCACAAAAGAGTGAGCTGGAGGGGAGGGTGGGCGAGAGGGAGAGGCGAGTGAAGGACCTGGAGGGGACCTTGCAGCAGAGGGCTCAGGAGATTTCAACAAAAGCCCAGGAGATTTTGCAGAAGGCTCAGGTGGTTTCTCAGGTGCAGCAGGAGATAGGGAAGCTGAAGAAAGGAATGAGGGAGAAGGAGAGGGAGTTGGGGAGAATGGAGAGAGAAGGGAAGGAGAGAGAGGGGAGGGTGGTTGAAATGGAAAGGCGGTTGGGGGAGAGGGAAAAGGAGATAGGGGAGATGAGGGAGAGGATGGAAGGGAAAGGGAAAGAGATTGCTGTTTTGGAAGGAAGATTGAAGGAGCAGGAGGAAGCGGTTGAAGGGTTTGCAGCTCGGTTGAGAGAGGAGGAGGAGATTAGTGAGTTGAAGAGCAGAGTGGAAGGGAGAGAGAGGGTGATTGGAAGCCTAGAGGCTGATGTGAGGAGCAAGGGAGAGGAGATATGTGTGTTGAAGAGTGGATTGGAAGAGAGGGAGAGGGTGGTGGGAGAGATGGCAGCAGTGGTGGCAGAGAGGGAACGAGCAGTGAAAGAGTTGAAAGAGCAGGTGGGGAAGAGCAAGAGGGAGGCAGACGGTTTAAAGGCGGAGGTAAGGGAGCGAGAGAGGGAGATTGCTGACTTGCAATTGGCTTTAAGCGAAGCACAGGCGGCTTATAACGAGTCGCAAGACGCTTTAGAGAGGACAAGGGGGTTCCTGAGTGTGTCTGAGCAGGCGCTAGGCGACACCAGGTTGGAATCTGCCGCCCTGAAGGAGCACCTGGCGGACCTGGAAAAACACCTGGCGGCAACAGAGAGGCAGGTGGGCGCGAAAGACGAGCACCTGAGCGGGATTGCAAGGCACCTGGCGGCCACAACAGAAGACCTGGCTGCTGTTCAGGCTGACCGGGCGGCGGCACATGAGGAGGCGGAGAGGTTACGAGGAGAGGTGGAGCGGTTGAGAGGAGAGGGAGAACGGTTGAGGGAAGAGGGGGAGGAAGCAAGAATGAAGCTAGAGAAGGCAGAGGAGGAGGGGGGTATGTTAAGAGAGGTGGTGGGGGATTTGAGAAAGAAGCTAGAGAGCGTGCAGGTGGCATGTGCAGCGGCACAAGAGGAGGGGGAGAGGTTACGAGGAGAGGTGGAGAGGTTGAGGGGAGATGGCGAGGAGCTGAGGGGACAGCTGGGGAGTGTTCTGCAAGAGAAGGAGAGTATAAAGAGGGAAGCTGGTGTGCTTAGAGAGGGGAAGACGGCTCTAGAGAGGGAAAGGGAGGAGCTGATAGGTGAAGTGGGCACGGTGAGAGGTGAAGTGGGGAAGGTAAGGGAGGTTCTTGCAGCAGCAGAAGCAGAGAAGAGGGATTTGGAAGAGAGGCTGAGAAGGACCGAGGAGGAGAGAGAGGAGGCGAGAAAGGGGCTTGATGTGTTGAGTAAGGAGGTGGAGAGGCAGTGTGTGGTGATCGCAGCTGGGGAAGAGGAGAGGGTTAGAGTGCAAGGGGAGTTAGGGAGGGTGGAGGAAGAGAGGAAGAGGGTTGAAGAAGAGGTGGGGGTGTTGAGGAGAGAGGAAGAAAGGCTTCAGGGGGAGGTTGAGAGGGTTTTAGAGGAGAAGGAACGAGCATTGGCGGAAGTGGAAAGGGTTTCTGGTGAGCTGGAGCAAGAGAGGTGTGAGATGGAGCGAGTATTGAGCGAGTTCAAGCATGTCTCGAGTGAATTAAGGCAAGAGAGGAGTGAGGTGGGGCGAGTATCGAGTGAACTGAAGCAAACTCGGGTTGATTTGGAAAGGTTGAGAGCGGCAATGGGGAGTGCGGAGGAGAGAGCGAGGAGCGGGGAGGAGAAAGGGAGGGAGTTGGAAGAACGGTTGAGTCAGGTTGAGGCCGATGCAGAGCGGTTGAAAGAGGAGGTGGAGGGGCAGGAGAGGGAGAAAGAGGGGTTGCTGCAGCTGCTGGGGGAAGCGAGGGAGGGAGAGAGGGAGCTGGAATCACAGGTAGCACAGGCGAGGAAGGAGATAGAGAGAGTGAGGGAGGAGTGTGAGAGAGTGGAGGGGGAGAGGAAGAGAGAGGAGGAGAGGAGGGTGAGAGTGGAGAGCGAGAGGGATGAAGCGAAGAGGGAAGGAGAGAAGAGGGAGAAGGAGCTCAAGCAGGAATTGGAAAAAAGGGAACAAGATCTGAAAGTGTCAAGGAAAGAAGCAGAGGTGTTAAGAGGGGAAGTGATATGTGTAAGTGAGGAGTTGAGTGCGGTGAAAAGAGAGGTAGAGAAGAAGAAAAATGAGTTGGAGACGAAGAAAGGAGATCTTGAAGGTGTCAGGGGTGAGCTAGAGGGCAGAATCAAAGCTCTGGATACCACAAGAAGCAACCTGGAAGGTGCGAGGAACGATCTGGAGAGGAGCGAAAGGGAGCTGGAGGGAACCAGGGAGGAGTTGGAGAGGGTAAGGGGGGAGTTGGAGCGTGCTGAAAGGCATGGGAAGCAGCAGGAGGAGAGGGCTGCAGAGCTAGAGGGTCGACTGGGTGCGGCAGAGAAGAGAATAAACGAGAACGAGAGTACTCTGAGAGAGAAGCAGGGGATTATTGCGGGGCTTCAGGACCTGGTGGTGAGTCTGCAAGAAGGTAAAGAGGCATTGCGAGAGGATATGGAGGGGCGATTGGCGGAGGCGAACGAGAGTTTAAGTGCGAAAGAGAAGGTTATTTGTGAGAAGGGAGAGGAGATTGAGGGGCTTAGAGACCTAGTTGCAGGTTTGGAAGGGAGTAAGAAGGGGTTGGAGGAGGTGAGGAGGGTTTTGGAGGAGCGGATTGAGGGGTTGAGGGAGAGGATTGTGGAGGCTGAGAGGCGGGTGGATGAGGTGGAGAGGGAGAGGGATGACGTGGCGGCGAGGGCGGCTGCCAGAGTGGCGGAGGCCGAGGGTGACGTGGCAGAGAAGCGCGCTGAGCTGGCGCTGGCGAATCAGGAGCTGGTGGTGCGTGCGGGGCAGATTGCTGAGCTGTCGTCGCAACTGGATGATGCCAAGGCCACTGTGAAGGTGAGGACCTTTTTTCGAACCTGAAGGTGAGAAGGAGAGAAGAGAAGCCAGCCTATGTTATTGTCGGACAGTTGTTGGAAATTCCCCAAAAAGGACCTGAGCTGTCGTCACAATTGGAAGAGGCCAAGGCCACTGTGAAGGTGAGTAGGAGAGGTTCCCTACAACCCCCAGCCTTCCCTCCTCCCCCTCCCCTTCTCCCTCCCCAGCCTTTCCCCCTCCCCCTCCCCTCCCCCCTCCTCGCCTTCTTCCCCCTTCCCCCCCTCCCTTCCACTCTTGGTTCCCCCGCCTCTCTCATTTACCTCTCCGTTTCCTCCGTCTCCCCTTCCTCCTAACGACACAGCACCATGCGGATTGCATTCGAAAGCTTGACATGGTGTGTGCGGTGAGGGAGGAGGAGGAGGAGGAAAAAACGGTTCTATACTCCTTTCTCTCCTTTTATCTCCCCCACCCCTTCCCCCCACGCAAAGCATCATGCGGACCACATTCGGATGCTTGACATGGTGTGTGCGGTGAGGGAGGAGGAAACAATGTGGCTAGAGGAGGGAAGAGAATGGAGCGCATCTTTATCCCCCCCCTCCATTCCCCCAACCTTCCTCGCCATTGTTTTCCTGCTCTTCCCTCCAGCATCATTCGGACCGCATTCGAATGCTGGACATGGTGTGTGCGGTGAGGGAGGAGGAGATGAAGAAGCTAGAGGAGCAGCAAGGAGTGGCGAGGCAGGAGGCACTGGAGAGAGTAATGGAGCGGGACAAGCAGGTGGGTTGGCTCATGTGTGCTTGGTGGGATAAGGAGGTCTGTATAAGGTCTGGAGGAGCAGGGAGTACAAGGGAGGAGATAAAGAAGCTTGAGGAGCGGCAAGGCAGTAGGTGTTGGAGAGAGTAATGGAGTGGGACAAGCAGGTGGGTTGGCTGATATGGATTCATTGTCAGGGGTTTGGTGGTGTGTTGGTTGCTGGGGTGGGTGCGTGCTTGAGCAAGGGAGGAGGAAGGAGGAGCAGCAGGGGGCGGCGAGGCAGGAGGCGTTGGAGAGAGTAATGGATCGGGACAAACAGGTGGGTTGACTTTGATGGGTTGGCTTATGTGGAGTCACTGTCGTCAAGGGCCTGGTGGGATAAGGAGGTGTGTGTTTATGGTCTGGAGGAGCAGGGCTTATTAGGGAGGAAGAGCAGCTGGGGGCGGCGAGGCAGGAGGCGTAGGAGAGAGTAATGGACCGGGACAAACAGGTGGGTTGGCTTATGTGGATTCACTGTAAAGGTTTTGGTGGTGTGTTGGTTCTTGTGGCGGATGGGTGGGTGGGAGCTTGAGCAATGTAGGAGATGCCAAAGCTTGAGGCTTTATCAGGCGCCTCAAGAAAGGTGCAGCGAAACAGGGCGCAGAAAAACGAGGGGTAAGAGGGATACAGAGGTGTGGTGGCTGGGAGGGTTTGCTCTGTTGGGGGCTCCCATGTGCTCTGTGAAGGGAAGCAGGTGAAGGTGACTGAGAGGGGATGGAGCGAGAGGTGGAGAGGGATACAGAGGTGTCAAGGGCTTGATCCGAACCTGTGACATCTCACCCCAACCTAAGTCCTATTCCACCACTTCACACCAAATCCCATCCCATCCTATCCTACTCGATCCCACCCCACCCCACCCCATCCCACCCCACCCCACCCCATCCCACCCCACCCCATCCCATCTCATCATGTGCCACTTCCAACCCCTTCATCGACATCCCTACTTCCCATTTCATTCCATCCAGATCGCGGATCTGAGAGCCAAGCTGCAATCCGAGTCGTCCAATATCATTGATGCTCGAAACAGGTGAGAGCAGCAGCACTCAGTGAGAGCAGTGGGTCACTGAGTGAGTCAATGATTGTGTGAGTGGAGGAAGCAGCAGTGTGTGAGAGCAGCAACGGGTGAATGTGAGTGAGTGAGTGAGTGAGTGAGCGAGTGAGTGAGCGAGTGAGTGAGTGATAGCAAAAAGTACAAATGCAAGTGTGCCTATTCCACAGATGCTGTCTGTGATAGTCTCTGTCCTCAAACCAGACCATCTCTACCTGTCCGCTCTTCCCTCTACAGCAGCAGACAAAGACTTCTCTGAACTTACAAGCAGCAGCATATGGCACTGTACTTCGAGGCATTTGAAATCAAAAGCTTTCTGTGACTGCCCTTTTCCCACTGTCCCCACCAAACCCCCCTCCTTCTCTCTCCTTTTCTCTTACCTACCTCAGGATTCAGGCGTTGGAGCGAGCGAAGCAGCGCATGCAAACGTCATTGACAGATGCGCAGCAGCAAATAGCAGCAGCGATAAGGGAGAGGGATGAGGTGAAGGCAGAGATTGCAAAGCTGAGAGTGAAATGGGCTGTGCCGTCGCCTGCTGGGAACAACATTAAGCCGTCGGCTATTAAGGCAAAGCAGTTCCAGTGAACGGCAGGAGAACTGCTGAGATGGGATCCATAGAAGCAGTTGTACTAGGATACTACCTGTTTTACCCTACAGGGTTGTCTTGTCTCACTATTGTTTACATTCTTTCTTTCAACATGAATGAGCCATGTTAGGTGCACGTGCACCGTCTTAATTGCTGATCATACAGTGAAGATACTATCCCATGGATTAGAGATTGCCAGGCATAGTCGTACATATTTAAAATGACTGTTTGAATAAGTAGAGTAAGCACGTACATATATCGGGAATGTCTTTTAGCATTTGATTTGCATACGCACCTATATCGAGTGTTTCTCGTTGCTTCTTCTCCAGTCAATTCTTCGCTTCACATACTACTGTGTGAAAGCTGCCGAATTCTGTACTATTTGAAAGTCTAGTCCTTATTCTGTCGCCTATTAGTCATAATAGTCAAAGTCTCGTGCTCCAACCAGTCGCTACTAGTCGCTCAAGTTTCCAGATTTCACCCGAGCATGCCTCACGTACATATGTATAACGTGAATTACTGTGTCTTTTAGGATTTGATTCACATTCGCATCTATATCAAGCGCTTCTCGGCGCTTCTTCTCGGGTCGATTCTTCGCTTCACATACAACTGTGTCAAGGCCCCCTGAACCAAAATTCCGTACTATTTGGAAGTCTAGTCCCTACGCCGTCACTTATTAGTCATAACCGTTAGTCAAAGTTTCGTGCTACAACCAGTCGCTACTTGACGCTCAAAGTTTCCAGATTTCACCCGCAAGCATGCCTCACGTAATAGCAGTCACGAGTTGCTGTTTGCTGCATGTCAGTGAGTTTAGATGTGTCGCTCGATTTCGCATTTCTCTCGGGAGTCAATCCAGCTTCACGAGCCTTTACTTCGAGTTTCTCTCGACTCAAATCTCAACGGCTAGGTCAACAAGTCGTTGGGTTCTGCATCGATCCGCTGAATCCGTTCTGAAGTTTTCCTCACAGCAAGATTCATATCGGCAAGTTGTATTTCGACCGCAATGGTCGATTTTCCTATGTTTGACCGAAGGCGTATTCGAGGCTAAATACCTATTCACACCGTATGCGACATCGACCAGACGCGGTGCAACCTATCTCCATTAGTGTCCTTGAATCAGGATACACATCAGGATTCTCCTTCGCCTTTTTTCCCTTTCTCCTTTCCGCGATGTAAGGCGCATAATGCTTCTAGCTCACGGACGGAAGCGTGACAATTCGATAACCTCGGCCAGTTCTACTTCATCTGTCTGGCTTTCCTAAGGGTACACGAATGGAGAACAACACGGCTGCTACCGAAGAGCGGCTTACCGGGCTGCTGGATCTGACTCCCGAAATCCTTGCGTCTATAACGAGTATGACATGCTATCCGCTCCCAATCACCATTGCCAACCTAGCCATCACGTGCAAGCACCTGCACCGAATATCGACTTCCCACCTCTGGCCTCGCTACTGTCACATCCGCATACGAGAACATCACAGGTTTAGTCGCTTACAAGTTGATCCAACCAATCAGATCTCGACACATGAACGATCTTCTACTGCGAATGAGAGCGAAAAGTGTTGTTTTTCTGAAGTGTGTGCTGCCTGTAAAAGAGATCGTCCACTGATCCCGGGATTCCAAACACTGGTAGGTCCTGTCAAGGCAATTTCTCCGCGGCTTCTCAGCTACTCTCCCGGTATTCTCGAGGTACCCTTCAGCCTGGCCTCTGCAGATATCACGGAATTGTATCTTTGGCCGTCAGGACGGCAACGGCACCTACTACGCCACCGCGCTCAACCGACGCCGGTTCCACCAGAGAATGTCTCCGAAGCTGAAATTCGAGACGAAATCCGAGGTGAAACTGGAAATGAAACCGGTGGAACCCGAGGTGAAGCCCGAGGTGAAACCGGAGCTGAAACCATTGCTGCTGCTGGCGTGGGACCCCGCATGACGCTGTCAAGCATGTGCAAGCGTGTGGTGACTGCAGTGGGGTGGGCTTTCGAGGCGACTCACAAGTGGAGCTACCGCGCTGTAACCAAGGCTGCATTGGTAGGGCTCGTCCTGCTTTTGATTCCAATTTATCTGAGAGTCAAGGGCTTTCGGATTCTTTCCCGCTGTCCCAGGAGAGGCTGTCATTGTGCTTGCCGTGCTGCCAGGAAAGGGCTTTCCTATGTTTCTCGTGCTGCTAGTGAAGCTTTCAAGGGAGGGCTGCGGACAGCTCAAGGATTTATGCGAAGTACAGAAGCAACAGCAGTAGCAGCAGTAGCAGTAGCAATAGTAGCCACGGAAGAAGCAGAAACAGCAGCAGAAGCAGCACCAGCAGAGGCATCGGCAGCAGCTGTCAGAGAAGCACGAAGGAGAGCAAGGGTTTCTGAATCAGCAGGACGGATCAAAGCACCGGGTGTAGCAGAAGGGGGGTCCACCCACCAGAGAACCCTAGTTCCCATGCATCATTTGCCGAATGTAGATACCGTTGGGCAGTTGGTCACAGTAGCAGTTGCTGGATGTAGAGGCGAATTCACAGGCATTGGAGAGATGGAATCTGTACGTCAGCTGTATCTGTCTGAGGAGGTCGCTGCCACTAGCAACGCATGGTTTCTGCAGGGAGAAGGGCGGGAAGCAATGAAGAGGGTGAGGACGCATTACATGCTGAACAGGCGGTTTTTGGGTCTGTTTGGCCGCCTAGACGAATGCTTCTCGAACAATGTTAAGCTCAGCCCAGACCAGCTCTTTCGGTCAAGCCAGCTGAGAGCTTGTGCTGCCTCTGATGCTCCAGCAGCTGATTATCTCCCTCCACCTGACTGCCACACCCAAACTGACGGTCCTCCCCCTGCTGGCTGCTCCTCTCAAGCTGAGGAGGTGGGAGGAGTGTCGTTTGCTCTGCTTAAGCCACCTGCCAATTGGTGGGGTCTTTCCGTGTGCCGGGGCTACATTTCTGCCTTCACACGCACCAGGTAGTCAGCACAATCTCTTTCTCTTTGCACCTCCCTCACTCCCTCTCTGTCGCTGCCTTGCATGTCGTTCTATCCTTCCCAATATCCGTTCGCTATCCCACATTTCTGTACAAGTCTTGTACCCGTTAGCCATTCACCAGCTACAAGTCTTGTACTGCCTCATTCCTTTGCACCTCCATCGCTCTCTCCCCTTGCCTTCCTTGCTTCTCGTTCTATCCTTACCAAGTCCCCTTCGCCATCCCACATTTCTGCCTTTTCATTCACTAGCTACAGTAATCCCAGCTACAAGTCTAGCACTGCCTCGTTCCTTTGCACCTCCATCGCTCTCTCCCCTTGCCTTCCTTGCTTGTCTTCGCAAATTCTGACGAAGTGAGATTGTCCTTTGAACCACCTATGAGCTGTCCTAACTTATCAATTCTGCAGGCTCTATTGCAACCTCTCCTGTGGCCCTCTTGATGCAAAGGAGCAGTGTCCCTTCTACTATTGCAAGGTAAGTAGCACTTACATTTACGCGCTACGTTATTCCTTTTATGGATTTAGTACCAGTCTGGATGCAGCTAACAGTGGTTCTAGATACACCATCTCAGATCTCACTGCCTCATCATACTTCTCGTCGCATTGTCTCATATGGCCCGATATTGCATGTGAATTGCACACGTGCAGGTCTGGGATGCATTGGATCAGGTCACAAGCAGCCGCTTCATCTGCTTTGCTGTATGCACAAATGTGAGAATTCGTGCGCAGAGTTTTGCATATGGGATAAACTTCGCACAGACATTTGGTTGGTGTGGAGAAGTGGGGGAGGCAATGAGCCCAGTTTCAAAACCAAGATGCTTTCATATTTGATGCACTCACTAATTTCTGTTTGTATGTTTGTGCAGGGGCACCTTTGTGGAGTACTAAGGATGCCAAGGCCTGACTAGATGCTTACGAGCCGTTTGCCATTTTTCTATTGCCGCTACTCTGAGCAACATCAAGCCGTCAATTATTTGAAGCGAAGCAGTTGCTGAAGCAGCAAGATGAAAGCTTTAGGAAACAATAAGAATCTACTTACCTGTTTGACAAGGTTGCGTTTTATTGTTGATCATATGGTGTGGTGCACTGGTCTAGGCAGTAACTTTGGCTTGAAAGCTCTGTAAATTTCCAAAGTTGGATATGAGGATTGATACCTGGTACCAGTACATCAGCGGCGGTCGTTTTAGCAATTGATCATGTTTGGACTTACAGCGAGTACTTTCTGGGGGACAGCGTTTCCCAACGGTTCTTCTCCAGTCAATTCTTCGCTTCACATTAGGGCGCGTGTCTTTTGGTGTAGAAGTTCAAAAAAAAGGTCGAACTTTTGCTGGTAACCATCTTCGCCAATTTCGTTAAGAGCTGTTGACGACGATCGTGTGTCCAAGCTCAAAGTTGCCGAAACAGAAGGACACTGAACTAGGGTCGACCTCGCATTCGACTATCCCCGAGCACTTTTCTCCAATCGTGTGTTCTTCTGCCCACGCACGAAGAAGCTGCGAGCTTCGCGATGGTTACGAACAACGTCGCGCCAGGTTACCAAAGCTGAAAGTGTTAGCGAACTCCACTGTATAGACAGGGTAACATACGAAAGCTGGGCGCGACTCGGGTTTTACTGTACAAATTCGACCTCTGAAAGTCGAGCATTTCTTGTGCCATGTACTCCTCGTCAAGGTGAACACGCGACTCGACAAATGAATGACGAGATAGTCGACTACTGGTCGACCTGTGTTCATTTGCAAAAATTCGACCTAAAAACATGAACTTTGGCCTAGATTTCAAAAGACACGCGCCCTTACAGCACTTCTCCAGTCAAGTCCTTCAATCCAAACAAATTCAGTTCTATGAGGTCTCTAGTCTAGACTCTGGTTTCTTGGCTGTCGAACAGATCCTCATTCTGGTCCGATTTCCTTCGTACGCCTACCAGTCGCTGATTCTCGTGCACTTTTCTAGAGTTTTACCCGCAAGAATCCTTCGTGTATCAGCAGTCGCGCTCTGTCCTCAAGCTGTCGTGTGCAGCTCGTTAATGAGCGTAGTTCTACCACTCGATTCCGCGTTGCTTTCAATAATATATCTAGCAGGTCGGGAGCCTTTGTTTCGTATCCTCTCCGGAAAATCAACCATCATGCGATATATCTCGAAAGACAAAATATTTATTTGATCCAGACTGACTACCCAATCATACATCGACCTGAAGTGTAGAAACCTTCGCGAGAATCATTGTAGACACCTGCCGTTCGCCATTCTTTTGCCTTATTCCCTTTCCGCGTTGGAAGACGTATGCTTCACACGGACGGGGTAGTGAAACTCCGATAATTCCTGTCAGCTTTACTTCTGTCATCTACCTTCTACTTCCCGTGTGCGGTTTTGGGTGAGACCGTCTTTACTTTCCGACCAAGATCAGTAACTCGCTAGCTTCTGTGGTATTTCTGGAGTGAAACGGTTTTTAAACCGTATCTAGAACGGTTCTCTTTAGAGTCCACGAATGGAAAACAATATGGATGCTGCCAAAGAGCGGTTAACCGGGTTGCTGGATCTAACTCCCGAAATCGTTGCGTCTATAGCGAGTATAACATGCCATCAGCATCGAATCACCATCGCCAACCTAGCCCTCACATGCAAGCACCTGCACCGGATATCAACTTCCAACCTCTGGCCTCTCTACTGTCACACCCGCATAAGAGAACACCACAGTCCATCCGGGCCCTGGTGGGACGGTTTCCACCAGGCCCCCCTCCTGGTGGAACCGAGTTTCCACCAGGGCCGCACACGGATGCAAGCCATGTCGCGGCCCACAACTGGCCGCCGCACGCGAGCGGGAGTCCCCCGCCCTGCTGCAAGTCCCTAGCGAGATTCGGGCGGCGGAGTAAGCTGGCGTGGTGGTCCCGCGCCGAGCCCGGGCCACGCCAGCGCCACGCAGTGTGGACCCCCCCCCGGCCCAGCCCTGGATCGCGAAACCCTTCGCGAAACCCCTCGCTCTCCAATCCGATGTCGAGGGCCGAACCCTCAGCGCGCCGAAACAAAACCCGCCAATCGGAGACGTTCCCGAGTGGTTTGTCCCTCTGCGAACCCTCGCGAGGCAATTCGCATGCGTTCCCTCGCGTGCGAAGGGGAATTCGGGCAAGCCGAAACAGATCCGGCCAATGGGAGCAGGTTTCCGAGCGACGGGCGAATCGGCGACGACCCACGCGTGCGAAACGGTCCCCGTGGTGCCTGAAAAAGAGCCGGCCAATCGCCGTCGTTTTCGAGAGTCGGACAGCTCGCACGAGCCTTGCAGCCTCTCTGCGAAGCGGATGTGGAGTTGTAATTTTCGGCACGGAGTGTACTCTACTGGAATGAATTAATCGAAATTATTTTATATGCATCAGGGAATTACTCAACTGCGCGTGTACATGTAATATGACGGAGTGTATTGCTAATTCGGAGGGCGCCGATTTGGTGTACCCGATGGTTGCATCGGGGTTCGGCGGACGCGACGAGGAAAAGTCTCCCCGCGAGAGTCGGTATCCTGTGGATGGAGTGCTACGTGGCGGACGTGTGCTGCGCAAGCGTGCATGTTGCGGAGCCGCTTTTCCCCTCGTCAAAATCGGAAGCGGCGCGGGTTGAGAGGCCCGCGCTGTTTGACCGCGAGTGCCCTTTCTTGATTCCCCCCGTGGCCCCCTCTTAGGTTCTCGGAAAGGGCAGTTGGTGCTCATTTTCGTTCTCCTCCTTCACAACCTGTTTTCTTCCTTCTCGTCGGTTCCACGAGAGCGGTCTTCATCGCCTAGTGCTAGTAGAGACTCTGACTGGCCGC
This sequence comes from Closterium sp. Yama58-4, assembly GCA_947470075.1. Classification (NCBI taxonomy): domain Eukaryota; kingdom Viridiplantae; phylum Streptophyta; class Zygnematophyceae; order Desmidiales; family Closteriaceae; genus Closterium; species Closterium sp. Yama58-4. Next base: position 709,384 of record CANIUD010000068.1, on the reverse strand, counting down.
GATCGCGCGTGGTCGCGTTCATCTTAGCTCCTGCTTCCTTAACGCGAGCATCGTTAGCGGACCGTTCTCCAAGATCCCCCGTTCCTGTAGTCGGTCTTCATCGCCTAGTGCTAGTAGAGACTCTGAGTGGCCGCGATCGCGCGTGATCGCGTTCATCTTAGCTCCTGCTTCCTTAACGCGAGCATCATTAGCGGACCGTTCTCCAAGATCCCCCGTACCTGTAGTCGCGCGGTTGAGGTGGTACCAGTGATGAACCGCGAAATGAAGGCGCTTAGAGCTGGGTCGATGGCGGCCGCCTCATGTCCGGCCGTCATCTCTGTTGCGGGAGCCACGGTGGAACTCCCCCCCGAACAGTGGAAGCTGCTCGCTGATGACAAGCATCCGTTCACGGCCCGTCTGTTCGACTTTGTCGCAAGGTGAGATCCTTGCGTCCCAATCCCTGATTCCACAGTGCACGCGTTGTTGTTGGTCGCGTTCTTTAGGATGCTCGCGACATGACCGCAGTATGTATAGTGGACTGTGTATGTCTCGTCGTTTTCCCGCGGTGCTTATAGGTCGCGCTGTTTGTGTCCGAGCTTTCCCACGCGGTGTTTTACCTCTACCCGCACAGCGTCATTGTCCGGAGGTTTTTGGAGAAAGAGGTGCATGCGCACGTCAGGATCGTGACGAGCGATGTGGTCGCGGACATCGTCGCGGGTCGCGATGAGGCGGTCAAGGCCTTTGCCGGTGTGATGGAGTGCAGCCTGGTTGCTTTCTGCATCTGGGCCGATTCAGTGTTTATTTGGGAGTGATCACTGCTACGGGGTACGCACTCGATTGTGTGGTTTAACGCGGTCGTCAATGTAACGTGCAAGGACTTGTCTGACAAGAAGTGCTCGAACGCGAGCATGCTCATTATGCTTCACCCCGACCACCTGTCGACGGACGGTGACGAGAGAGGCACACGCGGTTCGTCCGTGTTGCTATTCCATCTTGTGGACGGGAACACGTCACCGCGGCCGAGGCGATTGTGGAGTGAGTACCGCGTACAAGTGTATCATCATTACCATGATCATCTCCGCTACATCGCTCACGTCGCTAACCGTGCGTTCGCGTTGCTTTGTTTGTGCGTTTGGGCAGGTGGTTTCAGGGTCGCGTGGACGAGGAGTTTGCTAGCGGCTCCATTCAGTGCACCCGGTCCAGCCAGCTTAAGGATCCCAAGCGGCTGTACGATATGGTAAGTCTGTGTTGTTTACGTGTTCTCGTTGGCCGCGAGTAGTGGCAACCGTGTTAACGAAACCAGGGTGCTGATTCCCAGGACGCTACGTTATTGAAGGGCTCCTGTGGCAACCTCGCTTGTCTGTTCACGTTCGACAAGATACTTGCGCAGCTGGACGCGGTTGCTGCCAATGGATCCGGGCCGCAATTCTCGAGGCCTACCGCGAAGACTCTAAATGCACTGCGGCATGAGGCCCACCAAACCGCCGAAGAGCTCGCGTTCAACCTGAGCGTGGATTTGCCGCGAACCAAACACGGCGGTGAGGCTGATGGGGCTGAAACGGGGAACATGCAGAAAGTAACAACGGGTGCGCGGGTTGCTGACCATGGTGTTCTCGCTCTCACAGGTGCCGCTGGTGTATCGAGCCGCGGAGGTGCTCGCGGGGGGACGGTGGTCCACGCTGATGACGACGGGGCAGAGGATACCGCGACCAAGGGTGCACCCCGCGATGAGGCTGACCGCACTGCAGCGGGTGAGGGGGAGGAGTCGAGCGAGGAGGAGGCGGGGGCTCACGTGGTCGCGGCCGGGGCAGCCAACAGGCCCATCACGTCCGGCAAGAGCATCAGGCACCTCGCGCAGCACTTGGCACCCGGTGCTGGAAGCGCGGGACCGAGTGGTGAGGTCGCGGGCAAGAGTCCCGTGACTGGTGCCCGTGATCACAAATCCCTGTCCGCGTTGCCATCGCACAAGCTAGCAGCCGAGATCCTGCAGCTTGACTGCAGGCTTGCAGCGCAGGCGGAAGAGATCGCACGGCTGAAGAATCGTCAGGAGTCGGTGGCTGGTGGGGTGGCGGTCGTGGGCTCCGAGGAGATCGCGACCGCGCTTGCTCATGAGGTGAGGCTGTTGGAGAAGGAGGCGAAGGCGGTCGCGTTCGAAAGGGCGGCGCTGTGCGATACGCGCAACCAGGAGGCCTTGGTCCTGGGGCGCGTGGACGCGAGGTTGGGTCAGCTGCAGGGGGTGGTGGCAGACTCCCTCGAAACCGCTCAGAAAAAGTTGACCGACGAGGTTGCCCGGAAGATCGACAACATGTCGACCGCGGTGTCCGCGACAGCAGAGCGGGCAATCACAACCAGCGGGGTCACCAACGCGCTGCACACCCTCATCGCGCTCGTCGGAGGAAGCCCACCCGCGCGCACGGACAATGGTGAACCAGCCGCGACGGACACCGCCGAGCCCGGGGATGCTGAGCATGGAAAGCGGGCGGCGGGTGTAAAGGGCGAGAGTCAGCGGGGCCCGAAGAGGCAGAGGGGTCCACAGGTAGCGGCCGCGGTGCGCCACCCGAGCGTGCATGACATTCTCAAGAACAAGTGGGGCGCTGCATCGCGAGGAGCTGTACCGCCTGGTCAACCTGGGTCGAGCTCGCGCTCCATCCCACCTGGAGAAGCCGCACCCATTCCACCGGGTCCTGCCGGGGCAGCCGCGACAGTGACAACCGCTGTGGGTAAGGGCAAGGGTAAGGTGGAGGAGGGAGAGGTGCCGGCCGCTGCGGGTTCGCTGGCCGCGAGGCGTGAGGGGCAGTCCGCGGCGGCTGCTGCGGCGGATGGAAGGCAGACCGCTCTCGCACCCGCTCTTCCCGCGATCACCGCGGGACATCTGCACAGCGCGCTGGCATCTGCAGGTCCACAGGCAGCGGCCGCGGGCGAGGCCAAGACGGAAAAACGCGGGCGAGGCAAGAAGTTGCCCCCTCCACCAGTGTACACCATCGACGAGGACGATGCGGACGAAGAGCTCGAGAATCTCGCGAGCCGGTGGGTCGGGGAGGAGGGCGACGGAGGAGATCAGGGTGTGGTGGACGCGGTCGAACTTCATAGCGGCGGGGAGAGCGCGGACGAGCAGGACGAAGACCCCGTGGTCGTGCCAAGTGGCCCAACGGGGGGACAGGGTGACACAGTCAGCAAGCGCAAAGGCTGTGGTATCCGCCATCCTCCCAGGGGCGGTCCTGGCTTGGTTTCTGAACCGCATCTGGGGGGGAAAAAGCGGTGGCTTGGACAAGGCGACCGCGACGACCTGCAGTACAAGACCGCAGTCGCGATGATGCCGTACGACCTGAAGGTGGATCCCGGGCTGCACCTCAGCTCTAAGCAGATGCGGGAGTGGGCCGCGGACCTGTCCGCTGCCGAGGGGCTACACACGGGCCTCCTTATCTCCATGCATCACCGCAACCTCGTGGCCAGCAGGGAAAGGTGAGCGGTACCATACCACATTATCTAGCGCGTTCATACGGTCGTTTATGTTGGGGGTGCGGGGTTGGTTTATCGTGTTCTGGCCGCTACACCCACTGCGTGGCAGGTGGACCCGCATGTTCAAACACTACCGCGAGCTGACCCAGCCCGGGTCGACCACCACCAACGAGATTGCATGGGCCGCGGTGGTGGGCACGGAGGCTGCTGCAGAAGAGACGGAGCTCTACCGTGATGTGGATCCGAGGGAATACGCGGGAGCGATCGCGTGCGCGATCGCAATGGTGTGGGAGCTGACGCGCGGTTCTGCGGTCTCGACCGCGTCGGATTCTGGCAATTTGGCCGCGCGAGCGGTTAACTGCCAGAGGGATCGATGCCGTCTGTTCCCCGTTGTAACCGCGTACGTCATCAGGGCTGTGCGGAGGCGCAATTCTCGCGAGAAGCAAGCTGGTGACGACGAGACGAAGGTAGTCGCGGATCCGAAGGTGGTCGCGGAGGTGATTGCATCTGAAGTCGTGAACGACGTCGTCGCCAAGTCTCGCGACCTCAGGCACATTGAGATGGCTGCTCGCGAAACGGTGGACGTTATCATCACCTGGTGCGACTGCTCGGTTGCAGGGAAGGTCATGGAGTCCATTGGGCTTTACCTTGCCCTGCCCAAGGATCGTCCGAAGAAGCGGACTTGAGTGCGTGTAGTGTCGCGTCGCGTGTGCGCAGCCTGTCCACCCTGCTTGAGTTCTACTCGCGGTGGATTGTTGTTCATGTTGCGGACATGTGTGCATGTAGTATAGTGTACGTATGTGTGTGTGTGTGTGTGTGTGTGTATTAGCGTGAGACCATAGTGTTGACATTTGGAACAATATGTGCTTGAACACAGAATCATGACTACCGCGGAGATTACCGCGGACGTGTACCGCGAACAAAAGCTCGTCAACATTCTTGGTCAGCAGCACGCACTTTTCTAACGCGATTCAATGGGAAACACACATATGTCGTACGTTGAACATTAAAGAACCATTGGTCAACACTCATCCTACATTACACACACGACGCGAAGTGAACAGCCTGACAAACTATGTCCCGTGATCGCGATCTCAAGCACTAAGCTAGCGGAGGCATCTGGGCACAGTACTGAGGCCACGCGGTCGGGAACTCTGACGCGGGAAGAGAGGCATCGATGAGGCGGTCGCGTACAAGCATCCATTTCACCCGCAACTGCACCTCCGCCGGGGAACCCTTCTTCAGCTCGCTCAGGTTCAGGTCAACACTCTTCTTCTTCACCGCGATCCCTTCCGACACTCCCGACATGCCCACAGCTTGAGACACAAGGTCGAGCTTGTCGAGCACGACCGCGATGTTGTCTCCCTGCTCCACCCTGCGGGAGATGAAGTCCATGACTCGCTTTACACGGTTTATCGCGTTCTGGCCGCCTCCCTCCTTCCCAATCAGCTCGGCCATTCGCATAACTGCACCGCGGGGTTGGGCCAGGAGCGACTCTGGACTCTCGCCTACCAGCGCGTGCGTGGACTTGTACAGCTTCCATCCGTCCGACGGCTTGGTCGCGTTGACCCATGGTTTCATGATCGCGTCTCGAATTGTCTCTTCCCTGGTCGGCTGTGCTGGTTTCTTACGCGTCCCCTGGTCGGTGGGGGTTGCGGAATTGGTAGGCGCGGCCGCGGCTCCGGAAGTGTTTGCCGGACTCGGATCCGCGGTCGGCCCTGAGCTGCTCACGGTGAGACGCGACAGCTGGGCTTCCAGGTCGTTCACGCGCTCGTCCTTCTCAGCCAGCCTCCGGTCGCGATCTTCCAGCAGCCCCTCCAGCTCTTTCACCCGTCTCTGGGTCGCGGCCAGCTCTACGCCCAGCCTTGTGTTGTCCGCTTGTGAACGTGTCAGGTACTCAGTGAGGCAGGCCACTTGGTTCTGCGCGTCCATCCTGGTACTGACCTCCTGCATACACAGAACGCGAACGCGGAAAATGTGATTTGTACGCATGGACATGACAGCCGAACTAGTAACGCGAACAAACAGTACGCACCGCGGGCTGTGTCAGTGTAGGTGTGTTACGCTGAACTATGGCCAGCTGATTTGCCAAGGAGACATCTGCTGCCCACCGCGCAAATTCCTCTGTCTGGCAGAGCGGGTTGTTGACCACGTACGGGTGTCGAGGCTAGTGTATGTAATACATGGCCAGGTCTTGCGCGACCGCCATCCTAGCCTCGCCATCCAGCTCCTTCAGTATGTTTAGACCCGCGGTGTCCTGCTTCTCCGGCTTCTTCTCTTTGACCATCTTGCTGTTGTAATCATGGCACTGTGCAACACAACAACGCGATCGTTAGAGCGGAGCCTGCGGGTTATGTGGACTGATCGCGGTGTGTTGATACTACTATGCGCGGCCCACACATACCTGTTTCTGCCCTTTATCCGCGGCGGCCCAGGGGAAAATGTGCTTCCTCAGCAGCTTCTCCAGCGCCTCGCTCGGCGGTACAGCTGCGCGACCCAGGAAGTAGTCACCATCAACCCCTGTGAAGCCAGCCTTCAGGAGCACGGCCTCCCTCGGAATAGTTGTGAGGTAGTGCTTAGTCATCACGTCGATGAAGCGCCACCCCCCCAGTCTCGCCAGCTGATCGGAGGGCATTCCGTCCGCGGACGCGTGCTGCGCCCCCCCAGCCCTGGTCGCGTGAACCACACGCGAGCATGTGATTCCCGCGTCCCCCAGAATCTTCGCCGCCCAGTCGTGATGAGTTGTCGGCGGAATCTGCTTCTCGGTGCCCGCGCGAAGGGGGAAGAAGAGGTACTGGTCGTACCACGTTGAGGGTTCCGTGAAGTCGAGAGGGGGGGCTATGTCCCCGTAGAGGATGGGGACCAAGTCGTACACCCAGTGCAGCCATAGCAGCGTGGCTCCGACCGCGCACAGAGTCCAGTCTATGTGTCTCACTGCCGAGATGTAGTTGAGCGAGAAGTCCTTGTTTGTCTTGCCCGTCCTGCACGCGCAGACAAACGCGAACGCATTCCGCACTGGATCCGTCTCGGATTTTGCGCCGAGCTTCCACATCATCATGTCTGGAAGCTGGAGGTTTCTGATCGTGCAGCCGCGGGCTAGTGTGTGATGACCGAGGACGGTCATCGTGCGGATGCAGAGGTCGCGATGCAGTGCCTGGGTGTACTGTTGCTTGGCTAGTGTGAAGCTGCTCAAGATTGCGGCCATGCTGGTTTTCCGCATCATCTTCTTGAACTCGTCCGGGTTGTACGTGTCCGCGGCCGTGCCCCGATGGCGATCCATGTGTTCCCTGCGCAACCAGTTGGACGAGAGTGAGTATGCAGGTGAACGCGGTTTAGTTGGACATACGCGGTCAATGCGTGTGTAAACTTACGAGATAAACCGCTTGTATTGGTTGCGTACTTGAACGCGGACCCAGATGCGACACTCCGCAAAGTCGCGCAACAAATTCAGCACGGGCTTCCTGAAGATGGCCCCGTCCAGCTTGATGAGCATGTTCAGAGCCTTGAGACGCCCCATCAGCATTGCAGGGGAGCACTGGCGCCTCTTCTTCAAGGTCTTGTCGGGCCGCTTGAGCGTGGCCATCCTGTCCGCCTGTGCGACCGTCTCGTTCGCGAGGAAGGTTACGTATTTGCGTAACCGCCACGGATTCGTCTCAGGGCCGTGGAACCACTGCTCGTCGCCCTTGGCCATCTTCCAGTCACTACCCATGTTCTGCTCGAGCGCGGCCCCGATCTCGTCGGGGTTCGCGTTTTCCAACGCGGCCTCCTCACCGAACCTACTCGCGTCCAGTTTTGGCAGCTCGTGCGCCATGAAGAGCTTGTACTCTCTTGCCCAACCGCGATATTTCTTCAGCGTGGCCTCCGAGACACCGTAGAGGATGCCCATGCACACCTCTCTTTTCGCGGCCGGCGTGTCGTCCACGCCAAGCCTGTTCCAGTCCGCGATGGGGACCTCCAAGTCCGTTCGCGTACCCCGCACCCGTTCGTTATCTTCCGCCTCCCCCTCGTTGAGCGCGGACAGCGAGTTCGACAGGTAGTTTTCGTCATCGTCATTCCAACTGTCGTCCTCATCGTCAGCGTCGTCCTCGTCATCCTCGTCGCTTTCCCCCTCGCTCACCTCCATCGATCCGTCGCGTGCCGTGGGAGGCACGACTTCGACTCGCCGCCTCCTTACACGCGGTCTACTGACTGGCACGTTCCCGGTACCTCCGGTCGCGTTAACACCGGTACCTCTGCCTCCGTTGCCTACCACCCCATGCGCTCTCCGCCCGTTCGCACTACCTCCGTTCCGTCCCGCACCGGTCCCACGTCCCGTGCTCGCTCTCCCACCCCTTCCTCTCGCACCTCTCCCACTCTCACCTGCCCCTCTTCCCGCGTTCCCACTCGCACCAGTCCCTCTTCCTCTTCCCGCGTTTCCCCTTGCACCAGTCCCTCTCGCTCTTCCCGCATTTCCTCCTGCACGCGCTCCTCGTCCCGCGTTCCCCGCGTAAGCATGTGGTTGTTCACCTACACCGTCGTCCGCTGCGGTCGGGTGCGCGGGGGTGCGGATGTGGACGTCCGGGTTTCCCGGCAACAGCGAGTTCACGTTCCATATTGGCGGCGAATGTGCACGCGCGCTTGCATCCATCCCCGCTCCAACATTCTCCGCACGCACTGAACCATCGGGAACCGCGACTGGGCCTTCTGCACGCGCATGGGTTTCCACGCCCATCACTAATGGTTCTATCCGGTCCCGCGGGGCTTGCACTGTTGCCTGGATTTCCGGATGATTCGTGCTGGGGAATGGGGTTGACGGCGCGACTGGAGGCGTCGCGACAGCCCCGGGCGCGTGCAGCATGGGGTCTGGCTGAACGCCTATGTACCCGTATCTGAATCCCACATTCCCATACTGCGGCCCTACGAAGCCACGCACGGGCATCCCAAAGAGCTGGCTTGAGGGAATGGACGCGGACGCAGTGTGTTCATCAATCTGTTGCCCGGGATGCGGCGTGGATATTCCACGCGACTTCAAATCATCCTGCTGGGCATGAAACGCGACCGTTGACGATGCAAACGGTATCTGTGTCCGCGGTGCTAGGTGGAGCCCGTTGACCAGTTGCTGTGGATGGAACGCGGGCAAACGCGTCCCAAAAACCGCAGGCTGCACGTATGGGGTGCTCCATGTGGGGATGTGCTCGTGCATGTTATGTACGGGTGCGCTGGCCGGTTCGGCAGGATGGATTTGGGCCGCGGTAGTGTTGCCCGAAGCATTGAAGGAGGCGTCAAGTATCGGCGCCGCGACGCGATTCACGGTATGCATGCAGAGGGCGAAATTGCCCCTACTCCTATTTACTGCGTGCGTCAACATCATGCGCGATCTCTATTGGGACAACCGGGTGTGAAGATTACACCAGTACAACGCGACCGTTGTGCTCACTGACACTCGAACGCGGCCCACGTTGTTAACGCGGCCGTAGTCTGGTGAATCCAGTGTGGCATTAGAGGGAGGAGCTTGCTGTGCAACTGGCGTGCGGAAAGCGAAAATGTGGGCCTGATGGGAGTAATGACCGGTCACTGCGTAGACGTGCACGACACGTTACCCCGATCGCGTCTCGACCACACAGCGACAGCTGTGTGGCTCGTACAATTTGATGCACGTGTCAGCCTGCATGGAGCCTACCAGATCGCGCCAGGTGTTTCCGAACCGAGTTCCGCATCGCGCTTTCCAAGCCTTTCCATGGGCGAACCGAGTTCGCGATATGATGCGGGACTTCGCAACCAGTGGTAGCGCTCCTTGTTTCCGCGATCGCGCAGTTGCATGCGAGGAATTCCCCGTCTGCCAATGTTACCGACCAATCGCGTTGGTTTATTCCCGAGTCGCGCATGCATTGGCGCGTAAGAACGAGGTGGGTTCTTTCGGTTTTTGGGGGGGTCGCGGAGCTTTCGGTGGAAACCTGGTGGGTTTCACTGAGCCACGCAGGGCCGCGCAAGGTCCAAAACTGGTGGATTTCTGGAGGGCCGACTTTGCCTCACGCGTCCCCCGATGTCTCCGCGCCCCGTGCATCCCAAGGCGTGGGCGGGGTTTTTCCCGAGCCGCGCCGTATGAACATCCCAGATCCAGTCGCTTACAGATGGATCCAGCCAATCAAATTCCGACACAGGAACGATGTTTTACTGCAAATGATCGCGACAAGTGCTGCTTTTCTCAAGTGTGCGCTGCCTGTAAAGGAGATAGTTCTTTGATTCTGGGAACTGAAAAGTTGGTAGGTCCTGTTGAGGCAATTTCTCCCCGGCTTCTCAGCTACTCTCCCGGTATTCTCGAGGTACCCTTCAGCTTGGAATCTCCAGACATCACGGATTTGTATCTTTGGCCGTTAGGACGGAGACGGCACTTACTACGCCGCGTGCAGCCGACCCCAGTTCCACCAGATAATGATACCGAGGCTGAAACCCGAGATGAAACCGAAGCTGAAAACGCTGCTGGCGCTGACGTGGAACCCCGCATGACTTTTTCATGTATGTGCAAGCGGGTGATCACGGGGGTGGGGCAGGCTTCTAAGGCGACTCAAAAGTGGAGCTACCATGCTGTGACCAACGCTGCACTGGTAGGGTTCGTTGTGCTTTTGATGCCATTGTATTTGGGAGTCAAGGGTTCTCAGTTTCTTTGCCGCTGTACTAGGAAAGGCTGTCGTTGTGCTTGCCGTGCTGCCAGAAAGGGGGTTTCCTGTGTTTCTCTTGCTGCTTGTAAAGCTTTCAAAGGAGGGCGGCGGATAGCTCAAGGTTTTATGCTAAGTACACAGGCAGCAGCAGTAACAGCAGCAGCAACAACAACAATTGTAGCAACTGAGGAAGCAGAAGCAGACGCAGAAGCCGCAGCAGCAGAGGCAGCGGCAGCGGCTTTCAGACAAGCACAAAGGAGATCGAGGGAGTCTGACACAGCAGAATGGATCAGAGTACTAGGTCCAGCAGCACGAAGAGGCCCCATCCCGGGAACCACGCGTCCCAGGCATTACCTATCGAATGTAGAAACCATTGGAGATCTAGTCACAGTAGCAGCAGCCAGATGCAGAGACAAACTCACGGGCAATGGAGAGATGGAACCGGTACTTCAGCAGCATGTGGCTGAGGGAGCGGCTGGCATTGGCAACGCATGGTTTCTGGAGGGAGAAGGGCGGGAAGCATTGAAGAAAGTGAGGACGCATTTCATACTATACATGCGGGATTTAGGTCTGATCGGCTGCTTGGACGAATCCTTCTCTAATAATGCCAGGCTCGGCTCAGAACAGCTCTTTCGACCAGGCCGATTGAGGGTTTGTTGTGCTGCCTTTGATCCTCCTGCTGCTGACTATCACCCAACAGCCGACTGTCACACCGAAACTGACTGTCTTCCCGCTGCTGGCTGCTCCTCTCAAGCTGAGGAGGTGGCAGGAGTGTCGTTTGCTTTGCTTAAGCCACCTGACAATCGGTGGGGCGTTTCGATTTGCAGGGGCTACATTTTTGCCTTCACACATACCAGGTGCTTATACAAGCGCTCTCTTTTCCTTGCACCTCCCTCACTCCCTCTCTGCAGCTGCCTTTTGTGTCTTTCTATCCCTCCTCTTCGCCGGTCACTATCCCACCCACATTTCTGCCTTAATATCCACCATGTACGAATGCATTACTGCCTCGTTTCTTTACACCTACCTCGCTCGCTCTCTCTCCCTTCCTTGCTTGTCTTTCTCGTTGAATCCTGATGCAGCAAGATTGTCCTCTGAACCACCTATGAGCTGCCATAACCAATATTTTTTGCAGGCTTCATCACGCCCTCTCCGCACATCCTCTTGACCCGACAGAGCTCTGTCCCTTCTGCTATTGCAAGGTGAGTAGAGCTCCCATGTAGGAGCTATATCACCCATAAGTCTAAAAGTGCTATATGGTTTCAGCCATCAGTAGTGTTTCACACTTTATTCGTGCATGTCGCTGCTCTGGTCGTTTCGTCAACTGCACATGCAGGTTTGGAATGCATTGGACCAAGTCTCAAGGAGACTCGTCGAGCCAATCTGCTTCGCTATTTGCACAAATGTGAGCAACATTTCAGAGAGAGGGAAAGAGGGGAAGGCGATGACTCTTGCTACGAAATTACTTACAGCAATTATCTTTTGTTTGTGCAGGGGCACTTTTGTGGAGTATTAGAAATGCCAGAACATTGAGTAGTTGCTCATGTTTCCCAAATTTCCATGTACGAAGGTACTGCACATTTCTGTAGATGCTTATGTATTACAAAAAATTCACAAATGAGAAACGAGACTCCTATTCTACAAATGAATCATTTGTTTGGATTGAGCCACTCCCAACCTTTCATCATCCCTCAGTCAACCTCCTCAATCTTGGGCTCGTCCCCCCCGCCATAAGAACCATTTCCCATGCCTCCGGCTCCTGGCACTGGTCCAGCTCCAGCCTGGTACATCTTCGCGATTATCGGGTTACAAATACCCTCGAGTCCCTTTTGCTTGTCTTCAAATTCGTCCACGTCGGCAAGCTGGTTCTTGTCCAGCCAATCAATGGTGTCGTCTACAGCCTTCTCGATCGCCTTCTTATCTTCAGGCGACAGCTTTCCCCCAATCTTGTCGTCGCGAACCGTGTTACGCATGCCGTACGAGTAATTCTCGAGCGCGTTTTTCGCCTCAACCCGCTTCTTGTGCTGCTCGTCATCGTCTTTGTACTTCTCCGCTTCCTCCACCATCCGCTCAATTTCCTCCTTGCTCAGTCGGCCCTTGTCATTTGTAATCGTTATCTTGTTCTTTTGCCCCGTAGTCTTATCCTCCGCGCTCACGTTCATAATCCCGTTCGCATCGATGTCAAAAGTCACGGTAATCTGCGGCACTCCACGTGGCGCGGGCGGAATTCCCGAAAGCTCGAATTTCCCGAGCAGATTGTTATCCTTAGTCCGAGCGCGTTCGCCCTCATACACCTGAATCAACACTCCCGGCTGGTTATCCGAAAACGTCGAGAATACCTGCTCCTTCTTAGTCGGAATCGTAGTATTTCTCGGGATTAGCACCGTCATGACGCCTCCAGCCGTCTCCAATCCGAGCGACAGCGGCGTCACATCGAGCAGCAGCAGGTCCTGCACCTTCTCGTTCCCCTCGCCACTCAGAATCGCCGCCTGAACCGCCGCACCATACGCCACAGCCTCGTCAGGATTAATGCTCTTGCAGAGCTCCTTCCCGTTGAAATACTCCTGCAGCAGCTGCTGCACCTTGGGAATGCGCGTAGACCCGCCGACGAGCACCATGTCGTGAATCTGCGCCTTGGACATTTTCGCGTCCTTGAGGCACTTCTCCACCGGATCCATGCACTTGCGGAACATATCCATGTTGAGCTCCTCGAAGCGCGCGCGGGTGATGGAGGTGTAGAAGTCGATTCCCTCGTAGAGCGAGTCGATCTCGATGGTGGTTTGAGCGGTGGAGGAGAGGGTTCGCTTGGCGCGCTCGCAGGCCGTGCGAAGTCGGCGAAGAGAGCGCGGGTTGTTACTCAGGTCCTTCTTGTACTTCCGCTTGAATTCCTGGACAAAGTGCTGCACCATACGGTTGTCGAAATCCTCGCCACCCAAATGCGTGTCGCCAGCTGTCGCCTTCACCTCGAAAATGCCGTCCTCGATCGAAAGAAGCGACACGTCGAAAGTGCCGCCACCGAGATCGAAGATTAGCACGTTCTTCTCAGACGAGCTGCTATTCTTCTTATCGAGCCCGTACGCGATAGCAGCTGCTGTCGGCTCATTAATAATCCGCATCACGTTAAGCCCAGCGATCACACCCGCATCTTTCGTAGCTTGGCGCTGCGAATCGTTTGAAATACGCCGGAACCGTCACCACCGCGTTCTTCACGGTAGTCCCAAGGTAAGCCTCTGCGATCTCCTTCATTTTCGTCAGCACCATGGACGAGATTTCTTCCGCGGCGAACTGCTTCGTCTCGCCCTTGTACTCGACTTGGATCATTGGCTTCTCGCCTGCGCCTACGATCACCTTGAACGGCCACAGCTTGATGTCGCTCTGCACGGCCGCGTCGGAGAACCGCCGTCCGATGAGACGCTTCGCATCTGCACGCACGACAAGTGAAGAGAAACAAGTGAGAAATATGAGTCGCGAGGAATGAGCGTGGGCAGGCGCATTCAAGTTATGGACCACGTTTTTATTGAGGAGCAGTGGTAGAGTAAGTGACGAATTGAAATGTTTGATAAACCGGTTGTGAGCTTTGAAGTGAGCATGGAGAGGTGAGCATGGTGGCAGCATCTGACTTACCGAAGACAGTGTTGACGGGATTCATGGACACTTGGTTCTTGGCCGCGTCGCCAATTAGGCGCTCCGTGTCGGTGAATGCCACGTAGGACGGGGTGGTGCGGTTGCCCTGGTCGTTGGCGATGATCTCAACGCGATCGTGCTGCCACACGCCCACGCAGCTGTATGTCGTGCCGAGGTCGATTCCAATCGCGGGGCCTTCTCCTTTCGCCATGACTGAACGAGTTCTCAGGAGGTGTGATAAATAGTTTGAAGAGGAGACAAAATCCTTTGCTAAGTGAACGTCACTAGATAGAGAGCTAGTTTACGTCGAGTTTTGAAAGTCGCGAAGAGCGTAATCGCTAAGAGAGAGTTGAGAGCTGATTGCAGTTATGATTTGATGAATCCCAAACGGCGAGTTCATCCATATATGTACCCATTGAGGGACGAAGTGAATAGGCGCTGGTGCTGGGATTCGAGAAGCTGACAGAAAGTTGTGGAATGCAAATGGCTTTCACTTCAAATCGAGAAGTTGCTGGAAGCAGACAGATTGGGCTCGCAACTTTTTGACATTGGGCTGAAGTGCGGCACGGGAAAATCGCATTGGGCGTCTCGAGGACTTTCAAGTTTCCGACGTGGCGATCATCCGTATAGTACCGGTCAGATCGACGGCACTTAGGAGCTTCCGGGTCTCCAGATTCATCGGAAACTGGTACATTTGAAGGTTCCCCATTACTACACCTTACGCATGTGAGCGGAGATTACAAGTCAGATAATAAACAAGAAATGTAGCTTCAACGATTTGCATATACTCAAAATGCTCAAATGCAGCCTACCGGTTATCAAGCAGAAAACGATCCAATGAGAAAACAAAGACACGTGATATCGCGGTTGTTACCTGCATAAATTGAAACCAACGTCCACGTATACATGTTCACCTCCATCACACCACTTGTACAAGTCATTGCACTACAACACACACACCATACTACGGTACAACCACCGTGCATGTACCTAGTCCGGGAACATGACAGGATCTCAGTCAGTCTCAATAGATCTGAACTGGACTCTGGTAAACTATTCATCCGTATGCTTACTCCCACTCACCAATGCGACCAGCACAAGAGCAAGCTTGTGAGAAAGGAAGCCCATCACACCCGCAGCAAACAGCTGTGGCTCAATCTTCAGAGCCTGCAACCCTCCCGTCAAGAGCTCCCCGTCGGCCTCGCCACCACCAAAGCCTCCTCCTAACAGGGCAACTGCTGATCCAATGGCTACAGCTGCTAACGAATTATTCAACTATTCATCCGTATGCTTACTCCCACTCGTGAACGCCACCAGCACAAGAGCAAGCTTGTGCGAAAGGAAGCCCAGCACACCCGCAGCAAACTGCTGCGGCGCAATCTTAAGAACCTGCAACCCTCCCGTCAAGAGCTCCCCGTCGCCCTCGCCACCACCCACGCCTCCCAACAGGGCAACAGCTGATCCAATGACTACAATAGCTAACGACGCCCGGACTCCAATACTCCGCACCAGGCTAAGAGTCTCAGGATCCCCGCTTCTCCCTTCCACCGCCGTTCCGCTGCTGGGAGTGTCAAGCACAGTGTTAGATTCACCCGATGCCTCAGATGCTGATACCGGTGCACGAGGTGGCTTTGCATTTTCAGTCCAGTCGGCCGACGGAAGCTCATCAACGCGGTTCTGCAATCTCAGCAAGTAGACAAGCGCCGCCGCCCCTCCTGCAGCAAACGCCACTGCAGTGTCCACTCCTCCTACCCACCCAGCAGCCCCGGTCCCAGTAACCACCAGCCCTGTGGTAACCAGCAGCATCAGCCTCTTCAGTTCTTCATACTCCCTCAACCCCGCCTCCCTCTTTCTCCGAGCCTCCTCCGCAGCTTTCGCAGCTGCAGCAGCTGCTTCGGGTGCTTCCAGAGCGAACGAGGGATCTAGTATTTGTGACTGAGCCACTCCTAGTTGAAGTGCGGTTGGCGTGTCGGGGTTACCACTGTTACCCCCACCTGAAGGGTCGCCAAGAAAAGTGGGAGCGAAAGGTCCTGGGAGGAGCGTATACTCTACGGCTGCTGCTGTATCAACTGCTGCCGTCACAACATCTGCTCCTCCTGCTTCTGCTGAGGCTGCTTTCCTTACTGCTGTTCTGTCTGAAACGACAGTGACTGCCACGCTGTCAACTCGCCACGTGGCGCCTCGTTGAGGCGCCAGCCAAGCAGCCACGACTGGACCGATACTAGGCGCGGTCAGACGGATTTCCGCTGTCTGCCCTGCAGCGAATGCCGTTGCGACAACTGGCAATACTCCAGTGGCTGCAGCATCCGTCCACTCGACCTTGCCAGCGCTCTTCTGAACCGTAGATTCCATGTCATCCTGTGGCTGGAGTCGCGCCGAAATCGTGTCACCTTTTTCTCCAATCACAGCCAATAGGACGCCGCCACCTGGTGTAGACATGCCCGAAAGAGGCTCTCGGCTTGTCTTCACGCGAATCAAGTAAAGACACGTGGCGGCGTCGCCTGGCTTCTGCTTCGCTTCAGCGCCATCTGCACCGGCGATACCGCTGACAACATCACTAAGTTCTCCATTGTAAGCAACGGCGTCGTCCTTTTGGCGATCTCCTTGGCTTAGTAAATCTGACGGTTGAGGTTCTGAAGCCGACGGGGAGGTGGAAATGATTTTGCGGAGCCGCGCTGGTATCTGGAACTGATGCGACGCGGAGACCGCGAAACGGCGTTCAGGACGGGAGCGCGGTGGTGTAGTCAAGTTGATAGACGCGATGCGGTTCTTGTAGCTTGGGAGGATTCTCGCGGGGCGCTTGTGTAGTTCGGGGGAGCGAACCGACGGTGCGGAGAGCAGGCAACGTGGCTGGCAGGAGAGGTCTGAGGCCATAGTAAGGCGGCGAACCAGCGGACGGACAGGTGAGATATTCAAACGAACAGCTGCGGAATGGTCGAAGGCTGATTCTACTTGGTAGATTCTCGTGCTGACTTCTTTTTGTACCAAAAAGCAGAGTGGTGTTTGAAGACTATTTTCCAGTGGGGAGTTCTCTCGCAAGCGGTTTCGCCATAGGGTTACATGTCGCAGTTCTGAACACGCGTGTTGGTCTCTGCGAAATATTTTCTTCGCACGCGTTCCCAACCTCGAGTATTTCGAAGAGGCTTGTGCGACATCCCGTCTTCGGTTGCTGATGGTTGCCAGCGGAGGCCGTGAGTCAGACACATAATGGATGACGTAGCTTTTAGACATATGTCCTAATATGACAGGACAACAGGTTGTGTTTCAAACGAACCCCTCCAATCCCTGATGACAAACTCGTTATTAGAAATTCGTCAGATACATGTACAGAGTTGCAGAAATTACTGATCCACAGGAGCTATGTATTGTACAAAGCAGATCAGTGGTCATCACCCTCATCTAGATCCAGAATAATCGCTATGTCCATCTCTTCTAGCTCTTCCAGCACCTTCGCCGCAATCTGCGCTTCCAATAGTACCGCATTTGCACCACTGTCCGCCTCACCATTAGGTTGTTCGGAATCCAGCCCCTTCGTCGTACTACCTCCATCAGCGTGCGGCTTGTTTGTTACCCTAGACGCACACGGCGAGATATCAGATAGCAAAACCGCATCATTGACGATGACGCTTTCTGAAGAGGGTTGTTGTAGGCTTATTTGCAGATTAATATGCTCAGGAGGAAGAGGAGAAGCTGACGAAGGCGCGAAAGTACTATAACCCGCATCGTTACGTCGTCGCAAGACGCTCGCAATCTCTGCGAGCCAAAGTTCCACATCCAGATCCGTGACCAGCGACGGTAGAAATTCATGCCGCTGCCTCTTGGCTGGAGACTGCGTTTCAGACGCGGGTTCGAATCCCGTTGACGGATTTTGAGGAACAAGGCTCGGGAATGGTTCACACGAATCTGCGAGGAGCTTTCTTGTGCGTGTGCTTGTAACTTCAGGCAGGCCAAAGCGAATGTTTTCGCCGCTGCCTCCGGCACCGCCGTCGCAACTGGCAATACTGCTCGCACAGCTGGAGTTTCGTCGCAGATCGCCGCCACGGCGGCCGTCGCAAGCGGTTCCGCCACTTCCGTCGCAATCGACAGCGGTATTGCTGCTGACAGCACCATCTGGCTGAGAATCGTCGAGGTCGCTCCAGCGCATATCGAGGGCCACGATGATATCGACGTCCGAGTCTGTTATTTCAAACGAAGCGGCTCCCCGTGCACCATCGTTGGCGGCCGATGGTAAGCCGTCATGACGCGTCGCCGCAGCCACGTCAGTAGGTCGCAGGTTCCCATCGGTGAGTTGGGGGTCTTTCGTGGGCGCGCCGCCATCCGCGACTGCGACGGCGACAGGTGCGGCGATGTGTATACTATCTGACTTGGCGAGGGCGTTTCTAGGATCTGATAAGACCGACGATTGCGCTGCATCCCAGGTCGCGCCCCAATACTCTGACGCCGGGGAGAGAATTCCACTGCGAGCCATGACAAAGGGGAAGTAATATAATAATAATATGGAAAAGTTGAGCTTGTGTTATGATGAAGGAACTGTTTCTAGTTCTGGTGGTGGCGAGGCAATGGAAGAATTTAACTGGGATTCTGCTACTGCATTTTGCTGTTCCCAGCAGCGTTTTTTCTGCAGGGCTACGTTGCCGCGGATCGCTTTCTGTTGCGCGCACGGGAAGGAGTCGCGACGACGACCACCATGAGCTGGTGGCCCTAAGGGATCGGCGCTTTTTGGGGCGCTTGTTGTTTGAAATAGTTGCTTTACGCATGCTTTCGGGATGAGTCATGAAGCTAGATCTACACCTGATGCTCGTGAGAGGCCCAGTGGTTTTCCTGGCAGTTGGGCTTCACTCGATGACGCTTCGTTAGGGCCCATGATGGGGCCTCTAGAAGGCACAGAGGTTCATGAATTTTCTTGCGTGCTGCTTGGAGACGGTTACTTTTGTGTCCGTTCTCTTCGGGCCTTAGCGTGGTCCAAGCTAAGGCCCAACCGGGTCGACTGTCGGGTGTATGTGGGACAATGGTTGAGTGGGGGATTTGTCGAGCATCAGCGGCGTATGATGAGGTTGGGGGACGGTCGAAAATGCGAAGTGCGTGTCCGAAGTGAAGCGTCGAATGGATGTCGCTGGATGTCGGTAAATTTCAACCCTCGGATCGAGAGTTCCAACCGTCAGGATTTGCCGACATCGGATGTCAACGGATGTCACGTTCACTTCGGACCCGCTCTAGGCACATATGCGATGCGATGGCCCTGTACAGAAGGGGGGGGTCCGAGCATAAAGCAGCTGTGCCGCCGCCACCAGTGGCGCATTATAGCTGGGTGGGAGACATAGCCATAGCCACTGGCGACGAGGACAGGGGACGTGCCACTGTTTTAACATTCTGATCGTAACGCACCGAACAGAACCAGGATATTAATTAGGATCAAGACAGGGACCTCAATTGGATGAAAAGCTGTCGGCGGCGGCAGTACGCGGCACGCGGCAACGCCCTGGAAAAACTGTACTGTACACACTTAGCACTGCAGATGATCAGCGGGGGATTGAGTTGGTTTGAGTAGGTTTTGAGGTGGTTACAAACGATATTGGGGCTTCGAACCTGGATCTTGCCAACTCCCGGCACGGGGAGGTGGGTGGGTGATGGTGGGGAAGGTGGGAACGAGGGCAGGTAAGAACTAGGCAAAAGTCGTAATCGGAAGGGGTGCAGTGTGTTTCCGTTGGTTCAAAGCGCGGTGGATTTGGATGGCGGGACGCGGCAGAAGAGAACTTCTGTTGCGGTTGTGTGGTGGACGGATTTCGTGAGTGGGTGCGGGGGACCTCTAGTTGCCAATCTGCGCTGCCTGTCGCTGGTGGCGGATAGCGGGGCAGGGACCAAGGCAGCGGGAAGGGAAGGAAGGCACACTTAGAAAACTTTCGCACACCGACCGGGCCTCCGATATCGACGATGCTTGTGCGACAGTGTACATTTGGTTACTGATCGTTACGAATTTAGCCATCAGAGAAATGGATAACATAGCTGCCAGACAGATGTCCCAATATGACAGGCCAATGGGTTGCTATGAAATGAGCCGGTCCAATCTCTGACCCCGAACTCGTTATTAGAAATTCGCAAGAGATATTCCAGGTACGTGTACACGATCAAAAGATGTTGTGCTTCAGTTTTCCAAAGCAGCAGTTATGAATGTCAGTGATAGTCACATGCATCTAGATCCAAAATAATCTCCATGTCCATCTCTTCCAGCTCCGCCAGTACCATCGCCGCAATCTGCGCTTCCAATAGCGCCTCATATGCGCCACCATCAGCCTCATCCTTAGATTGCTGCGAAAGCAGCCTGAGCCCTTCCTTCATGTTACCTCCGTCAGCGTACTGCTTTGTTGCACTAGAAACACGCGGCGCGAACTCAGGTAGCAAAACCCCATCGTTGACAATGAGGCCTTGTGAAGGCGGCTGTCGAAGGCTTAATTGCAGATCAATATGTTCAGAAGGAAAAGCAGAAGTTGGCGAATGTGCGAAGGTTTCGTAGTCGCGAACAACCGCCAGGTAACCCGTTTCGTTGCATCCTCGCAAGTAACTCGCAGCCTCGGCGAGCCAAAGATCCACATCCACATCGGCGACCGGCGACGGTAGAAATTCACGCCGCTGCCGCTTGGCTGGAGGCTGCGTTACAGACGCGGGTTCGAATCCCGTTGACGGACTTTGAGGAACAAGGCTTGGGAACAGATCGCAGGAAAAATTCTCGCAGCTGCCGCTGGCGCTGCCGTCGCTACTGGCGACGCTGCTCGTGGAGCTGGAGCATCGTCGGAGTTCACCGCGGCGGCCGCTTGCGATTCCGCCATTTCCGCAACTTCCGCCACTTCCGCCACTTCCGTCGCGAACACCGCCTGCACTGCTGCTGACAGCACCGTCAGGCTGAGAACAATCGAGGTCGTCCCAGCGCTGATCGAGCACCATGATGAAATCAAGGTCCGATTCTGACACTTCAAACGAACCCGCGCCGCGTGCACCGTCATTGGCGGCCTTTGGTAAGCCGTCATGACGCGCCGCCGCAGCCACGTCAGCAGGACGCGGATTCTCATCAGCAAGTTGGGGGACTTCAACGAACGCGCCGTCCGCGAATGCGACGGCGACAGGTGCGGCGATGCGTGTTTCTGTCTCAACGAGGTTGGGTTTAGGACATGATAAAATCGACGATTGCGCGGCATCCCAGGTCAGCGCGTCCCAATGGTCTGACACTGGGGAGAAACTTTCACTGCTAGCCATGACAGAGGGATCGAAATAACTACAATCTATATGGAAGCGCGAAACTTGTGTCACTTCAGCGTAGCTGCTTCTGGTTCTAGTGATGCGATGCTTTTGAGCAGGTGAACTTCTTGAAGCAGCTATCAAAGCAGGAGCAATATCGTGGGGAAGGCGCGGCTAAGAAATGCGATACCCAATTTGGCGATCGTTATCCGTTCCTTTTGCCTTTTCTCTGCTGGTCGGCAAAGACTTCCGCCGCACAGTTATGTGCCACAGTCCGCTGATTGATTGCAAGAACCGAAAGCCGCAAGGCATCATGCATTGAGATGAGAAATGCTGTAGGTGCTGCATTTTGCTGTTACCAGCAGCACTTTCCGCAGTCTAAATTTGCCGCGAAGCGCTTTCTGTTGGGCGCATGGGACGAGTCACCACCACCTCTCACACCACCAACACCACTGTAAGCTGGTGGTGGCCCTACAAGGGCGCTTTTTGTTGGGCGTTTTGATGCTTGGAATGGTTGCCCTATTTGTATACAGTTAGCCTATGCCCAGACCCAATTTTTAGGGCCTAGTCTTGAAGCTTGATCCGCGTTGCGGGTTAGCTGAATTGTCGATGAGCATTTGATGGCGCGGCGGTGGCGCTGGAGGAGAAAATCCGAGCATAAAGCAGCTGTGAGATGTCGCCACCAGTGGCGAACTCGCTAGGTGGGAGATGTAGCCAGTGGTGGTCCCCGCCCCATCCCTGACGAGCTGGACAAAAGAGGGCATGGTTGGGAAGGTAAACCTTTTGATCGTAGCGCACCGTAATGAATCGTGCTAACAAGAAATTGAAGGGATCAGCACAGCACACCACCATCACGACAGGGATCTCAACTGGAGGCGTAACATACGGCGTAACACAGGGCTAAGGACGTGGGCCCAATCGACTTTGATCGGCGCGATCAGAGGCGATCAAAATTTTCGAGGAAGGCGGGAAGCAGATTTCAGGCAATCGGGGGCAATCAGCTGATCGCGATCAGCTGATCGCTCCAACTCGATCAACCGCCTCAAACAGCCCGATCAGACCCGATCAGACACAATCAGACCCAATCACTTGATTGCATGTGATCGGGGACCTGGGCGACGTACGCGAAATGTAACACGCCTCGTCATGGGGTCACGAAACTCCTTGCGAATACACCCAGATCGCCATAGCCATAGTTTCGCCACCCAATCGAAATTCAATCGAAATTACCACGATACTGAGATTCGTCAGTCTCGCCAAAGTTGGCCTGCAACTACCAGGTAATGGGTCGAAAGTTTTCATGCAAGAGCGCGAAACATTCGAGGAAAATCATCTCTGATCGGGCGGCGCGGGAAAAACGATCAGAATCAATTCGACCCGATCCAGCACGATCCGATCAGAGCCGATCAAAGTCGATTGGGCCCACGTCCTAAAGTTAGGCTTTTCGCCAACTCGGACGTTTTGGCTCCCTTCAAAAAATGCCCTGAAAACGCAGGGTCGGCTCAAAAACCGCTCGTAAAAATCAGGGCTGGCCTAAAGATTCCTCGTTGTCGTAATTCGATAGTTCCGCAGCGATGGAGACTTCTTTCTGACAAAAGCTGATGTCGGAACTTGTGCTGCTTTCCTGTGGAACTCTGCTCACAGAGAGCGAAAGTGTACAGGTGCCTCCGAATTTGACTAAGGAACAGAGGGGCGGGAGGGAAGCATTCAGGTGTACAAGTGCCTCCGAAATTGAAGTCCAGGAAGGGAGAAGTCTACCTGTGTTGGGTAGGGCGAGGGTGGGGGTAGTTAGAGCCTTAGAAAAAAGTCCGAGTCCTTCAAGGGAGTACTCGGATTCATAAGAGTCAGTCCTGGAAGTGCTCGGATTCAGTCAGGGCTGGCTGAACAAATCCCCTGTAAAAATCCGAGTTCGGCTGAAAAATACCTTGGAATTTCAGTCAAGAACGAGCATTTACGCTGATAGCCTGAGCCCTGATCCCAACCCCGTCGGGCCAGGTCAGGATGAGGTGGAGGAGGAGGTGGGGGGAAGTGGGAAAGAGGCCGTTTGGAAGGCTTTGGGGCGGAGTGGGTGGAAGCTGAAGCGGTGCGTTGCGATTGCTTTCTCCGAAGCGCGGTGGATGTGGAGGGCAGGAGTTGAACGGTTGCGGGGTAAGTGTGGATGGTTGGATTGCGAGGAGATGCGGCTGATTTTTACCTCAGGTTGCGAATCTGCGCTACCAGGCGCTGCTGCGGTTCGGGAAGCACGACAAAGGCGTCTCGAGTTGCGGACAATTTTTTTCAGGACCGAAGCGGTTGGGTGGATCAATCTTGGGCAACGCGTGTCCAACGAATTTTTGGAACAACTTCAAGCGTGGGGAAAAAATCCTATGTACAGTACATCCTCATGCAAGGCGTTACATCCACCGTTCGATCTGATTGACAAATTCGCCTGGTTTTGGCAAAGTGTCTAGCGTGGATTTAGTGGGCTTGATTGTATGCATTAACATTGTACGTACAAATGGATAAAACATCCAGCAAATATTTTGTGTTGAATTATTAGCGTTTTGCAGCTTGTGACCAAAGGTAGTTGAGTTCCTTGACGGAGAAGTCGGTACACAATATTCTTACCTGGCCTGCGCTATCTTGTGTCAGTGTAAGAAAAAGCATTGTGGAACTAGGGCCCACAAAAATAAAAAATAGTAATAATTTCATAACCAACCGATGCCATTCTAAGGTTCTAATAAATTCACGAAGGCAAGAAACCTGAAATTCTTAGGGAATTAACTGGATATGGTGCAACGTGGGTTACAAGAGGTAGGATAACATTCATCTTGCGTTCATTATTTCTTTTCAAAATGCTTTTATGTCCACTACCGAATCTTACCATCTATGGACCTGTCTTCTATGGCGATTCAGAAGAGTTCCGCTAACACGTCTCTTCTCGGGTTGGTGGAGCCGGCGGGTGTCAGAAAACAGTTCAACCGCCAAATCAATGACGAGCACCGGAACGAACTAGATTCAAGGCACAACAAGCAATTCATTCCAACAGATCGGTTTAAGGGGTTTAGAGCAGGTTCTGTAGGCTGTAGAGTCAGCAAGCATGGTTACATCGCGGTGGCAGATATGTAGCAGGTCCTCAATCCTTGATCCTGCCTACTCCTGCAATTCCAAATTGCCAATTCACGCGCTCCTGAATTCCACTCTTATTTTGTGCCACCTCATGCCGGCAGATTATGGGATCAGATAAGGCACCAAACCGGCATCAGTCCGTGTGATCTGATGTGAGCCGTCGCTAGCTATCCACTTTCTCCATCCGCTGTCGCTATTGGCCGGCATTTTTCCATCAATAGCCCTGCTTCTTATCCGCGCTATTATCGACAATAAAACAGGTGCTAACGAGGCAGGTGTTGTTAATGGCTAGCTGTGTCGGCACTACCCAGATGCGATCTATCGCATGCGGCTTCGCAAATGCGTTTGCGAATGATCTCGCGTATGGATTTGCGAACCTAGTGTCTAGTAACGGATCTCCTGCGCTTCGTCTGCCTTTCAGTCCCGCGCCGCGCGGCGTAAGATCTGACATGGCAGGACATTTCGTCCATTGCTCGCTCCGAAGAATCTTGGAACCCGCGCGACTTTCCGCGGCGCGAATGCGGTCTAGAAAGTCAACGCGAGTCGTGGCGAATCGGAAGAGGTCAACATCCCGTCGCGCCACGATAGCGGAGGCGGGGGAAGGGAGCGGGATTGAGGCGGGGAAGGAGGAGGGGAGCGCGGGGAGTTTGAGAGTCGCCGTAATTTGCGGGGGGCCGTCCGAGGAGCGCGGAATCTCGCTTAACTCGGCGCGGTCCGTGGTGGACCACCTGGAAGCGCCTGACGTGGAGATTAAGACGTACTATGTAGACCCGTTCTTGAGAGTCTTCGCCATTCCGACCACGCAGGTACTATTCGCCCTTCGCCCGCCCTCCCCTCCCCTTACCCACCTCCTCCCCCACCGTGGACAACCTGGGAGAGCGTGACGGAGACTTTTGAGTCAGGTGACTTTTGAGTCAGGTGACTTTTGAGTCAGGTGACTTTTGAGTCAGGTGACTCTTGAGTCAGGTGACTTTTGGGTCGGTGTTATTCCGACCACGCAGGTATTTCGCTTAACTCGGCGCGCCCCCTGCCGACGACCACGTGGAAGCGCGTGACGTGGAGATTAAGACGTACTGTCCGGCCCCGTATTGGGTGACTGGAACATGGAGATTAAGACGTTTATGAAAGTCATCGTCAATCCGATCACCCAGAGTCAACCCTTGCCCTTCCCTTCCGCATTTGCTCGACCCGTTGCTATCGCTGCCTCTTCCTCGGACCAACGTGCCTGTCCATTTCGACTTCCATTTCAACCGCACTCCACCCCCTTTTCTTCTGCGGCTTTCTCCTCATAAACCGTTTCCCGCTCAGATGTATTCCAACACTCCTGCCTACTTCGACTTGATCTTTTAAGCCCCCCATCCCCTTCTTTCCCTCCCTTTTCGTCTCTCGCCATTGCTATCGTCGCACCCCCCTCAGATGTACTCCAACACGCCTGCCGATTTCGACTTCAAGCTTCGCAGGTACTGACCTGCACCTTCTTCCCCTCAAATGTATTCCAACCTGCACCTTTGTAGAACGTCTGTGAGCGTTCTGTGGCCGCCTTTCTATCTTTGTAGGAGGTGCATGAACAGCAAATTGTTTGATTCCGCTGGAATTTAACCCTGCATGGGCGGCAGGGAATTCAGCAACTTGCTGTCCCCTTTCAGCATGGCATCGCCTTTCCCCTCCCTGCCTGCATTCGCAGCACACGTGTCAGCTACAGCCGTCAACTGCCTTGTTCACTTAGCCCCCCTTGCCTTTCCCTCCACCCCCCCCCCTCCCTTCGCTCCCTTCTCTCCCTTTGTCCCCATCGCTCCCCCCATTCCACTCGTCCCCCTCTGCCTTCTCTGTTTGCAGCATGGCATCGCCTTTCCCCTCCCTGCCTGCATTTGCGGCACACCTGTCCAAAGCAGCTGACATTGCCTTTCCAGTTATCCATGGGAAATTCGGGGAGGATGGGGGCATACAGGTGGGTTTGTTTGCTTCGGCCATTTACCGCTATGTAACCACACTTGTCACACGCAGTTGACATTGTGTTTCCAGTCATCCAAAGGAAATTCGGGGAAGACGGGGGCATACAGGTGGGTGGGTTTGCTTCTGCCATAAACTGCTATGCCCGCAACATAACAGCACATCTGTCACTCGAGTTTGACATTGTGTTCCCAGTCATCCATGAGAAATTTGGCGAGGACGGGGGCATACTGGTGGGTGGGTTTGCTTCTGCCAATTAATGTCTTGTCACCTCAACTACGGGATACAATGGCTTCTCCCCTCTTATCCCCCCTCCTTTCCCTAACTCCTTCCCCACTTTCCCACCTCGCCACCTCCCCTCGTATTCGCCCTCCTTTTCCACCCCTCACCTGCCCCTCTCGCCTCCTCTCTCTGACAGACCCCCTTGGAGCAATACGACTTTCCCTTTGTCGGCACCTCCTCTACTGCTGCTGAATTCTGAGTCAACTAACCCCCACACCCTCCTTCTCCCTTTCGTCCCCCCTCCTCCCCCTTCAACCCCCTACCAGGCACTGTTGGAGCAGCTAACATTCCCGTTGTCGGCACCTCCTCTGCTGCTGCTGAATTTTGTGTGAACTAACCTTCACACCGTCCCTCTCCCCCCCCCCGTCCTTCCGCCTCCCCTTCACCCCTCCTCCCCTTCACCCCTCCTCCCCTTCACCCCTCCTCCCCTTCACCCCCTACCAGGCACTGCTGGAGCAGCATGGCATTCCCTTTGTCGGCACTTCCTCTGCTGCTGTCCGCAATGCATTTGACAAGGTGGGAGGGCGGGCGGCAGGTGACCGAGTGGGGGAAGCTTGTTAGACAAAGTGATAGTTATGCCGGAAACCAAAGGTCTCAGGTTCGAATCTCAAAAGGTCCTACCTGCCAGCCCGCCAGCCCAAAGGTCACAGGTTCGAATTTCAAGAGGCTTTATAACCGCAGACTGATTTTGTGTTCCACATTGCTTCTCTCTCACCTCCCCTTCGATTTCCTCTTCAAAGTTGCGAATTGTTTTTTACCCTCCCTAGCTCTTCCTTCCTTACCTTACCTCCCCTTTGAACCAGCAGTAAGCGTGTTTTATCTAACGCATCTCATATCCCCCCTCCTCTCCTTTCCCCGGTGTTTCTTGCAGTATGCGTGTGCACAGCACATGAAGCGTTGCGGCTTTCCCACCCTCCCGTCCTTTCTCATCCAGGTGTGCAACTTAACTGAGAGCCAGTCCTTAGGTAAGTGCACGCTCTTAATCATGTTCTGAGGGGTCTGGAAACCCATTTTTCAGGCCTTTTTTCTCCCATTTCCTTCAAAAGGGCAGTTCAGTAAAAAAATCCATGCTTGCAATAACCCTGCACATGAAAGTATGGCTCTGTGTGGATTCAGGCTGGGGTAAACGACAACGATGGTGACGTGGCGCTTGCTGATTGGTTCACCTCCAACGGACTCTCACCAGACACCGGCTCTGTTGTGGTGAGACTCTCGATTGTGGCGCTTGTATTTTTAATACAAAATCTTTTTATACAATACTTAACACCGATTGGTCCTTGTATTAAATTTAGCAAGCATACACATTAGATGCAATGGTGGGTCCATTTCTCCTTGTTTTCCTGCTGCACCGTTCTCCACCGCCGCTAAGTACTTGCCTACCTAAGTTCTACTGGTGTGATTCTGGGTTGCTTTGCGTTGCAGGTGAAGCCAGCGCGTGCGGGGTCGAGTGTCGGTGTCTCTGTGTGTTCTGCTGCATGCGGTTTTCAACACGTCTCAATCAACCCCCCCGGCGCTGCGCATTGCCTCCCTCCCCTGGTGTGATTCTGGGTTGCTTTGCTTTGCAGGTGAAGCCAGCTCGTGCAAGGTCGAGTGTCGGTGTCTCTGTGTGTTCTGCTGCATGCGGTTTTCAACACGTCTCAATCAACCCCCCCGGCGCTGCGCATTGCCTCCCTCCCCTGGTGTGATTCTGGGTTGCTTTGCTTTGCAGGTGAAGCCAGCTCGTGCAAGGTCGAGTGTCGGTGTCTCTGTGTGTTCTGCTGCATGCGGTTTTCAACACGTCTCAATCAACCCCCCCGGCGCTGCGCATTGCCTCCCCCCCTGGTGTGATTCTGTGTTGCTCTGCTTTGCCTGCAGGTGAAGCCAGCGCGCGCGGGGTCGAGTGTCGGTGTCTCTGTGTGTTCCGGTGCAAAGGAAGCTTCCCAGAAGGCCCGCGAGCTGATATCTGAGGTCAGTTGTTTCTGCCCAATACATTCTTGGTAATTTTTCTGCCCCATGCTCTCGGGGTGAGTAACTCTTTTAATGCATTCTTGGGTTTAGGGTATCTTTTTAACTCTTGAATAGCATTATTTGTGCTCCATGTGTGCTCTCCTCCTGCGCCATACCTCATGTTTTGAGACGTCTCAAAACTTTCTATCAAACAGCGTCCATTGTGCTCCAAGAATACATCACGCCGTCGCCTTCCTCACGCCATCGCCTTCCTCACGCCGTCGCCTTCCCCTCTCCCCTCTCCCCCCTCTCCCTGCCCTCCACCCCTACTCACCCCAGGGTGTAGACGATCGGGTGGTGGTGGAGGTGTTTGCAGCAGGGGGCAAGGAGTTCACTGCAATTTTGCTGGAGTCACCCTCCTGCCCCTGCCTCGATGCTTCCTGTCCCCATTCCCCTCTCCCCTTTCCCTGCCCTCTGTCCCTACCCACCCCAGGGTGTGGACGAGCAGGTGGTGGTGGAGGTGTTTGCAGCAGGAGGCAAGAAGGTGACAGCCATTTGTTGCACTCAACCCCCTGCCCCTCTCCGCTGCCCCCTGCCGTCTGCGTCCTCTGCCCTCACCCCTGCCCCCTCTCCCTCCTCCCCCTCCTCTCCCTCCCAGGGTGTGGACGATCGGGTGGTGGTGGAGGTATTCAGGGCAGGGGGAAAGGAGTTCACGGCCGTCGCGCTGCACTTAACCCCCTGCCCCTGCCTCCATGCTTCCTGTTTCCCTTCCCCTCTCCTCTCTCCTCCTCCTGCCCCCTTACCTGCCTACCCACCTCAGGGTGTGGATGATCGGGTGGTGGTGGAGGTGTTTGCAGCAGGGGGGAAGGAGTTTACCACCATTGTGCTGCACCCAACCCCCTGCCCCTTGTCCCTAAGCTCTCCTCTCTTCCTCTCTCCTCCCTCCTGCTCCTGTGTGCCCATACCCACCACAGGGTGTGGACGATCGGGTGGTGGTGGAGGTGTTTGCAGCAGGGGGGAAGGAGTTCACTGCCATTGTGTTGGAGTCAGCAGCTGGGGCGGGGGGTGAGGATGGGAACAATGGCACCCGCAGTGCAGTGTGCCTGATTCCCACGCAGGTGAGCTACCATTGCAGTGTGCTGCAGCAGGGGGGAAGGAGTTCACTGCCATTGTGCTGGAAGCACAGCTGGGGCGGGGGGTGGCGGTGAATCGGCTGTGGCTGGAGCAAGCAGCAGCCGTGCAGTGTGCCTCATCCCCACGCAGGTGAGGTACCTACCATTGTATGCAGTGCAGCCGGGGGGAACGGGATCAGTTCAGTAGTCACCGCATCAGCAGCCGCAGCTGGGAATGGCACCCGCAGTGCAGCAGCCGCAGCTGGGAATGGCTTTTGAGAATTCTCAAAAGCCCCACGCAGGTGAGGTACCTACCATTGTATGCAGTGCAGCCGGGGGTAGTGGGATCAGTTCATTAATCACCTCATCGCAGCAAGGGGCAAGGAGTTTACCGCCATCGTGCTGGAGGCAGCAGCAGCAGTAGCTGGGGCTGTGGTTGAAATCCCCACCCACCCAGGTACTGCCTGTGCCTAATCCCCACCAGGTGTGGCTCTCAAGGCATCTCAGACATGGTATTCTTGAGGCGCCACATTGTCAGCACCTCACAGTGTGTTTCTTCTTCGCTTTTCTGTGGATTTTACTTTTGAGAATTCTCAGAAGTAAATACCTCACAAAGTGCCTCTTCTTCCCTCTTCTTCCCTCTTCTTCCCTCTTCTTCCTTCTTCTTCCCTCTTCTTCCCTCTTCTTCCCTCCTCTTCCTTCTTCTTCCCTCTTCCTCTTCTTCCCTCTTCTTCCCTCTTTTTCCCTTTTCTTCCCTCTTCCTCTTCTTCCCTCTTCTTCCCTCTTTTTCCCTTTTCTTCCCTCTTCATCCCTCTTCTCCCCTCCCCTTCCATCCACTTTCTTGCTGCCCACACACCACGTGGAGCTTACAAGCTTCGCCGCTTCCCAAGCAACTCGGCTGTCGCCTGTGCTCCTGCCACGGCAGGAGCACACCAATAACCTCTCTTTCCCTTCCCTCCCGTTCCCTTTCCTACCCCGTCCCTTGTCTTGCCACACACCAGGTGGAGCTTACTGGCTTTCCTGCTTCTCAAAGCACCTTGCCTGTTGATGGTGCTGCTCCTGCCACAGCAGCAGCAGCAGCAGCAGCAACTGAAGGCACCTTCCTCCCTTGTCTTGCCACACCCCACACCAGGTGGAGTTGACAGGCTTTGCCACTTCTCAAGGCACCTCGCTGGTGGCTGGTGCTGCTCCTGCCACAGCAGCAGCAGTAGCAGCAGAATCTGAAGGCGCTGAATCGGAAAGTGACAGCAATGGGGACATCTTTCCTCAACGTCCTCCCTTGTCTTGCCACGCCCCACACCAGGTGGAGTTGACAGGCTTTGCTGCTGCTCCTGCCACGGCAGCAGCAGAATCACTTGAAGGCGCTGAGTCTGATAGTGACAGCAGTGGGGATATCTTCGACTACCGACGGAAATACCTTCCCACACAGCAGGTAATGCTCGAGTCGAGTGAGCAACTCCTCTGTTGCTGCTCCTCTTGCCACGACAGCAGCAGCAGCAACTGAAGGGGCTGAGTCTAATAGTGACAGCAATGGGGATATCTTCGACTATCGACGAAAATACCTTCTCACTTAGCAGGTAATGTTCGAATTGCCTTGCCTGATCTCGTCACCCAAAATTCCCGTTTGTCTCTGATTCACTTCCTTTTTCTCCCTTCCCCCTTCCACCACCTCTCTCACGCCTCTTTCAGGTTCTCTACTCCACGCCTCCTCGCTTCCCTCCCACTATCCTCTGCCTGTAATGAGTCGAGTTTTGAGTCGACTCAAAACTCGACTCATTACACACGCCGCCTCGCTTCCCCCCCACCATCCTCGCCTCCCTCCACTCCTCAGCCACGCGCCTCTTCTCCTCCCTCTCCCTCCGCGACTGCGCCCGCCTCGACGGATGGTGTGTCCTCTTTGCTCTCTGCCTTCTCCCCTCCCTAACTCCTCAAGGCACCCTCCTTCCCAAACTCTTCCCCGTATTCCCTCATACCCACTTCTGTCTGTCTGCTATTCCCCCCCCCTCCCCACCCCAAATCCCCCTCCTCCCTCCCCTTCCTCGTCAGGTTCTCTACTCCACGCCGCCTCGCTTCCCCCCCACCATCCTCGCCTCCCTCCGCTCCTCAGCCACGCGCCTCTTCTCCTCCCTCTCCCTCCGCGACTGTGCTAGGCTGGACGGATGGTTCCTCCCTCCTTCCTCCCCGGCATACACCCGCGTGCTCGCAGGGCTGAAAGCTAGTAAAGAGGAGGCTGATAACGAGGACAATGGGCAGGGGGGGGAGTGGGAGGAGGAGTATAAGGAGGGGATAGTGGTGTTCTCGGACGTCAATATTGTTAGCGGCATGGAGCAGACCTCTTTCCTCTTCCAGCAGGCTGCTTTGGTGAGTGGTCCAATCATGGTGCCCCTTATAACTTATACGCCCGCTACCATTACCATTACCATTATCATTACCATTACCACTACCATTACCATTACCATTACCATTAACACTACCATTACCATTAACACTACCATTACCATTAACACTACCATTACCATTAACACTACCATTACCATTACCATTAACAGTACCATTACCATTACTATTAACACTACAAATACCATTACCATTACCATTACCACTACCATTACATTACCATTAACACTATTATTACCATTACCATTACCATTACCACTACCATTACCATTACCATTACCACTACCATTACCATTATCATTACCATTACCATTACCATTACCATTAACATTACCATTACCATTACCATTACTATTACCACTTCCATTACCATTACCATTACCATTACCATTATCATTACCACTACCATTACCACTACCATTAGCATCACTAATACCATTACCACTACGATTACTACTACCACTACGATTACCATTATCACTGCCATTACCACTACCATTACCACTACCATTGCCATTACCATTATCACTGCCATTACCATTACCATTACCATTACCATTACCATTACCATTGTGGTGTTTTCGAACATGAATATCGTTAGCGGCATGGAGCAAGCGTCGTTTCTTTTCCAGCAGGCTGCGTTGGTGAGCCTTCCCTCTTTCGCACTGTGTATTGTTAGTACATGTATGCTAATAACATGTACATTATCTCCGGATGAGAATATCGTTTGCGGCATGAAGCAGACCTCGTTTCTCTTCCAGCAAGCTGCGTTGGTGAGTGTTCCTCCTTCCTCACTCATTCATGTCAAAAGTTTTATGCTAATCTCATTCATGTCAACAGTTGTATGCTATGTCAATATTGTTAGCCGGCTCCTGTGTCCCTTGAGTCAACTCAAATCACATTCTTCCACTCTACTTACAACCTCCCACTGCCCACAGGTGGGACTCTCCCACACTCTCATCCTCAGGTGGATCCTCGCATCTGCCTGCTCCAGATACGGCCTTCTCCAGATACGGCCTTCTCCAGATACGGCCTTCTCCACATACGGCCTTCCTCCATGTTTCTTTAGCTCAGTTAAATTTGACTCTTTCCCCCCCATTCCTTCCAGGTGGGCCTCTCCCACTCCCTCATCCTCAGGTGGATCCTCGCTTCAGCCTGTTCCAGATACGACCTTCCCCTCCCTCTCCACCCCCCTCCGGCTACTCCTGGCGTCGGGGGTTTGGGAGAGGAGGGAGGTGGAGGGGAGGGAGGTGAAACAGGAGGGAGGCGGCAGCTGGTGTGGGTGTTATTTGGAGGCAGCACAGCAGAGCGCCAGGTGTCTCTCATCAGCGGGACCAACGTGTGGCTCAAGCTGCGTTCTTGCCCGCAGGTGCGTTGGCAGTGCTGTGCTGTTGCCCAAGCCCTCTCCGATAGGTGAGCAGCACAGCAGAGCGCCAGGTGTCTCTTATCAGAACCAATGTGTAGCTCAAGCTGCGTTCCTGCCCGCAGGTGCGTCTATTCGTGTCTGTGGTCCGTAGCTCATAGCTCATAGCCCGTGTCCTCAACCCTACACCTGGCAGCACAGCAGAGCGCCAGGTGTCTCTGATCAGTGGAACAAACGGGTGGCTCAAGCTCAGGGCCTGTCCACAGGTGCGTTTGCCGTGCTGTGCTGTTACCCATGCCCTCTCCGATAGGTGAGCAGCACCACGCAGAGCGCCAGGTGTCTCTTATCAGCGGCACCAACTTGTGGCTCAAGATGAGGGCGTGCCCGCAGGTGTGTGTGTGTGTGTGTGTGTGTGTGTGTGTGTCTGTGTGTGTGTGTGTGTGAGTGTGTGTGTGTGTGTGTGTGTGTGTGTGTGTGAGTGTGTGTGTGTGTGTGTGTGTGTGTGTGTGTGTGCCTGTCTTTGAGAAATTGCCTGTGATCCGGAGCTCATAGCTTATGGCCCTCAATTCTTCACCTAGGGGAAGGAAGCACAGCAGAGCGCCAGGTGTCTCTCATCAGCGGCACCAATGTGTGCCTCAAGCTGCGTGCCTGCCCGCAGGTGTGCTTGTCTCTCTGTGTGCGCGTTGGTGTGCTGTGCTGTTCTGTTCCGCATGCCTCCATAGCTCATCCCCCCTCTCCCATAGCCCATCCCCCCTCTCCCATAGTCTCTGCCCTTCTTCTCCCTATCCCTTCTCACATCCCGTCCCTCTTTCCCTCTCCCCATCTCCTCTTCCACAGTTTGACGTGCAACCATTCCTCCTCTCTCCTTCACAGGACAGCAGCAGCAACACTGCTGGGAACAGCAGCAGCCAACACTGCTGGGAACAGCAGCAGCCAACACTGCTGGGAACAGCAGCAGCCAACACTGCTGGGAACAGCAGCAGCCAACACTGCTGGGAACAGCAGCAGCAACACTGCTGGGAACAGCAGCAGCCAACACTGCTGGGAACAGCAGCAGCCAACACTGCTGGGAACAGCAGCAGCAACACTGCTGGGAACAGCAGCAGCCAACACTGCTGGGAACAGCAGCAGCCAACACTGCTGGGAACAGCAGCAGCCAACACTGCTGGGAACAGCAGCAGCAACACTGCTGGGAACAGCAGCAGCAACACTGCTGGGAACAGCAGCAGCCAACACTGCTGGGAACAGCAGCAGCAACACTGCTGGGAACAGCAGCAGCCAACACTGCTGGGAACAGCAGCAGCCAACACTGCTGGGAACAGCAGCAGCCAACACTGCTGGGAACAGCAGCAGCCAACACTGCTGGGAACAGCAGCAGCCAACACTGCTGGGAACAGCAGCAGCAACACTGCTGGGAACAGCAGCAGCCAACACTGCTGGGAACAGCAGCAGCCAACACTGCTGGGAACAGCAGCAGCCAACACTGCTGGGAACAGCAGCAGCAACACTGCTGGGAACAGCAGCAGCCAACACTGCTGGGAACAGCAGCAGCCAACACTGCTGGGAACAGCAGCAGCAACACTGCTGGGAACAGCAGCAGCCAACACTGCTGGGAACAGCAGCAGCCAACACTGCTGGGAACAGCAGCAGCAACACTGCTGGGAACAGCAGCAGCCAACACTGCTGGGAACAGCAGCAGCCAACACTGCTGGGAACAGCAGCAGCCAACACTGCTGGGAACAGCAGCAGCCAACACTGCTGGGAACAGCAGCAGCAACACTGCTGGGAACAGCAGCAGCAACACTGCTGGGAACAGCAGCAGCCAACACTGCTGGGAACAGCAGCAGCAACACTGCTGGGAACAGCAGCAGCCAACACTGCTGGGAACAGCAGCAGCCAACACTGCTGGGAACAGCAGCAGCCAACACTGCTGGGAACAGCAGCAGCCAACACTGCTGGGAACAGCAGCAGCCAACACTGCTGGGAACAGCAGCAGCAACACTGCTGGGAACAGCAGCAGCCAACACTGCTGGGAACAGCAGCAGCCAACACTGCTGGGAACAGCAGCAGCCAACACTGCTGGGAACAGCAGCAGCAACACTGCTGGGAACAGCAGCAGCCAACACTGCTGGGAACAGCAGCAGCCAACACTGCTGGGAACAGCAGCAGCCAACACTGCTGGGAACAGCAGCAGCCAACACTGCTGGGAACAGCAGCAGCCAACACTGCTGGGAACAGCAGCAGCAACACTGCTGGGAACAGCAGCAGCAACACTGCTGGGAACAGCAGCAGCCAACACTGCTGGGAACAGCAGCAGCAACACTGCTGGGAACAGCAGCAGCCAACACTGCTGGGAACAGCAGCAGCAACACTGCTGGGAACAGCAGCAGCCAACACTGCTGGGAACAGCAGCACCAACACTGCTGGGAACAGCAGCACCAACACTGCTGGGAACAGCAGCAGCCAACACTGCTGGGAACAGCAGCAGCCAACACTGCTGGGAACAGCAGCAGCCAACACTGCTGGGAACAGCAGCAGCAACACTGCTGGGAACAGCAGCAGCCAACACTGCTGGGAACAGCAGCAGCCAACACTGCTGGGAACAGCAGCAGCAACACTGCTGGGAACAGCAGCAGCCAACACTGCTGGGAACAGCAGCAGCCAACACTGCTGGGAACAGCAGCAGCCAACACTGCTGGGAACAGCAGCAGCCAACACTGCTGGGAACAGCAGCAGCCAACACTGCTGGGAACAGCAGCAGCCAACACTGCTGGGAACAGCAGCAGCAACACTGCTGGGAACAGCAGCAGCCAACACTGCTGGGAACAGCAGCAGCAACACTGCTGGGAACAGCAGCAGCCAACACTGCTGGGAACAGCAGCAGCCAACACTGCTGGGAACAGCAGCACCAACACTGCTGGGAACAGCAGCAGCAACACTGCTGGGAACAGCAGCAGCCAACACTGCTGGGAACAGCAGCAGCCAACACTGCTGGGAACAGCAGCAGCCAACACTGCTGGGAACAGCAGCAGCAACACTGCTGGGAACAGCAGCAGCCAACACTGCTGGGAACAGCAGCAGCCAACACTGCTGGGAACAGCAGCAGCAACACTGCTGGGAACAGCAGCAGCCAACACTGCTGGGAACAGCAGCAGCCAACACTGCTGGGAACAGCAGCAGCCAACACTGCTGGGAACAGCAGCAGCCAACACTGCTGGGAACAGCAGCAGCCAACACTGCTGGGAACAGCAGCAGCCAACACTGCTGGGAACAGCAGCAGCAACACTGCTGGGAACAGCAGCAGCCAACACTGCTGGGAACAGCAGCAGCCAACACTGCTGGGAACAGCAGCAGCAACACTGCTGGGAACAGCAGCAGCAACACTGCTGGGAACAGCAGCAGCCAACACTGCTGGGAACAGCAGCAGCCAACACTGCTGGGAACAGCAGCAGCAACACTGCTGGGAACAGCAGCACCAGCAGTGGCACAACTGGCAGAATACTTCTGAAGTTTCCCCTCTTCCTCCTCTCCTCATTCCCCCTTTCCATCACCTATCTCTTCTCCCTCTCCCACAGTTCGACGTGCAACCATTCCTTCTCTCTCCATCTCACGACAGCAGCAGCAACACCGCTGGGACCAGCAGCAGCAATGGCTCAGGCAACGTGTCGAGCCCCGAATCTCTCTCATTGAGTGAACGAGCGGCGTGGGCAGCAGAGGTCGATACGGTCTGGTCCCTCCCGTAAGCATTCTTTGTCATTGCAAGAGATTAAGGATGGCTTTTGAGGGTCCTTCCACCCCTGTTTCTGGCTGCCCACGATGCAAACTAGTACTAGGGTGAGCAGTGTGGGCAGCTGAAATCAACACTGTGTGTTCCCTCCCTCCCGTAAGCAATGCTCTTGACTGGAACATTTAACGAAACGAGCCCTTACTTGGAGTTGACTAAGGAGATGGGATGATAGCACGTGCCTGCTTGTATCGAAGTGTTTTTGAATTGGTGATGTTGTTGCGTAAGCTGCTTGTTTCGATTGATGCTTGTGAAAAAGTGGCCTTTGTTTCCCCTTTCGTGAGTCGACTAAAAAACCTTCCTTCTCCCCTTTTTTTTTGGCGGTGATTGAACAGGTACCCTGCAATCCTGCGACACACTGTAGAGGAAGTCGAGGCGGCTTGTATCGAAGCATCAAGAGAAGCAGCTCGACTGAAAGAAGCCGAAACAGAAGCAGAAGCAGCAGCTGCAGCAGCGGAAACAGGCAGCAGCAGCAGCAGCAGCAGCAGCACTTCCGCCTCCTCCTCTCCCGTACACTCTCTCCTGTCTTCTCTCCAGCAATCCATCAAACAAGAACTCGTGGGGAGGGATAAGCCCTCTTCATCTGGTGGTGGTGCTGATGGTGTTGGTGCTGCTGCTGGTGTTGCTGTTGCTACTGGCGGTGGTGGTCGCTTTGGGGATGTGGATGTGCGTGTGCCACCGAGACAGATGTCGCTCCGTGATTGGGTGGCTGCTGCGAAAGCACAAGGCGCAGTTGTCTTCATCGCAGGTACTCAGAAGTTGCTCTTGTCTCCCTCCCACCCACCTGGTCGTATCCCTTGGCTTGGCCCACACTGCTCCTTCTAATGCCATATGAGTCTCCCCTTTATCTTCCCCCATTTTTCCGCCTCGACCCCTTTCCCCCAACTTTTCTCTTCCCCCTTGTCCCCTCTAATCCCTTTCTCCAGTGCATGGAGGGATTGGCGAGGACGGCACGCTACAGCACCTGCTGGAGCATGAGGGAGTGCCCTTCACTGGTGAGAGGCTTGTCTATCCTCACGTAGAAAATCTCCTGTTTTTCAAGTCGACTCAATAGCTGAACCTCTTACTAAAAAGTGTGTGCATGTTTTGATTCTAGTCGACAAAAGGCTGAGCCCCTTCCGTGTGCTAGACAAGCAGACTCCCCTGTGAAATGTCATCATTCCAGCATGCACTTAACTAAGCGTCTGCCTGCCATGCAGGTTCCGGGTCTGAAGCATCTCAGCTGTGTATGGACAAGGTCGCCACAGGCCAGGCGATTGCTCACGTGAGTATCGAGGGTTGGTACATGTGGGTGTGTGTGTGGGTGTGTGCGTGCCTGCGTGTGGGTGTCTGCATGTGCTTGTTTGCGTCTGAAGCGGCTCAGCTGTGTATGGAAAAGGTCGCCACAGGCCAGGCGATTGCGCATGTGAGTCACGAATGTGGAGATGGGTGCAGATGTTTGCAGATGGGTGCAGATGGGTGCAGATGTTTGCAGATGGGTGCAGATGGGTCTGTAAGCGCTTGTTTGGCTCTGTACCCTTGCCCAGCTGTGTATCGACAAGGTCGCCACAGGCCAGGCCATCGCGCATGTGAGTCACGAACGTGCAGATGGATGCAGATGGGTGTAGATGGGCTAGGCCATTGCGCATGTGAGTGGCGAGGGTGGGTGCATGCCGCGTGGGTGCCTCTAATGGGGGTATAGGGATGCATGGTAAGAGAGAGTCGGGAGAGTCGGGATCTTGAAATTAAGCTTCAACTCCCTTTTTTGTTCAAGAGATGTTATCTCTTCTCTGGTCGCTCCTCCGTTTTGTTCCTTCCGTCTTACTTATAAGTTTCCCTCCCTACTTGCTTTCTCTTTTCTTACCTCCAGCTGACCTCGCAAGGGATATTCTCGGCTCGAAAGCTACTCCTTTCCCTTGACCAGCTGCTGCCCTGTGCTACAGCTGATGGTGGCGCTGCTGCTGCTTCTGCTGGTGCTGGTGGTGGTGCCGCCGATGCCACGTGGCAGCGTCTGATTGGAGAGCTCCAGGCGGCCTCGTTCTGTGTAAAGCCCGCGACAGACGGTTGCTCTGCTGGCGTCGCCCGACTCGCGTGAGTGCAATGCGGTGCAAAACATTGCGGAGTGGTTTGTTGCGGCCTAGTAGGTTGCATTGGCGTGGAGAGGGGTGACAGGCAGTTTGGAGCAGGCGTATATTGAGTACTCCCATATTTTGCTTTATACCCCCTGCCTCTTTTCAACCTTCTTTTTTCCCCCCTTCCCTGTGCATTGGTTTGATCTTTCACCGTCCCAGCACCCCATCTGATCTAGCAGCCTACGTTGCAGCAGTCAGGGATGCGGCCCCTCGCCTGCTGCCCGGCCAGCTATCCACGGTGGGTGGGTGCGTGAGTGAGTGAGTGAGTGAGTGAGTGGGTGAGAGAGGAGTGTGAGTGGGTGGATGAGTGAGTGAGCAGTTAGGGATGCGGCCCCTCGCCTGCTGCCCAGCCAGCTATCCATGGTAAGTGGGTGGATGAGTGGGTGAGTGTGAGTGGGTGAGTGTGAGTGTACGTGGGCGCACAAATGATTGGGTGTATGTGTGGGTGAGTGAGCAGTCAGGGATGCGGCCCCTCGCCTGCTGCCAGGCCAGCTGTCAACGGTGAGTGGATGGGAGCTAGAGGTTGCGTGAGTATGTGAGTGAGTGAGCGATTGGGTGGGTAAATTAATCAAAACAGTTCCCATTCAATTCTCCTCCTCTATCCTTCCTTCTTTCTCCTCCGCTTACCCTCCCACACACCCACGTCACCCCCAGCTATGCGGGATAGTGGAGATGCCTGCCTGTTCGCCCCCCAACCCATCTGCTCTTTGAGCCTTTCATCGAAACAGACCCTATTCTTCCTTTCCTAAACCCTTTGACCTCCTCTCCTCCCTTCCCTAATGCTTCTCGTTCCCCACTCCCCCTCTCAGTTGTGTGGGATAGTGGAGATGCCTGTTCGCCCCCCAACGCACCTCCTCTTCGAGCCCTTCATCGAAACAGACCCCATTCGACCGCTGCCAACCGCACAGCAGCACCAGAACCACCAGCAGCAGGAAGAGGAAGCGGAGGGCACGTGTGACAATAACGAGGGGCTCGTGTGGGAGGGCAGGAGGCGGTGGGTGGAGGTGACTGTAGGGGTGGTGGGGCACCGGGGCAGGATGAGGGCGTTGGCTCCGAGTGTGACTGTAAAGGAGGCTGGAGACGTGCTCACACTTGAGGAGAAGTTCCAAGGTGAGTGTGACAATAACGAGGGGCTGGTGTGGGAGGGGAGTTGGAGGGGCACCGGGGCAGCATGAGGGCTCTGGCCCCGAGTGTGACTGTAAAGGAGGCTGGAGACGTGCTCACACTGGAGGAGAAGTTCCAAGGTGAGTGTGACTGTAGGGAGTTGTAGGCGTGGTTATTTTTTATTCTGGGAAAGTAGCCTGCTGCTAAGGTTCTAGGTTGAAGGAGGGTGAGTGCTGGTTGAAAAGAAAGAAAAGAAAGAAACAAACAAAGCTGGATAAGGTAAGTAAAGCAGGGATCTCTTTCTGGAAAACATTAGAAGCTGTTATTGGCTTGGCTGTCAGCCCTTCCCTGTTTCATCCTCTTGCCTGAATCCTCCTTTGGGATAGTTCTGAAATTTATGAAATTTCTGAAATTTCTGAAAATTTTAGGGTGGCTGTCAGCCCCTTCCCTGTTTCCTTCTCTTGCCTGAATCCTCCTCTTCCCGCATCCTGCATTTCTCGTTTCAGGTGGCACGGGCATCAATCTCACTCCTCCCCCAACGTCCATCATCAGGTATTGACCTCTTACTCGCTCAGCTAGCAGAACACAACACACTCTATTCTGCGGTGCTTAGTAAGGTTTAAGAGACCACAACACTCTCCATTCTCTAAGGTCAATACCTTAGATGTGGCAGAGGATGCTGCATCTTCTTGCTTCAGATGTGGTAACCGCAACGGCTGCTGCAGAGCAGCCCCCCCCCCCTATACACCCGGCCTTGGATCTCCCCTCTACACCCCTCCCAGTGCTAATGCCCAGGAGGCAGGTCGGAGGCGCATTGAGATGGTGGCCAATGCTCTCAACATCGACGGTTTCAAGTTTGCTGCCCCAGGTAGCAAGCATCTGTCCGTGTTCATGCGTGCCTCTCTCTACCTCCCCTGCTAGTGCTAATGCCCAGGAGGCAGGGCGGGAACGCGGTGGCCTATGCTCTCGACATCGATGGTTTCACCTTTGCTGGTGTAGAAAGCAAGCATCTATCTTTGTTCATTCGCGCCTCTTTCCACCTCCCCTCCCAGTGCAAGTGCGCAGGAGGCGGGGCGGAGGCGCATTGAGATGGTGGCCAATGCTCTCAACATCGACGGTTTCGCCCGGATTGATGCCTTCATGCATGCAGACACCGGCGAGGTAATTCTATTGGAGGAAACTCTGCACATTCCGTCCACGCTTTTGCATTTTCTTGCATTTTTTTTTTTCCATACCATACCTAAGCATGCGTCCTCTCTTTTGTGGTGGATTTGAGCAGGTGATTGTTATTGAGGCCAACACTGTCCCGGGCATGACTCCTTCAACCGTGCTTATGCACCAGGTGCCTTCACACACCACAAACGTTTATCGTACATTGTTGATTAGTCTCCCATGCTCACACAGACAGCTCGTTGGTTGGTTGGTTGGTTGGTTTGTTTGTTGTTCATGCAGGCCCTAGCTGAGTCGCCGCCGATTCGACCAAGAGTTTTTTTTGCCATGGCAGTTGAGCATGCTCTTGAAAGGCATAGATAGTTGAAACGCATGATAGCGAAATAGGTGTACCGTACATGAGCTACAACATTTCGAACTGCTATGTTGTAGTGGGGTCTGTTGTGGTGGGGATGTCGATGAGGGAGCGAGAGGAGTTTCCAGGTGTGATGTCTCTCCCGCTTCATGAACATCGCCCCACAAACAGCGCCTACCAATCACACCGAGGCAGAAGCGTGATGCCGAGGAAGTTGAGGCGCAACGGATGAGATTGCAGGATCCACGGCATATCAACATAGCGTGCGAGAATGCAACGAAATGAGCGAGTTTTCGCGAGGACCTACCAGACCTCGCCTTCCATCGGGACGGTCGCAGCTCGGCATTATCGACAGCAGCCTTGGAGTTTGGTTTATTGATCTACTTTCTCACATGCTGGCGTCGCACCTGCCTGCCCAGTCGTCGTACTTCGTCGCCCTGGTTTCTTCAAACGTCGCCAGCCACCAGAACCTGGCGTGCATTCTGCGTGTCATGCAGTTCTCCTGCGACTATGCTGGTCGTGCGACGTCGTTGTGTCTTGGCCGTCACACTGTATTCATTTTAGTGCGACGATTACGGGTCGTCAAGAATCCTGCGAATTACGTTACATACCTTCTTCCGCTCCATCGCTCTCTTACAATGCTCTGAGTTCAGCACTGTTAGGAGCTGACAGCCATTGTTCATAGATATTCCGAGTCCATTCCACTATCAGGGTTTTTGTTCCTTCTCGTCCAGGTTCTTTTCAGCTCAAATATTTTATTTTTTTTGTTCCCCTTCCTTCGTGGAAGCTTACCGTAGCAGATAACACGCCGATTTTTTTGGGCCTGTTTCTGAATAACGGAATATTACCGAGTGATTTTTGTTGCCATCGAGGCTTGGCAGTTTAGGCACCAATGGCGTTTTTTATGAGGTCCTAATCGACGCATTTTACACAGTCTCTTACCGTGTACGCCACGTTTCCGGACGGTTTGTTTTATCGCGAGGCCGTTTTTGATAGAAAATGGCGAATTCTGGAAAAAGTGGACGGAAAGATAAATCGGCTTCAGGCCGGCCTTCCCCACATAAACAGCGAAAGAAAGTTACAGATTCCCGAGTCCAGAAAGTCGAGGATCAGACTAGGGACGAAATTCCGCTATTGACGGCTTCAGTAACAGAACAGAGCACGCTGGTGCATCGCACAGAGAATAAGGAGGACGAAAAGCCAGAGAAGCTTCCTCAAGTTCGAGCCGTGATTCCCGGTCCTACGCCTGGATCTCGTGTGACTATAGCGGTGGGAAGTAGTATCCATGAGATCTGTCTCGTTCCGTTGCTGCAAATTAGATGGATCAGGCCGCAGAAGGTTGGACCTGGGTTGCGAAATCTAGGTAACACGTGTTACCTGAACAGCGTGTTACAATGCTTGACATACACGCCGCCGCTCGCGAATTTCTGCCTGCAGCAGCAGCACACCAAGATCTGTGAGTTCCTAAATGAGCCTTACGATGATCCCGTAGTTGAATCGAGTCTCTCCGTTATTGGTGTCACTAATACGATTAGCTTGAGCCTGGTTCACATAACTTGCCGGGATTGGTGTGCGGCAACAGCAACAGCAGCAGCATAGGATATTCAATGCGAATTTTAGTAGGAAAAGATCCTCTTTTTTTCCCAGCTGAACCGTGCTCGGATTCTTGAGCCAGTTTTTTCATTAATCAGTCATCGTAGGTTAACTTCTGACAGTTCGGACAGACATCTGGCAGACAAAAATAGCAGCACTCGTGGACCTTTTCTCGTTTAGATTAGCAACATTCATTCAGACTGACGCTAGTCAGTTCATACCAACATTTGGACACTTCAGTTTAGCATTCAGCCAGTCCAGATTAGCAAGCAGTACGTTCACATTAGCCTTCACATCGTTCACATTAGCATTCAGCCAGTTAAGATCCGCATCTAGACTGTTTACAGTGGCGTTCAGTTACTTCAGATTAGACCAGTCAGTCCAAAGATGGCATTCAGCCAGTTCAGATCAGCATTCAG
This sequence comes from Closterium sp. Yama58-4, assembly GCA_947470075.1. Lineage (NCBI taxonomy): Eukaryota > Viridiplantae > Streptophyta > Zygnematophyceae > Desmidiales > Closteriaceae > Closterium > Closterium sp. Yama58-4. The sequence continues at coordinate 665,783 of CANIUD010000068.1, read as the reverse complement.
TCAGTCCAGATGGGCATTAGTCAGTTCAGATGAGGATTCATTGAGTCCAGATGAGGATTCAGTCAGTCCAGATCAGCATTCAGTCAGTCCAGATGAGCATTCAGGCAGTCCAGTTTAGCGCTCAGCCAGTCCAGATGAGCATTTAGTCAGTTCAGATGAGCATTCAGTCAGTCCAGATGAGCATTCATTCGGTCCAGATGAGCATTCAGGCAGTTTAATTTAACACCCATTCACTCTAGATGCCATTTAGTCAGCCCAGGTTCACATCAGACAGACAGTTTGGCCTAAGAATTTAGCGAAGTCTCAACTTTTTGAGTCAATAACTAGTGCATCTCGTCAGTCGTTACAATAAGACGTTAAGTTGAGTTGAGCTTTTGTTTCACGTCTTATTTCCACGCTCTTGTTGCTCTTTTCGATGCCTCTGCTTCTTTGTTGACAACCTTCTTGTCCTTCTAAACCCCTCTCACTCCCTACCACGTCCCCTCCTCAGGTGCATTTCTGAACCCTGGGGGAACAGCGTCCTGCCCCTTTTGCATTCTCGAGCGCCGTATCGCCCGCTCTTTGACTCTTGAGGCTGCCCGGGTCACGCCTAGAGTTGTAGTGAACCAACTCTGTTGCACTCCCTCCCTTTTTCTCCCCTCTTCCCTCCCTCTTTTCCCTCCCCAGGTGCACTTCTGAACCCTGGGGGAACAGCGTCCTGCCCCTTTTGCATTCTCGAGCGCCGAATCGCCCGTTCTTTGACTCTCGAGGCCGCCCGGGACACGCCCAGGGTTGTAGTGAACCGCTTAAAGCTGATTGCCAAGAGTTTCAGTCACGGTCGGCAAGAGGACGCCCATGAGCTGCTTCGATACGCGATAGAAGCATGCAACAGAGCGTGTGTAGCTCTGCACAAGAAGGTGGCTGCTGCAGCCGCGGCTGCTGCTGCTTCTGCTGCTTCTGCAGCTGTTGCTGGTGCTGCTAATGGGCCGAATGGCAGTGCAGGTGTGACTACATCGGGGGCTGTGAGTCCACTGAACCAGCAGGTGGAAGGGATGTCTCTAAACGAGGGGGGCACCGTTCAGAAGATGCACACGAGACGAAGCTCTAGATTATCCTTGGACAGAGCTAACGACAGTAGGGAATCCGCCCAGGAAGGTTCGTTCCCCCAGCAGTTTGTAACAGAGCAGGAGTCAATGCAGTTGGGCCAGTTGACAGGCAGTCAGGGGTGCCTGGTGCCTCAGTTAGGGGACCCCGTGGAGAGCACTGATATGGATGTAGAAGTGGACGTAAACGCAGACGCAGACGTGACAGAAGTGCCTGAACCGTCTGCTGCTTCCGCCTCAGCGCCAGCTACAGGATCATCCTCAGCAGCGGCTGTAGCGGATGAGGCAGATGTAGCAGCGGGGGGTAGCGGCAGCAGCGGCGGTGGGAGCGTGCCTAGGAGAAGGATGAGCTTGAGAAGGCGAGGGTTTGCCACTGATGGGGAGGAAGAGGAGGACAGGGACGGGGGTTTTGGGCATGCGGGAGCAGGGGCGGGGGCGGGGAGGGGAGTGGGCGGAGGCAGGGCGCGGAAGGGAAGGGGGGTTGCGCTGCGGATAGGGCTGCATGTCTTGCCTGGAAGGAGGAAAGGGCGGGGGGCAGGGGCGGCAGGGGCGGCAGCAGGGGCGGCAGCGGATCAGATAGGCTCACCTGGGAAATCTCCTGGTAGAAGCAAGGGAAGCCCAAGGGGAGCAGGGGGTGTGGGCGGAGCAGGGGAGGGAGGCGCAGGGGGTTGTTCAGGTGGACAAGACGAGCCGCATACTATAGTGAAAGAGATCTTTGGTGGGATTTTGCAGAGCCAGATTCGGTGCTTGCAGTGTGACGGGGAGTCTAATAAAAGGGATGCGATTTTGGACCTGAGTCTGGACGTGCATAGGCTGGGGTCGCTAAAAGACGCACTTAATAGGTTCACGAAGCCTGAAGTTCTGGATGGGGAGAATAGGTACCGATGTGACAAATGCAACCGGCTGTCTGCTGCGCGAAAGGCGCTGACGATTTTCCATGCGCCCAACATTCTTGTCATTCAGTTCAAGGTGCGGACTGAATTGTTGGCTAGGTGCTCCTCCCGTTCAAGATTGGTTTGACCTCCCGTTTTATTACCTGCCTGTTGTCTGCAACACTATTTTCTGTTTTGTTTTTCTCTCATCGAAGCATGTGTTTCATTAAGGTCCTACTTGTTTTGAGTTGCTATTTCCAGCTTGCTTACTTGTCTGCATGCGCCTTTGCTTGGTTGGTTTTTTTGCTTACTTGTCTGCTTGCATCTGTGCATCTGTGGGTATATTCCTGACTGCAGAGGTTTGAGAACGTGTTTGGGGGGAAGATTGACCGGCACATTCGATTCGAGGAGCGCATCTCCCTGAAAGGCCACATGAGCGGCTGTAGCAAGGTGGGTCCAAACAGATGAGCGGCTGTAGCAAGGTGGGTCCAAACAGATGAGCGGCTGTAGCAAGGTGGGTCCAAACAGATGAGCGGCTGTAACAAGGTGGGTCCAAACAGATGAGCGGCTGTAGCAAGGTGGGTCCAAACAGATGAGCGGCTGTAGCAAGGTGGGTCCAAACATGAGAGTACATTCTCTGCAACGCCCATTTGCGTGTTACCTGCTGCCATCTCTATTCTTCCCTATTTCTCCCTGCTATCACTCTCTTTAGAAGGCATCTGCTCGTTATCCAGCTGCTGCCATTTCTGTCCCCTCCCGCTTGCTTCCTGCTCTGCTCCCTGGCATCATCCCTCTCAGGATACAGTCACTTTAAAAGGCACATTTGCTTGTTACTCACCTTCTCACCTGCTGCCATCTCTGTTCTCCTGTTTTCATCTCTCTCAGGATACCAAACCAGAGCACGCACTCTTTGGGATGGTGGTCCATGTGGGGTCATCTCACCTGCCCACATGCTGCCATCTCTATTCTCTCTGCTTCTCTGCTTCCCTGCTTTCATCTATCTCAGGATACCCAACCAGAGTACACACTCTTTGGTGTGGTTGTGCATGCGGGGTCGTCCCAAGACTCAGGCCATTACTACGCATATGTCAAGGTACAGTGCTATGCTTATGTAGAAGTATGCGGTGGTTATGTCTAGGTATGCCACTTATATATCGTAAGGCATACTACTATGCATATGTCAAGGTACACTGCTATGCTTGTGTAAAAGTATGCAATGGTGATTTTGTCAAGGCGCCTATTTCAACCTCCCTCTCTCCTTCGTCCTCCCTCTTCCCACCTCAATCCCCCTTTCCCCCCCCTCCCCCCCTCCTCCTTCCTTCCTCCCCCCTGCAGAACTCTACCTGCAAGTGGTCCTGCTGTGATGACTGCTCCGTCTCGCTAGTTGCTTTTACCTGTCAGGCAACACAACCTGCATGCTCTTATACCTCTCCATACCTACTCCCCTTGCTTCCGTCGTTTCTGTCTTCCCCCCTTCCCCCCCGTGCAGGACTCCACAGGCAAGTGGTCCTGCTGTGACGATTGCTCCGTCTCCCCAGTGGCCCTCCCAGACGTTCTAGCAGACAAGGCCTACATGCTCTTCTACCTCCGCCTCTCCCCCCGCCCCCCCGGATCCACCTCCCTCTCCTCCCTCTCCTCGCCCACCTCCCCTCGCCCCTCCCACCGCTCGCCCGCACCCCTGTCTCTTGATCATACCAACAAGTCTCCTCTCTCCCCGTCTCGGTCTGGGAAGCTTGCTGCTTCCCGCCTGGCTGCTGAGTTGCAGGCGGCACCTGCTACAGCAGCAGCAGCTGCTGCTGCTGCTGCTGCCGCTGCTGGTGCTGGTGGGTTTGGGGCTGGGGCTGTTGCTTGTGTTGGTGCTGCTACAGCTGCTACAGCCTCCCCGCCTGGCCGTTGCACTGCCCTCCCTGTGCATGCTGCCTTCCCGTCAGAACCCTGTGTAGCAGGTGCTAAGCCAGAACCACTAGAGACGGCAGCAGTGCCTGATCCCCTGTCAGAAGCGGGTTACATGGTTACACGTGAGCCGTCACCAGGGCCTATAGAGCTGCCAGCAGCAGCAGCCGAGCAAGGAGAGGGAGAAGTAAAAATAGATGCAGAGGAAGCGGCAGTAGGAGAGGCAGACGCAGAGGTAGAGTTACAAGGAGAGGCGGTTCTGGCGATGGCAGATCTAGTAGGGACCAGGGCAGGTGAAACCGCAGGTGGGGTTTTACCTAAAGCTGTGTCTGCGCTTGCAGCCCTGGGGTTAGTGAGGAGGAGCGTTGCCACTACTTCTGTTCCTGCTGCTCCTGTTGCCGCTCCTGTTGCCGATCCTGTTGCTGCTCCTGCTGTTTCTCCTGTTGCTGCTCCTGCTGTTCCTCCTCCTCCTCCTACTGCTTCTGCTGCTGCGCCTGCTGCTCCTGTTATTGCTGCTGCTCTTCCTGCTGCTACGGTTGCTCCAGAGTTTGCTGCTCCGGAGTCTGCTGCTGCTGCGACAGCCACAGCTGTAACAGCTGCTATAGGTGATGAGAACGGGCAAAGGAGCAGCAGCAGAGGGAAAAGCAGTGAGAGGCATGGGGTGGTTTGTGGGGTTAAGCGAGTGGTTTTGGTGAAAAGGATTGCAGATCTCGCAGCAGATGCCTCTACTGCCGCTGCACCTCATTACATCTCTCTGCCTGCTGACCCTGCTGAGCCTGCTGTGCCTGCAGCTGCTCCTGCTTCTACTGCTGCCGCTCCTGCTTTTACTAGTGCTGATTTTGTCTCTAATGCTGCTGTCCCCCTGGATGGCAATGAGTCAAGAACAGGTGCAGGAGCTATGTTGGACAGGGCGCTTAGTTCAGGTGTAACAGCAGCTCCCCTGAATGGGAATGAGTCAAGGACAGGTGCTGCTGGGTGTGCACGAACGGCAGCAGCAGTCAGCACCAAGCGGGTTCCAGTGGCGGCAGCAGCGCCAGCAGCAGCAGCCGTAGGAATGGCACTAGCAGCACCACAAGTAGCAGCTGCAACAGCAGATGCGGTTGTGGGGCTGGTGATTTCAGGTGCGACAGGTGCCAGCCCTGCAGCAGCAGATATGTTTCGAGGAACATCTGCTACATTAGCAGCAGCACAGGCAGAGTTATCACGAGGAAAAGCTGCTACATTAGCAGCTTTCACAGGGGTTTCCACATGCCCAGCTGCGGCAGCACGGACTGAACCAGGTGATTTATCGAGCACAGCGGGACTTGAACCTGTGACCTTTCAAGTCACAGTGGGTGGGAGCCAAGCTGCGGAGCCAGTTTCGAGGGAAGACACGTCTGGGGCATCTGTGCCCCATGAAATGGCAGCTGAGACGCGTCACTGGAAAGTGAGGGATGAGGGGTTGAAAGCAGGGGATGCAGAGAAAGATGGGAGTGCAGAGAAAGGCCGGGATGCAGAGGAAGTTGGCAATGCGGAGAGGTATGAGGGGTTGCAGAACGATGAGGGGCAGGACAGAGGGTGCCCCGTTGGATGGTTGGAATGCAGGGAAGAAGACTTGGTAGACGAGAGGGAGGCATTGGCAGTAGGTGAGATGGCCGAGGGAGAGGCAGCAGAAGGAGAGACAGGAGAGGGGGAAACAGGAGAGGGGGAAACAGGAGAGGGGGAGACAGGAGAGGGGGAGACAGGAGAGGGGGAGGCAGGAGAGGGGGAAACAGGAGAGGGGGAAACAGGAGAGGGGGAGGCAGGAGAGGGGGAAACAGGAGAGGGGGAAACAGGAGAGGGAAAGACAGGAGAGTGGGAGAGAGGAGAGGGGGGGGCAGGAGAGGAGGATACAGCAGAAGAGGAAACATCAGAAGGGGAAGCAACAGCGAGAAAAGCAGGAGAGGGAGCAATGGAA